>BSBN01000867.1:32947500-33547500 GCA_027924645.1 Cunninghamia lanceolata
TTGGAGGGAGAAATATTATTTCGAGAACAAAAATAAGCTTTTCATTGAAAGTGAAAAAGAAATAAAATATTTTCACAAAAGGATTTAATAAATATATCAAATGTAGATTTTAATAAATAATCAAAGTGGAAAATTGCTTTGCGAAGTGAAATATTTTTAAGGAGTTAACCAAGAGATCATTTTATGTGAGAGTACATTATGGTGGCTAGTAAAATATCTTTCACCAAGGAGATAAGTACGAGGTAATACTTTTTACCCAAATATATACTTTTGCCAAACAGAGGTGAAAAAGCATACCGGTGAATATGATGGTGAAATTTACCAACAAAAGATTAAGATTTAAGTATTATTCTTTATTTTCTCACGAGAACACAGAGACAAGTTAAATTAATTAATTATTCTATCTACGGAAGATAATTAATTAATTAATGGAAAGTTGCACAGGACAGACATTCAAAGGGTTGTAACCCTAAAGTCACAAACTATATATGCCAGATAAAATCAAAGGGGGGAGGAGTAGGAGATAAGAGAAGAAGTTCATAGTATATTAAAAGACCATGTTGCAAGCATTACATTGAAGAAGTTAATAGAAAATCTCTGATCCTGTGGTGTTATATTGGCATCAATTGTTTGTTGAAATTATTCAGTTATTTGGTTGTCTCTAGTTCATTATTTATTTATTACTCAATTGATATATCAAGTATATATTTAATTTGTCAATGCACATTTTCTGTATTTGTGTGATATGATTAATTGGTTTCCTTAAAAGGAATTATAAATCCTTTTGGTCAGTCACAGTAGTCTGGAAGTATTGATTTGGATTACTAAGAAGAACCACATAATTAGGATTGTCATTCTGTCTCCAAGTTGATATTATATGTTGCTCTTGTGTAGTTCATTCAATTGGTTCCTTCAAGAAAGGATTAAAGTTCCTTCTGGTGAATAACAAGAAATCTGATTTTGTCAATTAGATTATTAAGAAGAGTCTGTCAATCATTTCCCTGCACGTTTATACAAGTTATAAACCAAAGTATTGTGCCAAACAGTTAGAGTTACTACCCACTATAAGCCACCGGTCTTAGATTTTCATTTGACTCTGTTTACCCAACAAGGCACTAGTCTTACTTATTCCAATAATTAAATTCATTTATTAGTTTTTGCCTTGATATTGCTTATACAATTTATACCAATCTTTTAGATATTAGAAATAGAACTAATTAGCAAGCTTTCATCTATTCCACACAATTTGCCACTATGGGTAGATCTATTAACTTAGTCAAAGCACTTACACTCATCTAATCTGCTTCAACTTTAAAGGTCCACCTGCCTAGGTATAGCAGTGCCTAAAGTGCAGGGAGTCATTAACCTTATAAGTTAACTCCGTCAAGTTATTTCAAAAACATTGCCAATCTGATCATAGAGCCCGGCATCCTCTTAGGATTTGCAACCTAGATTTTTGAGACCTAACAATGCACAAGCCCAAAACTCTACTCTCTGGGGTTACTTCAAGAACTTCCAAAGCATGATGCAATCCAGAGAAAGAATACCATAGTCAATAGTTGAGAAATACAAAGACACAGTTTGCTTCATGGTTGACACTGATCAATGCCTAATGGAGGTAGTTGAACCAAGAACTGTGTGGATAGTGCCCATGGGATATGAGGTCGATGAAAACATTTTGGAGGTACATGTTCAGCACTTACTGAGCCAACCTAAAGACACTGAAGCAGAAAGGTTTGGCACCTTTGAAGAGCTAAGCATAAAAATACATGTTGAGTTAAGGCAGCCTGAGATGAAGAGAAAAGTAAGAAAGGAAGTTGAAGAAGTTGCCAAAAAGATTTGGCATATCAAAAGAGGGAGTAGATGCAAATAGAGAAGTCAAAAAAAGAAAGACAAGAATAAAGGAAAGAAAGCATTCTAGTGCAAGCCTCCTCCTAGACTAGATCTTCCAAGAGTTCTATTTCTGTCCCTCCTAAAAGAGAATGAAGACCAAGGCCACAAGAACATATGTGAGCCAAAAGGATGATGAAGAGACAGAATCAGATGAAGAAATTAGGAAAATGAAGAAGAAAAGAACTTCCAGGAAGTCCTCTGGCAGCAGAAGTGAGGAAGAGAAAATAAAGGAATTTGTTGCAAAACCCACTCTCTCAATTGAAGATATCATCAAAGTGATCACTATGGATGGAAACTTGTAGCCCGTGATAGAATTTTATGATGAATACAATGATGCAAACAAGAGAATACTTGAGGAGGCAACTGTCAAGTATTTGAACATCTATAACAAAGCCTTCATTGAAATAATTTCATTAATTCCTAAAAGCTTAGAAAAAGTACTGGAATTGAGAAAAGAGAATGCAAAGGAAAAAACTTGGAGATCCAGGAGCAGATAATGATACAACTATGTCCTTCTATCACTCCCAAGCAAATGAACATGGTTCTCAAGGGTAGTTAAGATGATTTCCAGAGCAAGTCCAGAATGAACAAACTCATGCTTGGAGAAACTGATCAAATAGCTGATGAAACAAAAGAAATTCTCTGGAAATCCTTGAAGAGATTTAATCTTCCTATTGTAGAGGAAACAAATGAAGTGCCTTCTACCATGGATGTTGAAGGATTAAAAGTAATCAATGAAGAATTCTCTGACAAGGATGTTGAAGGATTAAAGAAAATAGATTAAGAAAAATATGAATACTTAGACTCCTCTGTTCTGGAAGAGGATGTTCACAAAATAGTAAACTCTGGTAATGTCACTCCCCAGGATCACATAGTTGTCAAGACAAATCTTTCGAGTACTGAAGAACAAGGGGAAGGAAGAAGAGAAGAGAAGGAGAATCAAGAGAAAGAGGGTAAGGCAAAAGAAGAAGAATAGGCAGAAAAGTTTGGTGATGACTTATCCAAACCGGTTAGTGCTGATATCTCTAAAGGAAAAAAGTTTGAATCACCAGCAAGATACACTGCAGAGGCAGTACAAAATTTCTTGGACAAAGAAATGATGGAGCTAGATGAACCTGAGTTGATTCAAGGGCCACTAAATTTTGACTCTCTCTCTTTGGTTTAGATAATGAAAGTAGCATCTTTTTCTCAGGCTAAAGCAAAAGAGAAACTTCTAAAATAACACATGGAGGTCAATGAACTGTTGAATATTGCATGCAGTGTACTAGAGAAGATCATGCCTACATATCAAAAGGATGCATCTACCTCTCCATTAGGTAACTTGAAAAACTTGGTTAGTTCTATCAATTCTCACTTTGAATCTCTTGAAAAATTGACATAAACTAAGGTCCGGAAAGAGTTCTATGAAAAAAGGTTCAGTGAGGTACAAGGACTAATTAACAATGATAGAAGAACCTTAGACATTGGAATAAAGAGCATTAAAAATGCCCTTAAGGATGGAGGAGATATATATAATTTTTTTTTTTATCTTGGCCTAAAGTCTCAGTGGACATTGAAAAGAAGATGAAAGAACAAGAAGAAAAGTTGTTAGGCCTATCCCAAAATTTTGATCCTCTTACCATCTCTCTGGTAAACCAAGAATGTCAAGCAGTTGTTATCATAAATGAGATAAAGAAACTAGTTAAGGAGAAGAGGAATCTGATGGATAGAAGCATATGCATTTTTATTAAGTGGACACATCTCCATTTTGGATAGAATGAAGAGGAGTTGGGCCACAAAAATTGTATAGTTGAAGACAACCTTTGTGAATATATTTAAGTATATGTAAGTATAATGTATGATTTGTATATACATATGCGGCCATGTATATAATAATTTTTTCACAATTTCGGTATACAGATTCCACCCTTTACCATTGATGTCGAAGGGGGAGTGAAGAGCAGTGAAAAATGAGGAATCCAGCAAAGGGTGAGCTCTGGTAAAGTAGTGCAAAGAAACATAGCACAAGCAAAGAGGGAGTTACTGCGACACTTAGTCATTTTTCACTAAGTGTTGCCATCAATGCCAAAGGGGGAGATTGTTGGCAAGAGACACTGTGTGGCTTCATAAGTGTTGTCATTGATGGCAACAAAGTCTATCCCACACATCCACAGTACATAATATGTCTATATCAGAAGTTAGATTGGAGATTATTTTGGTTTGGTGAACAAGAACAAAGTATGTTACATGGTCCGACAATCAGGTCCGGATCTCTCAGATGGTGTAACTCAGTAAGTTGCGGACTTGGACAAGTCAAAAGGGGTATCATGACTATTTTTTTCTAGAGATTTAGCCTCTGATGATAAAGCATGAAAAAGATATGAACATCTGAGTGTTGGGTTCCAGTCAGGTAGAGCAGACAGAGGAAGAACTGACTGACAGAGTATCAGACTTCAATCCGGATGTGTAAAAGGTGTTGATCAAGTAATTTGTGGCATTATACATTATTAGCCGACATGATTAATGACTTCTATGTCTAATTTTTTGATGCGCATCATTAATCAAGCATGGATTCAACTGACAGATCAATAACTTGCAAATATCTCAAGTGTTCTTGTTGCCAACGATGAAGTTGAATGAAATTCTTAATGTGGATATATATATATCCGATAGATTCAAGCTTGTGAGGATGTGGATGATATGGTTTAAGTAGAAAGGTGCAAAGAGAAGCAGAGATAAGTGTGTGGACAACACTTCAAGCCTGGAATGTGACAGAATAGTAGCACTGAGCAGAGGAAGAATGAAATGTGCTAGATCCGTATATTGTGCCTAACTGGAACTGAAATCTTGCATATGTAGATGCTTCTCATTAGTTCAAATACTTGGATATCTCCTGTAAGCTATGTAGATAGTGTGTCTTTTGTAGGCAGTGAGCCCTAACTGGCAAGTGCCATTTGTACTCTTTATTCTTTTAACAGAGAATACAATCTTGGGTTAGTCACCCCGTGGTTTTTCCCTTAACAGGGTTTCCACGTAAAAATCCTTGTGTAATGTGTGTTAATCTCATTTCAGTTCTTATGGTTGTTTATGCTTCCATGTATTGACATAACACTAATTGTTAAGATAAGATAAGAAAGTAAAAGAAGAAAAGTTTTAAGACAACTAATTCACCCCCCCTCTCAGTTATATGTATTGTTTTCAACAATTTCTTCATTTGTTCGGCTAATTCCCTAATGGCATCTTTTTTATCCTTGGCTTTGACAGCTTCAGCTGATTGGAGGAATGGCATTTGAGCAGGAGGTAGTTCTCCAATTGGGGCTCTAGGATGAATGACTAAGGCTTGCGTTGTTGCAAGGACTAGAATAGGATTCATCACTGGGGTATGATTAGCTAGGGCCTGATTAATCATAGGTATATGATTTGGCATCGTTGCAGGGCCTATGTGGTTTAGTGGCCATGTTGTTGTTTGTCCTAATTGTGTGTTCACCATGACAACTTCAGCATATGCCTGAGCTAGTGTGGCCAGAGCTGGGTTAGATCTTCTCACAAACATGGAAGTAAGCCTGTCCAAGGCTACATAGTAAATAGGCAGGGCTGCTACTTGAGCAATGACATATGGAGCTTGTAAATGGTTGTATGCCTCTTGAAATTAGTTATTGAAAGAACTTATTAATTCCCCTTCAGCTCTTCAAATTTCCACAAAGGACCTGCAAGGATCTCCAGAGGTAGTGGGCATCCTAAAGCTATCTAAAAATGCATTTTTCAAATTCAGCCATGATTTTGTGGAAGCTGAAGGGAGATTAGCGAACCAGTAATAAGCTTCATCCTGCAGTGAGTAGGGAAATAATCTACAGACCACATCCTCATGCTATAGCTGAAGCATGAACATACTACTCTCAAAGATCCTAATGTGTTCATCAGTAGTTCTGTCAGGGTCATTGGTGCAGAACTTTGAGCAGAACTTATCAGGGTTTTTGGACATGTCATGGTAAACATTGAAATTTAGCAGGGACTGGTTATTAGTAGCAAAAACGGCCATGGCTAGGAGATTGAATGGGACTGTAGCTAGGTTTCTTGGATTAGATTGAGCCCTTGGAGTTCTAGGTATTCCTTGATCTCTCCTAGTTCTTCTAAATTCTGTCAGAGACAATAGTTCCTCTCCAACTGAGCTGGACCTGGTATGCCTTTTCGTAGTCCCCAGACTTCCTGATTCTATGGAAAATATTTTGACTTGTTGCCCTCCTTCTAGCATCAATTTTGTTGATGGTGGTTTTACAACACAACAAAGTAGGTGAAATACAAGTATCTCACCCCTCTTGAAAAAGGTATCCTATCCAAGATAAGACTGCCCCAAGGATAGTACAACTAGGTCTTAGCTTGCAGGAATAAATGAGTTGGTATGTTTAGCTGTGCCAACAAGGGGTCTTACATACAATGATAGGGTTTGTAAAGATAATATCCATAGAAGTGTAGAAACCCTATGATACTTTTAGCTAATTTAGAAATATGTTTGTTGCTTAAACCCTAATCTAACAATTGTTGTGAAAGAAAATGCAAAAGAGTAAAGGATTAGAGAGAAATCCTAAGTGACATTCACAATGCAAAGTATGTTGTTTGTAGACAAACACCCTTGAATTAAACACATTCTGTTTTACCAAAGCATATGAATGCTACAGTGTTGTAGAAAATGATGCTATCTTCAATGGAGATTAAAGATTTTTAGATCTCATTCATTCAATAAATACCCAAGTTATGGCATAATTTAATTTATATCATGCAATTGAACTAAGCTCAAATCAATAGGCCTAGGCTAACTATAGACAACAACTCACAATCAGTAAGGAACTAATAGTATGGACCAAAATGTTCATCAGATACCTTCAACAAACCATTAACATTACAAAAGTGTGATTAACTAATTGCAGATCATGAAGCGAACCATGAAACCAAATAGACAACACAAATAAACAAATTATCAGAAATACTATAGAAACTTGCTTTGTATTAATTTCAAATGGCAGAATGTCAACAATTTGGCATCAAGAGTCTGTTACAATGAGAGAAATGGCAGCCCTTTATATAGAGGAGGCTCCATACTGAGTTTTTGAATGAACGGTGGAGATTAACTCAACACTAACGGTCTAGATTGCATGACATTTAATGTAATACAGAACCCAAATTGCATTTTTGGATTAATATTTGTCTTGTCGGAAAAAGACAAAATACAACTTCCAAATACATTGAATCTAGACATTTTGAATACCCATTAAACTGTACATAGGGAAAAGTCAATTTCTAAGACATAATAAAGACAAAATAAGGTCACATGACCCTCCAAATATAGAATTAATTACATATGACATGATTTACATGTGAGTCTACTGCTCATCTTCATCTAAATTGATTTTGTCTTCTTCTACCTTCTTATTGCTATATGCTACTAGCGTTAACAGAGCTAGATTGATATCTGTTGGATCTGGGTCCTTGATGTAATATGCTCGAAACTTCAAGCTCTCAATCTCTACAAAAAATTTGTAGTACACAACTTCCCTCAATTTTCTTCCCCTCTTAAATGCCAAAAATGAAGCCCAGAGATCACTAATTTTTTCAAGTTTTCCAACCATATTCAATGGTGAGTCTCGATGAATGACTTGATATATTCTATCTTTACACTACTGTTCATCTATTGGGGTCAAATCATTTAGACCAATATTTATGCAATCTCTTAATGTATCATTTATTTCATATATTACCTCCATTATTTTGGTCTTTGTCGTCTCAAAAGAATCTTTCACTTTGTCAAAATTACCCTTTCTTAACTTCATCTATTCATGCCATTCCTCAAGTTTCTTTAGTCTATCCTTAGTCAAAATTTTTTTTGTCAAAAGGATCTCCTTGGACAGTCTCCTCCTGGTTTTTATTCTTGGGAACATATGGCAATATTATTCTTCATAGGGTTCACATTCATCATATGGATCTTCCCATTGTTCTCTCAAAAGGCAAAAATCTTTATGCAACAAAGATGTAAAGAATATTAATTCATAACCTTCATTGTACACCTTATTAAACAATTCTTGTGTAACTGCAACAATTGTTTTGTTATCATCAAATTTAGTCAATTCCTCTTTGGACAGTAGGACAGGAGCTGCTCTTAGTTCTCCATCAGAATTCAGTGGTTCCATAAGGAATTGTATTCATGCCTAAAGCTCCTCATTTTGCTATTTCAACTACTGCTTTGTCATTTCATCCTTATTCAGTTGATCCAAAATTGTGGACATTGTCCCTTTTAATTCATCTATCTTCTTTTGTCAAGTGGCCGGTCCCAAATTGATAGTAGTTATGGTGTAGTCTTCTACTCTCACTTCCCCTTTATTAACCTCTATGGGTGGGACAACCACTTCTGCAATCCTAGAACCTGAGGTGTCTTTATATATTCTAGACTGGATTTTTGCTTCTTTTGTTTCTTCGGCTTTTCTACCCTGGCTAAAAGTGTATCCAAGTCTAATTTCATTACTTCAACTTGCGGGGCTTTATTATCCAACCTCTGCTATAGCCAATTTTGGTACTGAGGAGGAAGAATCCTTAGGAGCATCAATACGAATGTCTCCTTTATTAGGTGATCCACCATGAATTTCCAATTTAGTTCTATCTCCACCATCCCCTTCGTCATTTGATTGCTCATTATTCTGGAGATTTTCTAATACAACTTGTTGAGTAATCCCCAACATTGTGTCTGCTGTGTCTTTATTTACTGGGCTGTTAGACACCTCAACTACCTCAATTGTTGTAGCTATTTTATGTGGTTGCCTCGTTTTCTTGGGACTCTAACTCTGCACATATTTTTTCAATGCCTGGTAGACGTCATACAACTAAAGGGATAGCTTCCAAAGAGATAACAGTTGGATTTGCCAAAGAATCATTTATTATGGATAGGGAATAAATAGGCATGGAAGGAAAATAGGAATGGGATAAATTAGCAAATGAAACAAAACCTAGTGAAGGTGGTACGAAAGGGGGAGAAGACATGGAAGAGATAGTGGCAAATGAAGAAAGACTAAGTGATGGAAGGGAGAATAATGGGGCTAAGATTGTAGAAATAGGTGGTAAGGAGAATTGGGTGGAGAAAGAAATGGAAGAAATAGTAGGTAAAGACATGGTTGAGATGGGAGGAGATGAGGAAATAGGAGGAATGATGGTAGAAATGGTGGGTGGAGAAGGGAGGCTAGGGATGTGTTGTGCTGCTCACAATGTGCCCTATTTTACTTCTTAGCAAAATGAGGACCCCTGCTGTGGTTGTGGCTTTTGCTTGTGTGTGGGTCTGCTTGGTGGTAAAAGGGAAAATGAGGTAAGTGTTAAAAACCTTTTTGAAAATAAAGAAAAATAGAATTTAGTACCAGAGCAGAATAGGGGTGAATTCCTTGTCAAAAATGAGTAAGGGTTGCTTTTTGAACCATTCCAAAATTCCCAATATTCTGCAAGATATGCGTGTTTTGGTAAAATGCACTATAGGAGGGTTTGTATGTTGCATATACAAAGTCATTTGTATGTGAGGTCATTGTCTTAGTCGTATAGAGTGGTCGGGTTATTAATCATTGTATTTGTATGCATATGGCTAACTCTTTATTCTTTACATAGAAGTTAGACCCGACAGAGTTTGGAGGTAAAATTGATAATTGGATAAGTCCGCGGGTTGTATCTTGGGTTTGTATGTTTGGCGAAAGGAAACATACAAGGTGATATACAATGCTATATACATATCACGGATCCAAGGAGAATATTAAAATTGGTTTTATTGAGGTATGTTTCGCGGTTTGTATGTTGTATGTCTCGGGTTATATTTTTGATATACATACAGTGCTGACGTCAAAAGAATTAAAATCTGATATAAGTGATGCATCTTACTTTAATGTATATAAAAAATGCATTCACTTCATATACATATGGAACCGAAGAATTATGAACTGTAGTTTATAAAGATGAGAGATCCGAAAGAAAGATAAAAGGAAGTTTGTATGTATCGGGCCTTGTATCAAAGAGAGGATACAAGCATTGTTGTATCATTGAGATACAAAGAAAATGTCAAGTGGGTCTTGCCGATTGTATGCTTCGGTCTTGTATGTTAACAATGTATATCTCTGATATACAAGCCGATATACAAGAAGGGCATACAAATGAATATGCAAGACAGATTCGAAAGGAGGTTTAATAAACAAAAATCTTTGTAGGTTTGGGATGGTTGTATGTTAATGATATACATGTCTAATATACAAGGAAATAAAAGACATCACGGGGGATAAAGGTAAAAGGAGACTTGTATGGGTCATTTGTATATGTGTTTATACAAGATAACATACAAAGAGTGATATACAAAGCAAAGATACAAGTACGGATAAAGAGGGAAAAGGGAAATAGCATTAGTTGTGGTTTCTTGCATATTAGTTTGTATGTTGAAAAGATACAATGCTAACATACAAAGGAATATACAAAGAAAAGAGATGTATGCAGAAATGAACTAACGGATAAAAAAGTTTAAAACTTAAACGCTAAAATAGAAAGATGAAGCTTTAGGCACATTAACTACTGTAATTAATGCCAAGCTAACACCCAAAAAAAGTAAAATTCAAGGAAGCTAGGGTAAATTTAATGTTATTTTTCTTTCAGATTTACATTGTCAAGAGTTAAATTGCAGAAAGAGGAATTGTTATAGAAAATTGAACGGAATTCATCAAAGCGACGGAATTACAGAAGCTGGACGAAAGGCAAAAGTGGTAAAGTAAGTCAATGACGGAAAGTGAGTGGTCAAGAAATACAAGTATTTATCTTAAAATGCCATTACATTTCAAATGATAAAAAATGCAAGTGGATTTCAGGGTAAGTGCAAAAAGATGGGGGGCCAAAAAGTGGCCAAATTGTTTTCAAAAAAATTTAATACATAACGCGAGTGCGCTCGCGTTATGGTTTGGTAATGACGAGCCTAAGACTTGTCAAAACCAAACCATAATGCGAGTGCATTATGAACTATTATAAATTAAAAAAAAGCTTATCTCATTTCATTTCTATTTTTCTCCTCTATACCCGCGGCCTGCAAACCCTAGGAAGTGCGCTCGCATTTTGGAAAACACAATTCAACACCAAAATCTTGCTGATTCGTCACCAAAATGCTGCCACAACGTCGAGCACGCCAAAGGAGTGAGTTTTATTTGTTTGAATTTATTTCTAAATAGGTAGGTTTGAGTTGATTTTTTATGTATATTTCGTTAATTGTAAAGAAATGTTAATTCACCTCCTCCTCCTCCTCCTCCTCAAAATCCACAAAATCTTGAGGAGGAAATACCTGCAGAACAATAACCTCCTCCGTCCATTCCTCGACATGCCCCTGGAACACAAGAAAATATAATGGGGCAAATTGTAAGGTTGAAAGATCCTTCCACTTCAACCTTGCATAGGTCCACGCTTGCTAAAACTCTTGAATCTATGTTATCAAATGTAGATTCAATTAGCAAGCAAATATCTAATTGGATGGATAAAAGGATAGAGTTTAGAGACTATTATGCAGACAAGCTGTCATACCGAGATGTGAAAAAATTACAAATTATAAAATTAGACTTGTGTTCGATTTTCACAAACCCACAAACAAATCAACCTCCACCCATTACATGCAAGAGGTTCCCTATCCATTGGTGCAACAACCAAGCGATAAGGGACAATTTTGGGCAGAGGTGATGGATGGTTTTTGACCATCCTCTATGCAATAATAATGAGGTCCCGCAATACTTTTTGAGGAAACTCTACTGCGAGTTTGTCCTCAATAAAGTGCCAAACTATTTTGATATGCAGGACTTCTAGGGTAGAGGTGGGGGGTCAGCACAAGATAGACCAGGGGCACGTGTTGACCCACATCAGGCAGTGAGACGAGTAATCAGTAGACCAGCCCATGAGCATGTTTCTATCCCTTCCATTGTGAAGGAGAGTGTTGAGGTCGATACACTTCAGACCATTAGTGCCTTGACTCAGAGCATCATAGAGCATGCCAGTCCTATAGCACAGAGTGGGTTGGGAGATAGTGCGAGGAGTAGGGTCCCACCCCATACTTGTCAGACTTGCGGGTCAGCCTGTGGTTATGACCCCATGGATAGTCAGGATGTAGGTGCACAGGCTACATCTGCAGCTGAGCAGATGGTGATGACAGATACCCTCCTGAGTGAGACTTTCAGCCTTGATACTCAGGTAAATATTAGCAAGTTTATTGAATTTAATTTATTAAATTTCATTTTTGAAATGCAAGATTAACTAATTTAGTTTGATGATTTTAATGAAATTTCAGGGTCATAGCGTTGATGCAGTTTTTAGTGGTTCTCCACTTGCATATTACACTAGATCATCTACTGTTGGGGTATGTAACTAGTAAACAATTATAAATATTACATGTGAATAGCATCATTTTATGAATGGTATTCTAATATCTAATTTTAGATGTTGAATAGGTTAATATTGGAGATTTCACGGCAACACCTGCCGGTGGTGGTGGACTTCAAAGCTTCACGGAGGTAATAAAATAAATAGTTTAATGAATGAATTGTACTTACTAGATTTTTGTATGTGACTTGTGTGCTTTATTGTGTATACTTCCATGTTTAGATGAACGTGTGTGTATGTTAGGAGCCATGATTTGCATCACTATTATAGTTTTCATAATTGAATAATGTTGTTTTATTTCCAAATGATGCAGGCTGCGGAGACACCTCCTAACGTTCATAGGGCAATGGAGCATGGTGTGACCTTTACAATTCATAGCTCCATGGCATTGACAGGGGTATGAGGCAGATTAGTTGTTTATTTTTGAAAAATCAAAAGATTACTGATTTGAAGTTTAATTTCTATTTGGATGGTTTCTATAGGACATGACATCACCACGGCCTATTCCTTCTACTAAGGCAAGTGAGGAGACAGATTATATGGTAGCTTTAAGTGATTATTTTGTTAAATGTTTCATTTTTTATAACATGTAATTTCTATATATTAATGTCTATACTTTTTATTGTAACAACTAAAGATGCGGGAAGAACTAAATAGGAGGAGCAGCCCTCGGGTTCGTAGTAGACCACCCACATGCGTGTCTCCATCCCCTAGAAGATCAAAGGCTGCCCGTGATCTATTCTCTTCACCAGCCAGATGGGAATGACTTTTTATTGTGTTCCTTTGTTGTATGCCTATATGGCATTTGTGGACATATATTTTATATTGTATATAGTTGGCATTGTATGCCTATATGGTATTCTTGTAAGCCTATATGGCTATTTTGTATATATGTTATACTTATATTGATAGATATTGATGTATGCCTATATGGATATTTGGTTAATACAAATCTTTTTTATTGATGGTGTCCATACTTGCATTATAAATCCACATTTGAATAGATATTTGTAGATGGCTACTTCAAATATTTAAAGTCCAATTGTATTACATAGGATGTTTGTTGATCCAATAAGCTAGCTATTGTTATTCAAGTATCACCTAAACCTCATTTTGGAACTAAAAGATAAAAGTTGTATTTAAAAAAAAATGAATCATCATGTTGAACAGAAAATATTAATATTCTTTATGAGTTGCTCAATTGAAAATAGTCAAATGAGTATGCTGATCCATATTCTTTATGAGTTGGTCAATTGAAAATATTTCTTAATTTCTTGTTATTATACCATATTGGGATGCAAAGAGTATGTTTGTTGTTTTGAATAAGATAGTCAAAATCATTTGCTTATGAGCACCTGATGACCATTGTGGTTATTAAATGTAATTCCTCTTGCATATAAGGTGAGGTTATGAGATTACATTGAGTCTTACCTAATTTTAGTATGCAACATAACATTGGGGCTATAGGCTTCCATAAGTCATACCTTAGGGATTTTTAGTTTTAGGTGCAAATTTGCTTTAAGACCTTAGGCGCATTTCTCTACTTGCACAACCTCAAAACTCCGCCTAGAACTCAAGGCGCCTTTCATCATCCAAACAACCTCAAAATTGCGCCTTGATATTGAAAGGATGTTTCAAAGTATAATGGAGGGCGCCTTAAGGGAGGCAATTCATCTTGATTATCAAAGTTGTTCAAACACATCAAACTGAGCATCATACCTCTAAGCGCATTTTTGCCTCTCTCTAAACTATCCATTTTGGTGCCTTGATGTAAAGTGAAGTCTAAACTTAGTGAAGATTGCGCCTAGAAAGATATCACTTTGGATATGTGCCTAGAGTCATCCTAGATCATCCATTTGTGCCTGAGGGTCAATATAACATAATATAACTTAGGAAGACTTTGAAAATCATCAAAAGAAGCCTAGGCACTTTTTCTTGTCTCCACCATCCATTTTGGGTGCCTAGAGGAAAATAAACTTCAAATCACTTCCAACTATAGCGCCTAGTGTTAGAACCTTCAAAATGACTAAATCTTACCAAAGGAAGTCTAGGCGCCTATTGTCATTTGGATCATCATGAATGAGCACCTAAGTGGAAGGAGAATAAGCATCTTGTATGGAGGCGCACTTTTGTGTCTAAATAACCTCATTTTGGTGCCTTGAAGGAAGATGTTCTAAATCCTAAGATCTAGTGCCTAAGTGTAAAATGGTCTCCTATAGGTTTGAACAAGTGATTGAAGCCATCAAATTGCCAAGAAATGAGTTAAGTATACTAAGGCGCCTTTTCTTGTCTAAACTATCCATTTTGGCGCCTAGGAGGAAGGAGATTCAACATCATGAATCAAGGTGCCCTTTGCCATCAAAACAACCTCACATTGGCACCTAGATGCGTTGGAACTATCAGTTTGGCCACACGAGGAGAAGAACAAAAGTTACACCCCTTTGCAACTTTACACTGCCTCCTTCTGATGATTTTTGGGGCAGCAGAAAACCTTTCACCACGGGAAAACACATCAGAGATATAAAAAACCGAGAGAGGTTATTGTAGAGGCACTCTACATGATCACGTTGCCTAAAACAAAATGTTTCTAAGTGACACAGTTTTCGAGTAACATCTCTTCAAAGATTACTGCCTTTTTGCACTTTGGACTCTTCAGGGATATCGTCGGTACAATGTAGCTCAGACTGTTTCGACATGTTTGAGTGAACAACAGGACCATGCCTAGAGTAAATGTACACATCCAGACATGTTAGAATAGTTAGTTTGGTCGCATCAGGAGCAGGAGGAAAGTTACACCCCTTTGCAACTTTACACTGCCTCCTGATGATTTTTGGGGCAGCAGAAAACCTTTCACCATGGGCAAATACCTCAGAGATATAAAAAACCAAGAGAGGTTATTGTAGAGGAACTCTACATGATCATGTTACCTTAGACAAAATTTTTCTAAGTGACATGGTTTTCGAGTAACATGTCATCAAAGATTGTTGTCTTTTTACACTTTGGACTCTTTAGGGATATCGTCGGTACAATGTAGCTCAGACTATTTCGACATGTTTGGGTGAAAACAAGACTATGCCTAGCGTAAATGTACCCATCCGGATGTGTTGGAATAGTTAGTTTGGTCGCATCAGGAGCAGGATGAAAGTTACACCCCTTTGCAACTTTACACTGCCTCCTTCTGACAATTTTTGGGGCAGCAGAAAACCTTTCACCATGGGCAAATGCCTTAGAGATATAAAAAACCAAGAGAGGTTATTGTAGAGGAACTCTACATGATCGTGTTGCCTTAGACAAAATGTTTCTAAGTGGCATGCTTTTTGAGTAACATCTCGTCAAAGATTGCTGCCTTTTTGCACTTTAGACTCTTCAGGGATATCATCGGTACAATGTAGCTCAGACTGTTTCGACATGTTTGGGTGAAAAAAAGGACCATGTCTAGCATAAATGTAGCCATCTGGACACGTTGGAACAATCAGTTTGGTCACATCAGGAGCAGGACGAAAGTTACACCCCTTTGCAACTTTACACTGCCTCCTTCTGACGATTTTTGGGGCAGCAAAAAACTTTTCACTACGGGCAAATGCTTCAAAGATATAAAAAACTGAGAGGGGTTATTGTAGAGGCACTCTACATGATCGTGTTGCCTCAGACAGAATGTTTCTAAGTGACACAGTTTTTGAGTAACATCTCGTCAAAGATTGTTGCCTTTTTGCACTTTGGACTCTTCAGGGATATCGTCGGTACAATGTAACTCGGACTGTTTCAACATGTTTGGGTGAAAAATAAGACCATACCTAATGTAAACGTACCCATCCAGATGCATTGGAACTGTCAGTTTGGCCACACGAGGAGAAGAATAAAAGTTACACCCCTTTGCAACTTTACACTGCTTCCTTCTGACGATTTTCAGGGCAGCAGAAAACCTTTCACCACGGGCAAATGCCTCAGAGATAAAAAAAACTGAGAGAGGTTATTGTAGAAGCACTCTACATGATTGTGTTATCTTAGACAAAATGTTTCTAAGTGATATGGTTTTTGAGTAACATCTCATCAAAGATTGCTGCCTTTTTGCACTTTGGACTCTTCAGGGATATCGTCGGTACAATGTAGCTCAGACTGTTTCGACATGTTTGGGTGAAAAATAGAATAATGCCTAGCCTAAATATACCCATCTGGACATGTTGGAACTATCAGTTTGGTCGCATCAAGAGCAGGACACCAAAAATACATAACATGATGATGTAAAAATGTGTATGTGTAAAAATGCAGCAGGAAATAAAAAAAGACAAACCTTACAAATTAATGTGCATACTTACAACTCAATGTAACATGACTTTACAAAATCAATGTGAATACTTACAAATTAATCCAATGAACCATCCAGGTCTGCTCTACTCTTTATTGTATCAAGTATTGCTTCATGGTCAGACTCACGCACCTTCCACAAGATTTTGTTCAAAGGTCTACCCCGATACTTTATCAAATGAACATTGGATGCCATGACAAGGTTCGAGTAATGAAGAATCTTTCGATGCGTGTCAAAGTCCTGAAACAACCAAACATTAACACTCTTATGTGGGTACCTTCTAATCCATGTTCCAGTAATAACCACTAAGCCTGTAGGGTATTCGATATTTTCTCCATCTGTAACTGGGGCCTCCAATTTCTTTTTGGCCTCAACACAATGACATAAGTAATAATCTATTCCCTCTTCATTATCTTCATCTATAATAACTGCATACACGTGCCCTACATTGATATGTGTAGCAAATTAGATGAAATTAGTCAACATTACAAAAACACTACAAAGTAAGATGACATTACCTGGTTGAACTAGATGAAATTAGATGCATATACGTGCCCTATATTACCTAGTTGAACTAGATCTAATATTTGGTCAAAGTCAACTGATGATTCCATCTGTGTTAGTTCCAGTGCCGTCGGGGGTCGATACGTGTCAAGTAGGCTAAGATAACTTAACTACCATTTGTCAACCCACTCCTTTGACTCGTACTCATCCCAGGCTTGAATTGTATAGGAAGAACAAAAGCATGACATCTTTCGTGTATGGATACTCCATGAATCTGCAATTGAGCTTCTGAAAGAGTGCATCTCATTTGATCCTGTCAGTGTAGAACAGTCCTCATATGGTGCAATGTTAGTATCATCTATCAACCAAAAAAATCTACGAACTGAAGACTTACCTTCATTACCTAGACCCATGGAAGCATTACACCACTTGATAATCAATTTTGCATCTGTCAAATTTGCATTGTCTTTATACTTTAACTCTTCTCATGCTATGGCTCTTTTGATACATGCTCTTGCACCATCATGCTCCCCCTTTCCATGCCCAGCCTCACAAAAGTTCCACATATGCTGAATACCTGTAAAATTATGCCTCCTACTTAGCCAATAGAAATTTTGTGAGTTCTTGAATTGTGACGTACAGTTATCCGACCATATGATATGCTAACTGAACAATATGCCCCTTCTAGCCAAATCATTGTAAAACACCTGAAAGCAACCTTACACGAACTCCGTAGAATGCATGCAATCATCACTAATATAGAAATTATACTCCCTTATGATCTTTTTGTCATCCTCTGTACTATCATTCGCATGAATGAATGCGATGTGCACAAATATAGAAATATGTGTGGAGTTGTAATATTGTGATTGCACCTCACGCTGTGGCTGTAGACTGTAGTTCTCTGCAAAGTTGATGACTGAAACAATGCTACCAACTGGAAATGTGTCCTTGCATAACTTGAATTGCAAGTCCAACCATCGAGCTCTATGGGCATGTCTTGCATACTCATACACTATGTTGTCACGAAATATAGGCATAAACTGATACACTGGAATCTTTTCAATAACCAATTCACACCTCTTTGCTTCTTTACCATCTTTTGTATTGTATGCCACTATTTTATACTTGCCAAACTCTACTAGTTCATTTCCAACTGCATGTGTTCTTTCCATATGTTCACATATTGGCAAATGTTGCAAGCCACCGCAACGATGACATGTGCCATCCAAGCATAATTTCTTGTAGAATATTTGACCTTCCTCTCTTTCACATAAAATTCTTGATATGAAGTCTCTTGAAGATGTTGGTGGGGCACGTATGACACAACCCTACAAAACATTGTTAGTATGCATATCTAAACATATAGACCTATAAACATCAAAATGGTTAGAAATTTCAATATGTAATCTAAAACAACAAGTAGTGAGTGTGTGATTTATCTTGATATAGAAAGGTTTTAACATTTCAAAATATCTTTGACAAATTTTAATTTGAGGATACTTCTCTAGAAATTTACCATAAAACTGTGTTTGAGTCTCATCCAAAAAATGCTTTGGATGTGGCTCACGGTTCTGACTACCGATTCTCCTTCTTACCACATCCTTTTGATTCAAAGATACCCTTGTGTAATTATTCCAAAAGTCCTCAATTAGTGATCTCAATACTTCAACAATTGGTTTATCTTTTCGTGGTAGTCTCCCCGAGAATGTCCATAATTCATTGGCATTAGTGTCCTTAATTCTTTGGCATCTTCCAACGGCTCTTGATAAAGTTTTCCTATTAATTCTTAATTCTTGACTCATCTTTCTAATGAGATGAGATTTCCTCATTTGACTACTTACTATAGTCGATGTAATCACACGCCGTGTTGCATTACTATCTTTGGTGCGTGAGGTGTTACCCACACTCTCATACGCACTCATTAGATTCTTGACAATAGATTTTTTGCTTGAAGCCTCTGATGTTCTCAACCCAAGAATCTTCATGATGGACCTATACTTTATACTTCGCATCATTTCAATGAATAGTTGACATCTTGCAGTCTCATTTAACTTTTCAAAGAACAATCTCCAAATCTTATGAGCATATCTTCTACAAGTGCGTTTTGGAATCTTACCTTCCATTGGCAGCAAAATATTCTCATCAATATCAATCAAATACTTTGACTTTCTATGCAAAATTCTAGGTGGTGTTAAGTTAGGTAAATTCATCTCAACATTAGGAATTTCATCCATATTTAAATGAGATGGGCTAGATGGCATACCTTCGATCGAAGATGGAATAGATGACATACCTTGAGGTTGAGGTGGGAATGATGGCGTACCTCCTTCATCACATGTGAGTGATGATGTACTCTCAACTTGAGATGTGGTAGATGGTGTCCCTACATGTTGACTTGCGGTAGAGGACGTGTCTCCAACTATGGTATTCAAATCTCTCATAGCACAAAGTTTTTACATTTGTTCTCTTTGTGCCACCAATACCATATCTCTTTGTGATGGTTGTGGTTCCTCTTCAATTGGCATGTTTTCATTTATTGTGTCTAATTTCCTCTTCTCATGAAGTTCCCTCATACCTACTACTTTCTTTACATTCTTAGCTTCTATCTCTTCCTGTGTTGGTTTAATTCTTGATCGTTTCCTCGGCATGACGGAGAATTTGTCTGTAGCATGATAAAGAGACCAATATTAGCTCCTAAGAAATGAATACAAGATAATAGTGGGATTGTATTTTTATTATGTTGTAAGGATTTATTCTTGTATAGTTTGACATCATGGTATGTTAAGGTCTATTTATTACACATAATTATTAAAGAGCCCAAGTGTAGAAAATATACATGGCATCATGTGAGATTGTAGGCTGCTTTCTTGGTTGGGAATGTGTCTATTTTAAACATGTATGATGAAGCATGATAAAGTAATTCAAATAGAATTAAGGAAAATGTAAAGAACATGCATGTAAAGACTTGACATACCTAAAAAACAAAGATTCGAATAGAGAGAGTACCCAATTATGTAGTGTTTTTTTTGTTCTTGCATCAAACTCAACAATTTGAGTTTTTCACCACTTGCTTCCTTTTCAATGTTAAATTGAATAACACTCAAATATAATTACTAACAACAATACTATTAACCAATCTATAATGTTAAATTCCTAAAATTGAATCACAATTAACATTGCAACACTACAAAAATTAAAACTTGAATAGATATATATCAAACTTGGTGTGAAAACTATATTATTTCCTCCTTCTCAACTTGGCAAAGCAGAAAAGGTGGTGGAAAGATCATGCAAAGGTGGTAGAATGTGTAAGATGTGCATGTGAACTTCCCAACAACATGAAAGCACTTCTCTTTTATCAGAGAACGCGCATAATTAGAATGAAAATAGAGCATGTGGGCCTGGATCATGGGGGTCAACACTTTTTTACCATTTCTATAGTAGGAAAAAATGCAAGCACATTATAACGCACTCGCATTATAACGCGCTCGCATTTTGTCCTGCTATAGATTGATCCATAAATATTTGTACCTATCTCACCTTTGATAGCACCTTTACAATACTCACCTCTAGTTCCATTAGCTTATGTTCTATATCTCACTTATATCTCCCCCTCACCTCTCTACCTCTCCCCTCTCTATGTCTCTCAGTCGCTCCTTGTCTACCTTAACCCTAATCCCTCGACCCTCGAACCTCAACCCTCAACGTCAAAACCTAATCCCTCAACCTGTAACTCTAATCCCTCGACCCTCAACCCTATATCTAAACCCTAAACCCTAAAGCCTCAACCCTCAACCCTTCACTCTAATCCCTCAACCCTAAACCCTATCCCTAAACCTTCAACACTATACCTTAAACCCTAATCCCTCAACCCTCAACCCTAAACCTTATCCCTAAACCCTAATCCCTCAACCCTCAACCCTAATCCATCATCCCTCAACTCTAATCGTTCATCCCTAAACCCTAAATGTTATCCCTAGTCCTAGACCCTCAACAGGCTCGATACTATACCTTAAACCCTAAACCCTCCAACCCTATCCCTAATCCTTATACCCTCGATACTCTACTTTAACCCTAATCCCTCGACCCTCAACCCTATCCCGAAACCCTTAACCCTTGAACCTCAATGTACTCAACCCTCAATGTCAAACCCTAATCCCTCAACCCCTAACTCTGATCCCTCGACCCTCAACCCTATCCCTAAACCTTAAATCCTAAAGCGTCAACCCTCAACCCTCAACATCAAATCCTAATCCCTCAACCCTTCACTCTAATCCCTCAACCCTAAACCCTATCCCTAAACCCTCAACACTATACCTTAAACCCTAATCCCTCAACCCTCAACCCTAATCCGTCATCACTCAACTCTAATCCCTCATCCCTAAACCCTAAATGCTATCCGTATTCCTAGACCCTCAACGAGCTTGATACTATACCTTAAACCCTAATCCTTTATCCCTAAACCCTCTAACCCTATCCCTAATCCTTATACCCTCGACACTCTACTTTAACCCTAATCCATTGACCCAAAACCCTATCCTGAAACCCTTAACCCTCGAACCTCAATGTACTCAACCCTAAACGTCAAACCCTAATCCCTCAACCCTTAACTCTAATCCCTCGACCCTCAACCCTATCCCTAAACCCTAAACCCTAAACTCAACCCTCAATCCTCAACGTCAAATCCTAATCCCTCAATCCTTCTCTCTAATCCTTCAACTAAACTACTAAACTATACCTTAAACCCTAATCCCTCAACCCTAAACTTTCAACCCTAAACCCTATCCCTAATCCCTCTACCCTCAAAACTCTACCTTAACCCTAATCCCTCGACACTTAACCCTAAATGCTAGCCCTAAAGCCTCAACCCTAAACCCTAATCCTTCAAGGTCCTAAACTCTAATCCCTTATCCCTAAACTCTAAATCCTATCCCTAAATGCTCAACCCTCAACCTTAAACCTTAATCACTCAATCCTTATCCACCCCTCTCCTCCCCTATTTGGCTCACTCCCATCTCTACCCTCATCTACCCTCGACACTATACATACATACATATAGGCATACATAGATACATACATACATACATATAGGCATACATACATACATGATTAATAACCTTGAAGATAAAAAAATTCAAGGGGAACATAATGTGAGTGCGTTATAACGCGCTCACGTTATTTCAAACATGACAAACAACACAAACTTTTGTGGAAAAAGGAAAATGCAAAGCAAAAAATAACGTGAGCGCATTATAACGCGCTTGCGTTATGTTTTGCTTTGGGAATCCCAAGCCTTGGGCTTGGGATTTGCTTTGGATTTCCAACCCAAAGGATTGGAGTGCCTTTTCAACATCCACAGATGTGTTTTTCCATATTCTTCAAGATTTCACATAATTTTGTTCATGCTAACCCTCAGATTTGTACGTGTTTCAAGGTCGAACAAATCAAACACCTGGGTAATGTTAGGCTTTCTCTTAGCTATTTGATGATGTGATTTTTTTCACATTTTAACAATGTTAAGCCTTTCATCTTTAATTTCTTTTGTTTGTGTGTCCGTTTTTGGGCAAAAACCACTGTTTGGTCTTTTTTTCATTGTAAATTAACTATTCATTGAAATTTCAAAAAAATTACATATTTAGAAACTAGACTCTATTCTACACATATTAAAAATAGAAAAAAATGATTTTCAATTAGTTTTCAAAATTTATAGGGGTAGCACAGCCAAAATTCTATTTTTTAGGATGTGTCCACTTTAAAAATTAGTAAAAAATCAAATATTCATCAAAAAATTATTAGAAAAATCAGGCATAAACTACATGCTATTAGCTAATTTCTCACTGAAGTGATTTTAAAAATACCAAAAAAAAGTTGACCTTTTGAGGGAGCCACAAAACATGCTATGTTATTTTTTTTTGATAAAAACAACACCAATTTCTGTGGCTCCCTCTTTTGAACCCCTTTATCTATGCCATTTTAAAAAAAATAGTAGTTTAGAAAGTAGACTCAGAGCACTACGAACATTGTTTTGGTTGCATCTCCAAATTTTGAGTGTAACTATGATCAATTTCTCATCCAAGGCCAGCATTTCCTGATTTCAAAAAAAAAGTGGCCACTTAAGACCCCTTTTTGGCCCCCCATCTTACACTTACCCTTTAGTAATTTCATATTGAAATGTAGATAATTGCTAAATTACTGGTTTAATTGTTAACTAGCAGGGTAGAGTTAAACAAATTTGAAAGTCAAAAAGGGAAAAGACAAACTGGGTTAGGGTAAAATGGTAAAAAAAATAGAAATTCGTAGTAAAACTCTAAGGAGAAGGTAAAATAAAAGTTAAAAGAGGATGCATTTTTCCACAGGATGGCCCCAAAGCAGAAAAAGGTAGATATAGGGGGCAAAATCAAAAAGGAGAGGAAACCTCGCAAAGAAATAGAGAAAGAAGAGTTGCCATTATACAAAGGATATCAGTCATTGATCAGTTACACTGGAGTAGGGACAGATACAAACATTAGGAATTATGATGCAAATGATGTCTTACAGAAGATCACAACAGCAGATGCTACACCTGATATGAGGTGTATATGGGAGAGTGGATTGTATATAGCTGTAGGTTTTCTGTTGGCTATGGAGGCCAGGGATTTGTATTTAGATTGCTTAATTCTGTATGACTTATCAACTAGGAAAATAATGTTTCATGACAGACTCATTGCAGATTTATCCACAAAGGGTATTGCAAGGACATTCAGTTTGGAAATCAATGAGAAAATGGTAGACATTGACATAGATCAATACAATGAGGATTTTCAAATCAATGAAAGGGAGTGTAGAGGTAAGATATTTTACAGTTGGTACAGCCCAGAAAACAAACCAAAGGTTGTGGCAAGAGTACACAAAAATCTGCTGAGAATATACTTCAAAGAGGAAATATACCTGATGATCACAATGCTGAGTAGATTGGTGGGATTGAGAGAGGGCAATAAATGTGAGCCCTGGATGTTAACCGTCATTGAGTTCATGAGAGAAGTAGGAAAGGAACAAGGACAGATTCACTGGGCCAAGACCATAAGCACAGCTATAGGGAAACAGGTTGTGCTAAGGAAGCAAAAACTACTACCTTTTTATTTGTCTTCATATGTTTTGTATTCATGTGCAGCAGAAGTTAGACCATTCATACATGGAATAGACAGGGTTGGAACCTTCGACAATGGTCCAGGTCAGAAATTAGTATATGAACATTACCCTGATCTACAAGAGGAGAATGCATTGAAGAAATATGCTTTAGTTAATGATGTATTCTATACCTATATGGTTAGAATTTTGAGAGAGGAACCTGATAAAAGGATATCTAAAGATGTAGAGGATACAATTGGGCTGCATAGTTCTTGGTATATTTAATTTGAACATTTTACCTACATTAGGACTGAAGGATTTGAGGGAAAACCATTCATGTTACCCAGGTATCCTTCCAACAAATTAATTGTTCTAGAGTTTTCAAGGCAAAATCTGAACGCCTTTAGAATGTACAAGAAAACGTTTAGCATAGGAAACCTTAAGCTACCTTGGTAAATTGGTAGAAATTCATGCTATAGTGAGGAGGTGGCTAGTTTTTCAGATCAAGAACTGAGATATTATGGATTTGGGGAGTTTGAGTTAGCCAGAAGGTTTGATCCCTTCCACAGGATTTAAAATATAGTTGATAAAAAGTTTAAGCATCAAATACACAATGAAGATTTTTGGTCAGATTGCAAAAATGATAAGGAGGTAAGGAAGAGGGCTCATTAGAGGCTAACAATTGAGCAAATGAAAACTATGGGAGATATTTATGTTCCTCTAGAGGTTAAAGAAGATGATAAATTACTGCATCACAGTTATGCAGAGGCCAGACTTGCTCCTATTAAAGAGCTTGATTGGTCACAACTGTGGAACACTTCTTTGGACGTATTGTCCAAACCAGTTATTTTATTTTCAAAGACATGGTTAAAGGACATGATTGAAGAACTCAAAGATGAGGGGAGGGAAATCACATATCCTAAGAAAGGGAAAAAGAGAGTAAGAGAACCTAGTGATGATCCCCAATGTTTCTATGAGAAGAAGAGAAAGATTGTAGAAGCTAAAATTGTAGAGAAAGATAAAGAATGCTACTCTAATGGATCCCTATGCACTGGGAATAATAGTAGCAATATCATCTGATACATTTGTAAATACAAAATCATTAAGCCATGAAATTAGTGCAGAGGAAGCACATACTTCCAAAGAAGTAATAGGACAACAAGTTAGAAGAGCAATACCAATAAGTATATCAAAGGGGGAAACTTCGAAAACAAGTGAAGTCATTGGAGCACAACAGGTAGGTGCAAAGTTGAGTGATATACCTAGTGCCTCCACCCCAATAGAAAAAAGACAAGCATATGTTCAAGTGAAGACAAAATTGGCTGGGGAAATACTGCAAGAGTCAAAAGCACATGAAGCCAAACAAACCACTAAGACTGTCAATATTGAAAGTGACAACAGTGAAATTGAGGAAAGGGGAATGTATGCAGGAAAATAAATTGAAATAGAAGAAGAATCTAATGAATTATTAAGCAAGGAAGAGGAGCAAAATATTTAGGCTGAGATGGAAATGGAACAAGGCTTAGAGTCTGAAAAGGAGAGGGTACAAGAAGAATTAGGAGCAATAAATCCATTTGGTACCCTAGTGTCTCCTGAAATAATCAAATATGTGCAAGAGGAAGCACATAAAATTGAGGAATTTGAAAAGGAGGTTGCATCTGAGGAGATAACAAAAGAAAAACCTGCTCAAGAAAAGGATGAAACAGAAGCTGGCACCTCAGGAGTAGATGTACTAAATATTCTAAATATGTATGGTGAACAGAGTGAGGAAGAGAAGAACATAGAAAGAAGAAAAGAAGAGGAAAAATAAGCAAAAGAGGAAGATACAATGATAAGTTCACCTGCAAATATAGAGCAAGTACAAAAAGAAAGGGAAACTACAAAAGATGCAGGTAAGAAACCTGAGGGTGAAGAACAAATAGAAAATATTGATGAAAGCAGACCTGAAGAACAAACAAAAAATATTGATGAAAGCAGAACTGAGGAACAAACAAAGAACATAGACATGACAAATACAGAGAAAGCACATCAGAAAGAAGACCAAGAAAAAGAATTATCAAAGGGAGAAGGTCCTGAAGAAGAAGATGAAGCTAGAGGGGACACATAAATGGAAGAAGAAGAAAATGAAGGTGAGTCCAAACAACAAGATAATCCCATGGTACAAGAGGAATCCCCTCAACAGCAACCTCCACAACAATAGGAACAAGGAGAAGTGGAAAAGCCTCAAGAAGAGGTAATAAATGAAGAAAAGGTTGCTGCAGACACAAAAGAGATTCCTGCTTGGTTAGGAGCTGAGATAAGGAAGGAAAAGAAGGAGGTACAATTGGTACCTATCGATATCAAAAGTCTCTTGGGCAATACCACGCCAAGGAAAGAGAAGAGAAAAGCCAGAACAATGTCAGCCATACAAAGAGGTCTAGATGGATCTAGGACGCTGAACCTGGCAATACCACAGAAGGAGAAGACTAAAGGATAAATAACCTTGGATGAATATAAAATATTAAATTTTGACCTTGGGCATACTACACAAGAGCAACACATAACTGAGTGGGAAGACATGCACCAGGTAACAGTAGAAATGTTGAGAAAAGATAAAGATAAACAAGAATATTTGAAGGGACACATTGTCCAATTGCAGCAATTTATTAAAGGGATATTTGATCCCAATACAACAGTGCCAGAATTGCCCAATGAGATAGCAGTTGTATCCAAGGAGGAAATAAAAGACATGGAAAATAAAAGGCTTAAGGCCAATGTACTTGAAGAATGGTTCAATGATTTCATGAAAGAAGGTGAACAGGTAATAAAACAACCAGTGGAAAAATGGGAAGTGGTTGTAAGGGAAAAGAATAAATGTAGTGTAGTTATACATAATTGCCAATTTAGAAGAGAGGAATGCATATTTGAATTGAAACAGTTAACAGAAATTGAGGAAAGAATAGAAGAATTAATAAATGAAGGAGTAATTACCCCTTCAATGGCAAATAAAGTGCCACAGGTGAGGTTAGAACTAAAGTTTGAAGAAGACAATCTCAGAAAGTGCATAACAGTCACTCAGGATTTAGAAGAAAGAGTAGATGACATGATTAGAATGCATAAAAGGATAGTGGAAAATTTATTAGATCATGAATGAATGGATACACCAGTAGTTGCACTGGAGAGGGCTTTAACAGAATTCAATTCTATTTTTACACCATGCATGGAAAGCCCTGAAGCATACCTGAGTAAATAGATGATTGATTCATTGATGGAAGAAAATGCTAAGATGAGGAAATACAAGAAGAAGAGTGAGGGTTCAGAAAACAGAGAAAAGAAACTGAAGGAAGGAATTATAATGCAAGAGTATGTATGGACAAAGAGTCCAGGAGGGGATCACACCTTTGTAGAGGGCGTAATTAATAATTTCAAAACATATTCGAGGGAGTAGATTTTATAAAAGAGGTGAACAATATGGAAAGATGATCAAATAAGAGGGATGTCTACAGGGAAAGTCAACAAAAAGGCCGAATTCAAAGAAGAGGGAATCTTATTTTTGAAAAGATTCCACTGGCATTTAAGAGAGAAAAATATACCATCTAGATATTTTGGGAAATGGTTAGAGATGAATATGCACCATTGATCAATAAAGGGATCTTAACCGTAGATTAAAGCTTTGTAGCCATAGCAGTTGGAAGTTTCAAAGTCTATAAAAGAAGCTTTGCTACATGTACATAATTTACACAGGGATTTTGAAAGATAGATGATAATTGTAATTTGTTTGAACACTTTGATTAGAAAGTATTTTAGTTTAAAGGAGGAGGTTGCCTGTGTCTGCACTAAGGAATGCGTGGAGTGTCCAACTTTCTTATTGTATCTGTAAGACGTAAGTTTTTCTGTTAAGTTGATTAATGAAGCAAAGAGTCATTCATACATTGTAAATCATATATGACTGTGTATTTTGAATACAAATAAATCTGGAATTCTGCATCTACTTTCAGAGTGTTTTCTGGCTCTTACTTGTATTTGAAATAATACCTCTTTAAAAGCTTGCAATCTTGAATGTGTGTTGATGAAAATACTCAGGGCTTCACATTTAGAGATTTAGTTTGTTGATTTGATCAAGTGATATATTCCTTACAATGTGAATAACATAACATTTAGATCCTACAGTAGAATGATGTTCAATTTGAATTTCTCTAACTTTTCCCCAAACATTTGAAATATTTAGCTTAAACACAGAGATTTAAAGGAAATTTTCTTACATTTGAAAGAAGTATGAACAATTGTGTTAATATTTGACAATTTTCATATTAGTTTAAAAAGAAAAGCTTGTTTTAGTATAAATCATACAAAGCTTTGTGATACAATAGCAAATTTATGCAAAGAGATGGATAATTTGTTGATATTTGTAACAATTTGCATAATTGGAGTCCAATGAGTCATAGATCACCTTAACTCAAGTAAGACCCCTTGCATATTACAGTTTCACATTAACCTACTGAATTGTCCACAAGGTCAAGACCTGACCATATAGAAACTTGGGATTAAGAACTCTTAAGTGATTTCTTCATATCTTTCAAGACAGTTTAGGTTCATTTTGTGAATTCTAACTTTTGTTATGAATGTGTAAAAACAATCATCAACAGTTTTTAGTGCTAGAAGGAGGGCTTAATTGGAGTTGAGGTTGAATTTGAGCAAAGATGGCTCATAACAATGGTAGAGTGACCAGGTCTAGATCCAGTTCAGAAGATATATTTGTACAATTACCTAATAAAAGGCAAAGTAAAGGTCCTTTGATTTGGAATCCTAGAATATCAAATGCAGGAGGTTCATCTGGAACGCCTCCTGGATCACCTTTTAGCATCCATAACATTGTGATTCTTGATAGTTCTTCATTTAGATCTTTGAATCTTGGTCCTAGTCCTCCCAGAGGTTCTAGTCCTCCTAGAAATCTAGGTATTCCTAGAGGTCCAGGCTAGGCACAAGGACCTGCAATGGCTTATTTTAATGTCAATTCTCCTATAACATTCCTTGATTATCATGAGATGCCAAAAAATCTTGAAAAGATATGTCCTAAATACCAATTGCATCAAGATCCAGAGGATCACATTAGGATATTCAAGGAGGCATGCTTTAGAACTAGGTTAGAGTATGAAGATGTTGTGTGTAGGTTATTTCCTTACACCTTTAATGAGAAGACTTCTAACTGGTATGTTAACTTGCCTAACGGTTACATTTCTTCTTGGGCACTTATGGCAGAGGCATTTTTGTCTAGGTTTAGGGGACCAGTTGATCCTTCCACCTTATATCATAAATTGGCTACAATTAAGAGAGGTGAAGGAGAGCTGATTGATAATTTTAATGATAGGTTTCAAAAGGCTTATTCCAGGTTAGTAGCTCCTTACATAGTAACTACAGATGCATTATTAGCCATGTATTATGTTGCCCTAGATCCACTAACTGCTATGTTTGTCAAAAGAAAGGTTGACATAGATACAATATCCAAAGCTTATAAGGAAGCAGCCTCAGTAAACCAGGAAATGAGACAAACAACTTATAATCCATTTCTTAATGGAGGAAACCCTGGGATGCAAAGTCAAACACAACAATGGAATGGAGTTCCTACACACAATACTCCACTATTAAACCCAATTCCTACATACACACCTGTGTATAATCCTTCCCCAATCTAGGCTATATTCCCTTATACTGGTAACAATACCAATAACAGTCAGAGTAATGGTCAGTCTTTTTTCCAGCCTCCTCGGGATACATTTGTGGCAAAGGAACAAGAGGATAGGGAAGAAATCAAATAAATTACTGTACACTTAAGAAGATTGACTACTGAAATGACACAACTGAGAAATGAAAATTTCTATGGTAGACATAATCAAGGATATAGTCAGAACCATAAACAAAATCATAACCAAAATTATAATAAAAGTAAGGGTTCTAATTAGGGTCAGAATTATAGTCAGAGCCAAAATCATAATCAGCGACAAGCAATGCAAAATAGAGGACCTGCCGTAGATAACAAAACTAGGGGCAATAACAATAGAAATCAAAATCAGCCAAGGCCACTTAGGACATGGAACACATGGCTAAATAATGGTACTCTAGCTTCTCCATTTGAGAATTTGGATAATCAGGAGACAAAACAAACAACTAGAATTCAAATGGCTAATGTAGCATTAAAAAATTGGTGTAGGATCCATAATACGAGTGCCCATGCTGAACTAGACTACCCTCAGTTTCATCTGGCAGCAAGTATTTTCAATGTGGATGTACAAGCTCCCACCTCTGAGTTCCTCATTCCCAAAGGTAATGAAATAGTGCCCTCAGGATTTGAGACTGCTTTAGTCTTAGAGACTTTTAGCTTTGTAACTAGGGAGGAAGAAGATCAGTTGTTAGAAGATGAGCCTTACTTTTGTGAGAACCTATACCCTGAATCAGATTTAGTATTGAATGCTTTTCAATTTCCCTTTGAAGCTAAAAATGAAGTGTTATATGAAATAGAGGAGGTACAAGCTTTTCAACAATCTAACAAAAATCATACCTACAATTTGAGAAATAACACTAGGCCAAGAGGTCCTTTCACTACTTCCACTCCTCCTAACAATTTCAATACTCCCCTAGATCAAAATGCTAGTAACAATCCTGCTATACTAAAGGCCAATCATCATGTAAATAGTGGAACAGTAGCACCAAATGTCTAAATAGGGAAAACAGAGACAGTGGAAACAATGAGGTTAATGAGTTACCCGTCTAAAGAGATAAAGAAAATTAAGGTCAATATACCTTTATGTGAATTATTGAAAAGTCTAGGGGTCAGAAATGATTTCATAAAGTCCTTAGACGCATCTGTGACAAGTGAGGCCTTTGTTGATATGAGTGTTCCAAATAAAGATTCATAGCATAAAGAAAAGAGTAAGAAAAATGAACAACCTTCCAACACTAATGTGGTCATGTATGCAGATAAGAGGGAAGCCCCTCCTTTCTTGCTAACCATTAGGATGTTTGGAAAGAACATACATAATTGCATGGTAGATTCTGGTGCATCAACTAATGTAATGCCTTTAGGGATATGCAAAACTTTAAGGCTGACTCCCACTAAATCTGCTAAGGTTGTTACACAATTGGATAAAATCGAGGTCAATGTGATAGGAGAATTAATGCATATTCAAATGCAGTTAGCCTCAAACCCTAGGGTGAGTCAGTTTATTGACATTCAGGTAGTAGATATACCTGTGAATTGTGGGATGTTATTGAGTAGAGATTGGTCCAAAACATTAAATGGATATATGGCCACTGACTTTTCACACGTGGTTACCTTGGAGAGGTGTTCCAAATTAGATCAGGATAGAAGCTGAACCCAGAATGAAACACATGATTACAGAATACAACATGACTAATGAGATATTGTATGCTTCTGTTGAACCTAGGGTTTATAGAGTCACTAACAAAGGAGTACAAATTGAAGAAATCTTGATGCTAAATTTTAAAGATAAACCTGTCAGTAAAGAAATAGTAGTGTTCATTGAGTCTGATGAAAATTCTTCTGATGAGGAAGACAATGCAATAAATAGTTTTGGTCAGATCATTAGGCAGGAAATAGAAAGATGCATTGGACAAAATATTCCAGTTCAGTGCAAGTTGTATAAAAACATGTACAAAGTCCATGATAAGCCTCATTCTGAAGAGAGTTGTGGAATGTGTAGAGATATTATAGAATATCAATACATAAAGTGTACAAAGGGGATGGAATTGCAAGAAGGAAAGGTCACCCAATCAACTTAAGAAATACTTTTAGGACAACATGGATGTATTAATTCCAGATTTAGAAAAAGGAACAAAAGACAAGAGTATCTGTCATTCTGATTTACAAATTAAGAGTATAGATATGCAAGTAGGCCAAAATGAGTTACCCATGAAGAAACAAGATAGTACCACACATGTAATAGAAAAGGTAAAACATGCCAAAATAAAAGGTCAAAAAAATAAAGAAGGCATGTGGGCACTAATATGTGATGGATCTAAATCTCAACAAGGTGCAGGTGCAGGTGTGAAACTTATAGATCCTAATGGTAAGTCATTTTTAGCAGCATATAAGCTACAATTTCCTTGTACCAATAATGTAGCAAAGTATAAAGCTTTGATTTATGGACTTGTTATGGCTATCAAGATAAAGGTGAAAAAGATCAGAGTGTTTTCAGATTCTGATTTAGTGGTCAGACAAGTAAGAAGGTTGTATGCATGCAATTATAAAAAGATGGTTTGTTATAGGCATAGGGTGTGGGATCTGATTGATTCATTTGATGCCTTTAACATAGAGCATATCCCTAGAGAATTGAATCATAGACTAGATGCATTAGTAGTTGCTGCTAGCACTTTGGAACCCTTAACATTGTCAGGTTTAAAATGATTTGCTATTGAATTAGTGCATGATCCGAGCATACCAAATAATGTTACTCATTTTCAGGTATTTGAAGGGGATCAACAAATTGTTGATTTTCTCACTTGTAATGAAGTGTTTGAAGCTCAAATTATTGATGAACAGGAAAGGCCTGATGTGTCTTGGGATGAAGAAGACATAATAAATTTGAAAAGCAATTTATTACCTAAGGGAGTAATTGAGTTAGAAATTTTTTTTGACTTTGATGGGGTAGTGAGACAGAAAGCTTTGCCCAAAATTGAAGGTGGTAAATGTGATCCCTATAACCTTGGAACAAAGCAGAGTCCACAAAATGTATTGATTGGAAAGGCTTGCTCTGAGGAGTTAAGAAAAGAAATTATGGATGCTCTGAAAGAATACAAACATATCATAGCATGGACATATGAAGATTTGAAGACATATGATACGTCCATCATAATTCATGTAATACCTTTGAAACCAGATGTTAAACCATTTAGGCAAAAACAAAGGCCTGTGAATGCTATTTTAGAGCCTTTAATTTTTGAAGAAGTGAAAAAATTGCTGTCTGTCAGGATAATCTTCCCAGTAAGACATTCAACCTGAGAAGCTAATTTAGTACCTGTGAGAAAGAAAAGTGGGGGCATTAGGTTATGTGTAGACTTTAGAAATTTGAACAAAGCCTTTGAAAAAAATAATTATCCCTTGCCTCCAATAGATGAAGTGCTACAAGCAGTAAATGGGGCTAAGATGATGTCTTTTCTAGATGGATTTTTAAGATATAACCAAGTCTTAGTTGATAAAGAAGATAGGTTGAAGGCTACTTTTACTTGCAAGTGAGGTAATTATGCATATAGGAGAGTGCCTTTTGGTTTAATCAATGCAGGTGCCAGTTTTCAATGAGCCATGGACATTGCATTTCATGGATTATCAGGTAAATGTATTGTCATTTATATGGATGATTTGACTATATACTCTAAGGATGCATCTACTCACACAGAAGATTTGAGAAGAGTACTTAAAAGATGTGAAAGGTACGAGATTTCTCTCAACCCAAAGAAATGTTCATTTGGTGTAACTGAAGGAAAACTGTTAGGGCATGTCATTTCTAAAAATGGGATATCCATTGATCCTGACAGAGTAGAAGGAATAAGAAAATTGCAATTACCAAATAGTAAGAAGGAACTAAAGTCCTTTTTTGGTAAGATTAACTTTGTCAGGAAGTTTATTACAGGATTTACAGAAATTGTGCAACCATTAAATGCCATGCTTAAAAAAGATGCAAAGATAGAATGGACACCAATAGCCAAAGCTGGATTTGAGGATATTAAGGAAGCCATTTCTAATGCTCATGTGTTAACAAGTCCAAATTGTACCAAGCCATTTTATATATATTATTTTACATCTTCACATTTAATTGTAGCTGCTTTGACACAAAAAGGAGAAGATAATGAAGAAAAACCCATAGCTTTTATGAGTGCACCTCTGAAAGATGCACAACTGAAGTATCTAGACACAGAAAGATAGGCATTTGCACTAGTAAGAGTAGGAAAAAGTTTAGACATTACATCTTACGAAGTCAAGTTAAGGCCATAGTACCAGATGCAGCAGTGAAAATGCTGCTGATGCAAAATGAGCCTGGAGAGAAAAGAGCCAAATGGATTACAGTATTGCAAGAGTTTGATATGGAGATTATTCCAGTGAAGTTGGTCAGAGGACAAGCATCAGTGCAAACCATAGCAAACATAGATCCAAACTTGGTCAAGCAGTAGTATGTATTGAACTCTAAGGATGCATTAGGTTGGTATGATGATTTGAATACTTTTCTGATATCTGGTAAATATCCAAGTAAGATGAAGTCTTCTCATAGGAGAGATTTAAAGATTAAAGCACAGAGGTACATGGTACAAGGAGGTCTTCTATTTAAGAAGAACCATGAAGGTATATATTTAAGATGTTTAAACTGAGCTAAAGCAGATAAGGTATTGTCAGAGTTGCATAATAAGTATGGAACTGCTCATGGTTCTCATTTAGCTACTATGCATAAGATATTGAGAGTGGGGTACTATTGGCCAACAATGTTTAAAGATACTAAGAGTCATATTCAAAGTTGTCACACCTGTCAAACTACAACAAACAAAGAAAGGAATCAGGCTAATCCATTACAACTAGTCATTAAGTCTAGGCCATTTGCACAGTGGGGCTTAGATTTCATTGGAGTTATAAATCCTCCATCATCTGCAGGACATAAGTTTATATTGATAGTAACTGACTATTGTACAAGGTGGACTGAAGCCACATGCTGCAAACTTTCTACTACTGTGGTGGTTATCAAATTTCTTGAAGAAAACATCATAACAAGGTTTGGAGCTCCATATTCACTAGTATGTGATAATGGCCCTGCATTTTCTTCTCTAAAATTTTTTAAATGGGCATTTGAATATGGGATAGTTTTAAAATTTTCTTCAAATTATTATCCTCAGGGGAATGGTTTAGCTGAGTCCCCAAACAAGATTTTATTGGATATAATCAAGAAGTTAATTGTAAAGAATCTTAGAGAATGGAATACATTGTTAAAATATGCGCTGTAGGTAGATCAGACTAAGGTTAAGTCAGCCTTAGGCAATGCACCTTATCACCTAGTTTATGGGACAAATCCCATACTTCTAGTGAATTTAAGAATACATGTCTGGAAGTTTACTAATGAGTATTTGGGATTTGATGATCACAGAGAAGCCAGGATAATCCAAATGTTACAATTAGATGAGAAGAGAGATCAAGCCATTGAAAAATTTGCCAAACATCAAGTAGTGGTCAAAAGATGGTTTGACAAAAGAGCAAGAGTCAAAACATTCAGAATATCAGACTTAGTGTTGTGTTGGGATAAAGTACATGAAAAGAAAGGGAATCATGGAAAATTTGACAAATTATGGTTAGGTCCATTATAGGTCATAGAGATAATAGGAGATAATACGTTCAGGCTCAAGACCTTGACTAGGGAAGATATGCCATTACCTGTTAATGGCCTACATTTGAAACATTACTTTCAGGCTTGAGATGAGGATAGTTGGTATGTTCTGTATCATAGTGTAAATAATGTATAGTTTCGTTGGGTTTTGTTTTTGTTTTGTTTTGTTTTGTTGTGGTGGTGTGTGTGTTGTGTTTCCTTGGTAGTGATACTTGCTTTGTTTTGAGGTATGCAGGAGCAAACTAACAACCAATTAAAACAATAGAAAATTCAGAACATTCAGGTTAATTATTTGAAACTTATACATAACTTGTTGTGACTATCATGAATGTAGAAAATAGTTTAGCTTGTGAAATTTTGTATTCAATAACTATGGGTTGAGTATTCAAGGGAAGTTTCTCACAATGACACACCTAAAATCCTTGGATTTGTTGAACATACCAGTGTAGATATTAGATGAAAAATCAGAGGTCACCCTTGCTACCATTACAATTCTCAGCTTGATTTTAGCAAGTAATCAATCCTTGCATCAGGACGTTACAAATGTAATATCTTATAAAGTCTCTATCTTGCACAAAATATAAAATAAATAAATAAAATGGATTTCTCTGAAAATCCAGATTAAGCCATCTAAGTAACTCTACCGGGGCTATAAACGCCTACTGGTAGTGGGGCTCTACTTAGGAGAATTGTAACGATAACCTTGTTGAGGCTATAGATGCCTACTGGCAGCAAGGCTCTATCCGGTTGGCTATGAGGGAATGACATCAACTATGTAGTTTAATATCAGTCACTAGTTTGTTCAACTTATTTTCAAGATGAGGATTATTAATCACGTGCACCCACTTAAACTAAATGGGGAAATTCATACACCTTATTGAATACATTAGGTCTCAAGTTAAATAATGATTTACAGAAAAGAGAGTTGGAAGTTATGAATTTACTTCATTTAGTTTTCGTTAATGGTTTTAATTTAATTGTTTTGTTTGGTTGCTAGTTGTTGTGATGCTCACAACACGCCTCATTTTACTTCTTAGCAAATTGAGGACCCCTACTGTGGCTGTGGCTTTTGCTTGTGTGTGGGTCTACTTGGTGGTAAAAGGGAAAAGGAGGTAAGTGTTACAAACCTTGTTGAAAATAAAGGAAAATAGCATTAAGTACCAGAGCAGAATAGGGGTGAATTCCTTGTCAAAAATGAGTAAGGGTTGCTTTTTGAACCATTCCAAAATTCCCAATATTCTGCAAGATATGCATGTTTTGGTAAAATGCACTATAGGAGGGTTTGTATGTTGCATATACAAAGTCATTTGTATGTGAGGTCATTGTCTTAGTCGTATAGTGTGGTCAGATTATTAATCATTGTATTTGTATGCATATGGCTAACGCTTTATTCTTTACATAGAAGTTGGACCCGATAGATTTTGGAGGTAAAATTGATAATTGGATAAGTCCGCGGGTTGTATCTTGGGTTTGTATGTTTGGCGAAAGGAAACATAAAAGGTGATATACAACGCTATATACATATCGCGGATCCAAGGAGAATATTAAAATTGGTTTTATTGAGGTATGTTTCACAGTTTGTATGTTGTATGTCTCAGGTTATATTTTTTATATACATACAGCGCGAACGTCAAAAGAATTAAAATCTGATATAAGTGATGCATCTTACATTAATGTATATAAAAAATGCATTCACTTCATATACATATGGAACTGAAGAATTATGAACTGTAGTTTATAAAGATGAGAGATCTGGAAGAAAGATAAAAGGAAGTTTGTATGTATCGAGCCTTATATCTAAGAGAGGATATAAGCATCATTGTATCATTGAGATACAAGAGAAAAGTAAAGTGGGTCCTACCGATTGTATGCTTTGGTCTTGTATGTTAACAATGTATATCTCCGATATACAAGCCGATATACAAGATGGGCATACAAACGAATATGCAAGACGGATTCGAAAGGAGGTTTAATAAATGAAAATCTTTGTAAGTTTCGGATGGTTGTATGTTAACGATATACATGTCTGATATACAAGAAAATAAAAGACATCGCTCGGGATAAAGGTAAAAGGAGACTTGTATGGGTCGTTTGTATATGTGCTTATACAAGATAACATACAAAGAGCGATATACAAAGCAAAGATACAAGCACAGATAAAGAGGGAAAAGGGAAATAGCAGTAGTTGTGGTTTCTTGCATATTAGTTTGTATGTTGAAAAGATACAATGCTAACATACAAAGGAATATACAAAGAAAAGAGATGTATGCAGAAATGAACTAACGGATAAAAAAGTTTAAAACTTAAACGTTGAAATAGAAAGCCGAAGCTTTAGGCGCATTAACTACTGTAATTAATGCCGAGCTAACACCCAAAAAGAGTAAAATTAAATGGAGCTAGGGTAAATTTAACGTTATTTTGCTTTCAGATTTACATTGTCAAGAGTTAAATTGCAGAAAGAGGAATTGTTACAAAAAATTGAACGGAATTCATCAAATCGACGGAATTACAGAAGCTAGACGGAAGGCAAAAGCAGTAAAGTAAGTCAACGACGAAAAGTGAGTGGTCAAGAAATAAAGGTATTTATCTTAAAACACTGTTACATTTCAAATGGTAAAAAATGCAAGTGGATTTCAGTAATTTCATATTGACGTGTAGATAATTGCTAAATTACTAGTTTAACTGTTAACTAGTGGGGTAGAGTTAAACAAATTTGAAAGTCAAAATGGGAAAAGACAAACTGGGTTAGGGTAAAATGGTAAAAAAATAGAAATTCATAGTAAAACCCTAGGAAGAAGGTAAAATGAAAGTTAAAAGAGGATGCGTTTTTCCACAGGATGGCCCCGAAGTAGAAAAAGGTAGATACAGTGGGCGAAGTTAGAAAGGAGAGGAAACCTCACAAAGAAATAGAGAAAGAAGAGTTGCCATTATACAGAGGATATGAGTCATTAATTAGTTACACTAGAGTAGGCACAGATACAAACATTGGGAATTATGATGCAAATGATGTCTTACAAAAGATCATAGCATCAGATGCTACACCTGATATGAGGTGTATATGGGAGAGTGGATTGTACAGAGCTGCAACTTTTCTGTTGGCTATGGAGGCCAGGGATTTGTGTTTAGATTGCTTAATTTTGTATGACTTATCCACAAGGAAAATAATGTTACATGACAGACTCATTGCAGATTTATCCACAGAGGGTATTGCAAGGACATTCGATTTGGAAATCAATGAGAAAATGGTAGACATTGACATAGATCAATACAATGAGGATTTTCAAATCAATGAAAGGGAGTGTAGAGGTAAGATATTTTATAGTTGGTACAGCCCAGAAAATAAACCAAAGGCTGTGGCAAGAGTACACACAAATCTGCTGAGAATATACTTCAAAGAGGAAATATACCTGATGATCACAATGCCGAGTAGATTGGTGGGATTGAGAGAGGGAACTAAATGTGAGCCTTGGATGTTTACCATCATTGAGTTCATGAGAGAAGCAGGAAAGGAACAAGAATAGATTCACTAGGCCAAGACCATAAGCACAGCTATATGGAAATAGACCATGCTAAGGAAGCAAAAGATGTTGCCTTTTTTATTTGTCTTCATATGTATTGTATTCATGTGTAGCAGAAGTTAGACCATTCATACATGGAATAGACAGGGTTGGAACCTTCGGCAATGGTCCAAGTTAGAAATTGGTATATGAACATTACCTTGATCTACAAGAGGAGAATGCATTGAAGAAATATGCTTTAGTTAATGATGTATTCTATACCTATATGGTTAGAATTTTGAGAGGGGAACCTGATAAGAGGATATCTAAAGATGTAGAGGATATAATTGAGCTGCATAGTTCTTGGTATATTCAATTTGAACATTTTACCTACATCAAGACTGAAGGATTTGAGGGAAAACCTTTCATGTTACCCAGGTATCCTTCCAACAAATTAATTGTTCTAGAGTTTTCAAGGCAAAATTTGAACACCTTTAGAATGTACAAGAAAAAGTTTAGCAGGGGAAACCTTAAGCTACCTTGGTCAATTGGTAGAAATTCATGCTATAGTGAGGAGGTGGCTAGTTATTCAAAACAGGAACTGAGATATTATGGATTTGGGGAGTTTGAGTTAGCCAAAAGGTTTGATCCCTTCCACATGATTCAAAATACAGTTAATAACAAGTTTAAGCATCAAATACACATTGAAGATTTTTGGTCAGATTGCAAAAATGATAAGGAGGTAAGGAAGAGGGCTCATAAAAGGCTAACAACTGAGCAAATGAAAACTATGGAAGATATTTATGTTCCTCCAGAGGTTAAAGAAGATGATAAACTACTACATCACAGTTATGTAGAGGCATGGCTTGCTCCTATTACAGAGCCTGATTGGTCACAACCGTGGAACACTTCTTTGGACGTATTGTCCAAACTAGTTATTCTATTTTTAAAGACATGGTTAAAGGATAGGATTGAAGAACTCAAAGATGAGGGGAGGGAAATCACATATCCTAAGAAAGGGAAAAAGAGAGTAAGAGAACCTAGCGATGATCCCCAGTGTTTCTATGAGAAGAAGAGAAAGATTATAGAAGCTAAAATTGTAGATAAAGATAAGAATGCTACTCTGATGGATCCCTATGCATTGGGAATAATAGTAATAGTATCATCTGATAAATTATAGATACAAAATCATTAAGCCATGAAATTAGTACAGAGGAAGCACAGACTTCCAAAGAAGTAATAGGACAACAAGTTAGAAGAGCAATACCAATAAGTATATCAAAGGGGGAAACTTCGAAAACAAGTGAAGTCATTGGAGCACAATAGATAGGTGCAAAGTTGAGTGATATACCTAGTGCCTCCACCCCAATAGAAAAAAGACAAGCATATGTTCAAGTGAAGACATAATTGGCTGGGGAAATGCTGCAAGAGTCAAAAGCACATGAAGCCAAACAAACCACTGAGACTATCAATATTGAGAGTGACAGCAGTGAAAGTGAGGAAAGGGGAATATATGCAGGAAAATAAATTGAAATAGAAGAAGAATCTTGTGAATTCTTAAGCAAGGAAGAGGAGCAAAATATTCAGGCTGAGATGGAAATGGAACAAGGCTTAGAGTCTAAAAAGGAGAGGGTACAAGAAGAATCAGGAGCAATAGATCCATTTGGTACCCTAGTGTCTCCTGAAATAATCAAAGATGTGCAAGAGGAAGCACATAAAATTGAGGAATCTGAAAAGGAGGTTGCATTTGAGGACAAAATAAAAGAAAACCCTGCTCAAGAAAAGGATGAAATAGAAGATGGCACCTCAAGAGTAGATGTACTAAATATTCTAAATATGTATGGTGAACAAAGTGAGGAAGAGAAGAACACAGAAAGCAAAAAAGAAAAGGAAAAGAAGCAAAAGAGGAAGATACAATGATAAGTTCACCTGCAAATGTAGAGCAAGTACAAAAAGAAAGAGAAACTATAGAAGATGCAGGTAAGAAACCTGAGGGTGAAGAACAAACATAAAATATTGATGAAAGCAGACCTGAAGAACAAACATAAAATATTGATGAAAGTAGACCTGAAGAACAAACAAAAAATATTGATGAAAGCAGAACTGAGGAAAAAATAAAGAACATAGACATGAAAAATACAAAGCAAGCACATCAGAAAGAAGACCAAGAAAAAGAATTATCAAAGGGAGAAGGTCCTGAAGAAGAAGATGAAGCTGGAGGGGACACAAAAATGAAAGAAGAAGAAAATGAAGGTGAGTCCAAACAGCAGGATAATCCCATGGTACAAGAGGAAGCCCCTCAACAGCAGCCTCCAAAACAACAGGAACAACAACAATCACATGAATAGGGAGAAGTGGAAAAGCCTCAAGAAGAGGTAATAAATGAAGAAAAGGTTGCTGCAGACACAAAAGAGATTCCTGCTTGGTTAGGAGCCAAGATAAGGAAGGAAAAGAAGGAGCTACAATTGGTACCTATCGATATCAAAAGTCTCTTGGGCGATACCATGCCAAGGAAAGAGAAGAGAAAAGCCAGAACAATGTCAGCCATACAAAGAGGTCCAGATGGATCTAGGACGCTGAACCTGGCAATACCACAGAAGGAAAAGACTAAAGGAGAAATATGTTACAACTATGGGCCTAACCGGTGTTGTCATTGATGTCAACATACTCCTATTGCATTAATGATAAGGATTAGATGAACTATTTGCTGAGGATATTGAGAAAATTGGTCATATGAGGAATAGAGAAGAACAGTGAAGATAGTAAGGTAAAGATCCAAGATAAGATGTCTATTAGAGGATGCGGTTCAAAGGGTTTGTAGATATGTGTCTTAAGGTGATCTAGTAAAGATTTTAGAGGTCCGCATGAAGATCTGAAGAAGTTGTGGGCGCTCAAGTAGAACCAGTTCCGGCAGGCGTTCAGAGGTGACAAAGTGATACAGATAGGTCCGGTGAGATCTGGAAATGCATTATCCTATTTTGCAGATTTGGTGGAGTGTTCAGGAAGTCCTTGTGAAGTATCAACTTGATTGGTTCATGGTATGGAGGTCCGCAAGCATCTATTCCTTTGTGACAGTGATGACAGACTGTGTTCTTGAGGTTCCGGATGAAGGAGAGAAGGATTTCAGTAAGCGAATGAAGTGTGGATGTTCTTGGTGATTCAGGCAAGCTTGTGGAGGTCTTTGGATCGTGTCCAGTTTGTGTTGGTGGTCCACATTGGAGTTTGAGCTCACAATTGAAGAATAACTTCCAGTTGATGGTGTTCTTCCTAAGACTAGCCGACTGGATGAGTTACACATCCTGTGGATGTTCTTGTAGATGTTTGCCGACTTAGATGATTATTCCTAATTCGATGTCTTGTATAAATAAGGGATTGTAAAGTCATTTCAAAAGTATCTTGTGGAGATGAGAGTGTGGTAGCAAGGAGGAAAGCGAAAGGCAGAGCAAAAGTATTGGGCTTAAATGGAACTGATTCAAGCATGGTGAAGATGCTATTCCCCAGTTCATGTATGTGATACTTATTATTTTGTAGACAGTGTGTCTCTTGTAGGTAGTAGGCCTCTTGTGAGTAGTGTGCTCGAGTAGTGAGCCCTAATTGGCATGTGCCATTTGTTCTTTCTATTCTTCTAATAGAGAATACAATCTTGGGTTAATCACCTCGTGGTTTTTCCCTTAACCAGGTTTTCCACGTCAAAATCTTGGTGTCTTGTGTGTTAATATGTTTCTACTCTTGGTTTAATGCATTATGTTTCCATGATTGATTTATCATTATACTGCTGAATTATAAAGTGGATTTAAGTGTTTAATTGGAAGAAAATTTTGTACAACTAATTCACCCCCCCTTTAGTTGTCTGCCCCAAATCTAACAAAATAACCTTCGATGAATATAAAATATTAAATTTTGACCTTAGGCATACTACACGGGAGCAACACATAACTGAGTGGGAAGACATGCACCAAGTAACAGCAGAAATGTTGAGAAAAGATAAAGATAAACAAGAATATTTGAAGGGACACATTGTCCAATTGCAGTAATTTATTAAAGGGATATTTGATCCCAATACAATAGTGCCAGAATTGCCCAATGAGATAGCAGTTGTATCCAAGGAGGAAATAAAAGACATGGAAAATAAAAGGCTTAAGGCCAATGTATTTGAAGAATGGTTCAATGATTTCATGAAATAAGGTGAACATGTAATAAAACAAGCAGTAGAAAGATGGGAAGTGGTTGCAAGGGAAAAGAATAAATGCAGTGTACTTGTGCATAATTGCCAATTTAGAAGAGAGGAATGCAGATTTGAATTGAAACAGTTAACAGAAATTGAGGAAAGAATAGAAGAATTAATAAATGAAGGAGTAATTACCCCTTTAATGGCAAATCAAGTGCCACAGGTGAGGTTAGAACTAAAGTTTGAAGAAGACAATCTCATAAAGTGCATAACAGTCACTCAAGATTTAGAAGAAAGAGCAGATGACATGATTAGAATGCATAAAAGGATAGTGGAAAATTTATTAGATCATGAATGCATGGATACACTAGTAGTTGCACTGGAGAGGGCTTTAACAAAATTCAATGCTATTTTTACACCATGCATGGAAAGCCCTGAAGCATACTTGAGTAAACAGATGATTGATTCATTGATGGAAGAAAATGCTGAGATGAGGAAATACAAGAAGAAGAGTGAGGGTTCAGAAAATAGAGAAAAGAAACTGAAGGAAGGAATTATAATGCAAGATTATGTATAGACAGAGTCCAGGAGGGGATCGTACCTTTGTAGAGATGAACAATATGGACAGGAGATCAAATAAGAGGGATGTCTACAGGGAAAGTCAACAAAAAGACCAAAGTCAAAGAAGAGGGAATCTTATTTTTGAAAAGATTCCAATGGCATCCTTTGAGAGAGAAATAGATACCATCTAGATATTTTGAAAAACGGGTAGAGATGAATATGCACCATCGATCAATAATAGAGGGATCTTAACCGTAGATTAAAGCTTTATAGCCGTAGCAGTCAGAAGTTTCAAAGTCTATAAAAGAAGCTCTGCTACATGTACATAATTTACACAGGGATTTTGAAAGATAGCTGATAATTGTAATTTGTTTGAACACTTTGATTAGAAAGTATTTTAGTTTAAAGGAGGAGGTCACCTGTGTCTGCACTAGGGAATGCGTGGAGTGTCCAGCTTTCTTATTGTATCTATAAGACGTTGTAAGTTTTTTTGTTAAGTTGTTTAATGAAGCAAAGAGTCATTCATACATTGTAAATCATATATGACTGTGTATTTTGAATACAAATAAATCTAGAATTCTGCATCTACTTTCAAAGTGTTTTCTGGCTCTTACTTGTATTTGAAATAATACCTCTTTAAAAGCTTGCAATCTTGAATGTGTGTTGATGAAAATACTCAGGGCTTCACATTTAGAGATTTAGTCTATTGATTTGATCAAGTGATATATTCCTTACAACGTGAATAACAGAGCATTTAGATCCTACAGTAGAATGATGTTCAATTTGAATTTCTCTAACTTTTCCCCAAACATTTGAAATATTTAGCTTAAATGTAGAGATTTAAAGGAAATTGTCTTACATTTGAAAGAAGTATGACGATTGTGTTAATATCTGACAATTTTCATATCAGTTTAAAAAGAAAAGCTTGTTTTAGTATAAATCATACAAAGCTTTGTGACACAGTAGTAAATTTATGCATAGAGATGGATAATTTGTTGATATTTGTAACAATTTGCATAATTCGAGTCCAGTGAGTCATAGATCACCTTAAATCAAGTAAGGCCCCTTGCATATTACAGTTTCACATTAACCTACTAAATTGTCCACAAGGTCAAGACCTGACCATACAGAAACTTGGGATTAAGAACTCTTAAGTGATTTCTTCATATCTTTCAAGACAATTTAGGTTCATTTTGTGAATTCTAACTTTTGTTATGAATGTGTTAAAACAATCATCAACAAGATGCTTACATTTGACATCACTAAAGGTAATGATGATGTTGTCTCTGAAAAATAGAGAGTAGAGGATGCAATGCCTTATGCAGCAAGAGGAATGGAGGCTACACTTGTTGGGGATGAGGAAACTATGGGGACAACTGAGGTATTGGTAGAGGTGGTAGTAGATCCATCTGATGTCTGTGCCTTCAGCTTCTTAGCCTTTGAGCTCTCTCCTTTTCCACTTGGTATATATTTTCTCTTTGATGCTCTGGTCCTCATGGTAGGAGGAGGATCCTTCTTTTGAGTTTTGGGAGCAAACTTCTTGGATTTTCCTTTTTCGGCCAATGGTACATGCTCCTCACCGTTGGGGTCTTTTGTTACTTCTTGTTCTTCTGCGCTTAAGACCTCTAGGGGTCGATCTTCTTCATCTCCTGATTCTTTTTCAGAATCTTCCTCTGTGTATGTTTATACAACCCCTGCTTGTGTTAGCACTGTAATTTGGCGCTTGACCCAATTTTTTTGGAGTTGTATCGGGTTCCTCATTGCTTCATCTAAAGAACTCTCCTCTGCATTAGCCTAGTTTGGACTACATTTCCATCTTCCACTACCTAGTCAAGGACTTGTATGATATGGAATTTCTTTATATGTTCCAAGGACAGCTAGGAGTAATTTTTTCCTATTACCTCATAGTTATCTACATAATTTGCCCAAAAGTCTTCAAGGTAATCCCGATGAAACAACTTCTTACTTACTTTTCCATAGTCTTGTGGGGATCAAAATGTTTCCTCCTTATATGTGGATGAAGATTCAGCAGTTACAATTCTTTGTCTGAGTGATCTGCTGCAAAGGTTGTGCAAGAATAATGACCCTTACCCAATAGAATTGGAAACTTAATATTGACCCTGTGCAAATGTTTCAGCCACTCTACACATGTGAGGAGTTTCCTGGTCAACTCAAGGAGCACCTCTTTGTTAGTTGGATATCGGAGCAGTCTATATGGTGTCCCTGTGAAGCCCTAGATTCTTAAGTAGGTGAACTTGTGAAATTGCAAGTACCATCTCCCATATTGTTGCTCAACATTCATGGCTTTGGGGGATATTCTTAGTCCAGTGTTGTCTTGAAGAAGCCTGGTGATATGCATAGTGAAGGCATCATTTACTCTCTTGTAATGAATCAATGGTTGAGAGATAGTTAGCTAGGTATAGAATTCATAAACTTTCAATTGCTGATCACCATTTCCCACTTCTCCTATCTTGGATAATCCGAGATATTCTGTACATCTAGCCTAGGCATAGACTGTATAGGAAGTCCACCTAAAGGTTTCCTTTTTCCTCAAGTCTAGAAAGGCCTCATGCATGTTATCACTAATGATTTGGGCCCAGTGAAGTTTCTTGTCTCCGTGTATTCTCTCTTCAATGAGGGAAAACATCCATTCTTCAAAAGTGGAGGTGGTAGGAAGCCCATAGATTCTTCTCAACAGTGTTACTAAGTCTCCAATTTCATCATGAAAATGACTCCTATATAATGTGTGAGTTAACTTGGTCAAAGTTGACCTTTTGTGCTTCATCTAGCCTTCATTTATTTGTTTGTTGCACTTCTCTACATCCTTCTTATATGTGTCCTCTGCATCTTTCTTGTCTAGGATCAAAAGTACTAGGAAGATGGGTATTCCAAAGATTTCTGCAAGGGAGTTTGAGCTCAAATCTACCAAAATCTACCCACTTGTGGTCTGAATAGTTCTGGTTAATGGGTTATATCTATCTACACATGCTATAATGAGCTCTGGACACTGTGCACAGGTGGGCAAAGTAGCAGCTTCTGCAATCCCATTATCTCTGATCTTCTTGGCTAGAGGAGTTGGGTTTGGCCCAAACACCCTGAGTCTAAAATCCTCCAGGTCTGTATGACCTAAATTAGTGTCCCCTATATTCTTCCATGCAAAATTTATCTTGGTTTTTGGAGGTATGCCTTTGAACTCGTACTTCATTGTGTTGGCTTGGGCAGACATTTAACCTGCAGGACATGACCTAATAAGTAAAGGGTGAAACAAAGTTGTCCTCGATGCCCAAGATCCTAGATTTGAGTGATTGGTTACTATTCTCTATTCTTAAGTTAGGTTTTCTATTGAAATTCACACAAAGCCCTTTCAAAATACCTAAGTCTACAATTTGCATGCTATCCTACTTCATAACACTCAATACATGAGTTATGCAAAAGATAAATGGAAACAACACTTTTAAAAGTCCTTTTTAACTCATGAAATAAATGCAAATTCATTGAAAATTTAACCCAAAACATGCAAATCATCTTACTTTTACCTTCAAGATGCTTTTCCTAACAAAATAGACTTAGTTGCTTTAGAAAATTTCAATAAAACTAGCTCTGTGATTATTTTGTGCTAATTTGGGAGGGTACTGCCTAAAGCGTTAGATTTGGTCTTGAGAGACCTAGCACTAGATTTGGAGGTTGTGGACTAACATCAGTCAGGGTAATTTCAGCGCAGATTGGTGATAGGAGACTTTGGTGTAGAGAGCATGGTAAGTGGGGTGGCGTGTCAGTCAGTGTAGGTTTCAGCGCAAGTTCATGGCGAATGAATTTAGTGCTAAGAGTGTGGAAGTATATTGGTGGGGTTTAACATCAACATCAAGTTTCAAAGTAGACTGACTAAAGTCCGTAGGGGCAACTTTCAGCACAAGTCAGGAGATAGAAATTTTTTCGCAAAGAGTTTAGATATTGGCTAGCAGTATTTTCAGGTCCTACTATCTCAATGAGATTTTTAACAGTGACCAACTAAAGTCTGTGGGAACAGTTTTGGACGCAAAGTCAGTCGAGACCTAATTTAGTGTTAAGCCACTTTTAAGCATTTGACAAGAAATTTCTAGGTATCGACTTAGCGCTAGTTTGATGGGTCTTGGACAAAAGTTGGTTGGGATCAATTTAATGCAAGTCAAAGGGGTTCAATTCTAGGGCAAAGGCTGCTTTAAAGCAAATTTAATATTTACAATCCTGCGGGATTTTTGAAGGATATTGCCATAAGGCAGTGGGAGGCCATTTTAGTGCAAAGGCTGAAGGAGGGGATTTCAACGCATTTAACTGGTTTGAGTTTAGAGAAAAATTTGAACCGAGCATTTACAAAATCAAATTGAACCCTCAGAATCCATCAATTGTGGCCTAGGCTAGTTTGAATTGTACAAACTAGGGTTTAATTACTCTAATGGGGGGGTTTGGAAAGTAATTTCCCATAAAATGAAATCCTTTTCAAGTATAACAATAATAACCCCTGTAACAATCTATTGCAAAATCATAAAACCCTAATTCCCTCATCACAATTTTGAGAAAAACTAAAATGATAAGAAAAATTCAACAGAGTTTCCATGGATCTAACAAAACTCTAGGTCAAACTGTGAGAAATGAAATGCAGGTACTAGCTCCCACCTGATTTTCATTAGTTTGGATGATGAACTGGGAAGGATCACGCTCTTCGCACTAGTTCTTACTTCCCTCGAATTTGCCAACAATTGTTTGCAGATCTCTGAAAGATTTCTAAAATGCAAAATAAGCTTCGAAATTAAGCTGAAACCTTATATATTCTACCTAAATATGCACCATAAATGTAAGGTACCATGCGACAACTTGACACTCACTTGGGAAGGTAGGTTTTAGATTTCAGTGCAATTTAAGGCCTCCTCCCACTTAGCGGGGAATTCTAATGATACCATCTTAGCACTGCTTTTGATGCTAATCAGATCTGCATGGGTTTTGACACTGACTGACTTGCGCAGATTCAGGGTACCTCTGACAAAAGTTGATAGGTCATTATTTTAACACAAGTTGATGATTAGAGATTTTAGCATAGGGGCAGTGGGATGGAATTTTAGCACTTTGGTTAGTGTTTTGAGGATTTAGCACTAAGGTTAGTAGGGTGTCATTCTAGTACTAAGTCAGTGACATGAAGATTTAGCGCTTCGGTCTGTAAGAGATGTTTTTAGCACAAAGATCTTTTGGACTTGAATTTTGGAGTTAAAGGCCACTTGACTTAATCATTTGGAAACTAAGGCAACTCAAACACTCTCTATCAAAGGAAATTGAAACCTTTACTTTTAGATGGATCATTCGGTCATGCAAATTGAACATCCTAAGACCAACAAAAACTAAGCCGACACTCTAAGACAAAAGAAAGAAGGGGGTCCCCATCTAGTTAAGTGGGGCATGTGTTCAAGGCATAACACACATGTCCTTGAGGCAACTACTGTTGGCGGGTCATGCCTTTTGACCTCAAAAATGTTGGCGCTACTTACCAAAGAGTGATGATGCTAATCTTTCATGATTTGTTTCATACTTTTATGTAAGATTATGTCAATGACCTCCTAGGTAAATCTACACGAGCAGATCACTTGAAAGTGTTGGAGTAGATATTTGATCGGCTAGAGAAATATCAACTAAGGCTAAATCCAAAGAAGTGTGTCTTTGGTGTAACATCTGGCAAGCTATTGGGCTATATTATATCTCGACGAGGCATTGAGGTCGACCTTGCAAAGGTCAAATCTATTCTTGAAATGTCTCCTCTGAGTAACCTTAAACAACTAAGAAGTCTTTAGGGAAAGATACAGTCCATCCAATGGTTCTTCTCACAATCGGCGGACAAATGTCAACCCTTCTTGCACTTACTCCGCAAAGATGCCATTTTCAAATGTGACAGTAAGTGCCAAGATGCCTTTGACTAGCTAAAAGCTTATCTTGCTTCACCACCAGTGTTGATGCCTCTAGTAACTAGGAAACCTCTTCTACTTTACATATCCACTACATCTGCAGCCTTGGGCACTTCTTGCACAAAACAATGACTCAGGTAAATAACATGCAATTTACTACATTAGTCACACCTTAGTGGAATATGATCTCAACTATACCCTAGTGGAAAGAGCTTGTTTAGAATTAGTGTTCATTTCTCAAAAGTTGTGGTGCACTATATGTTAAACCAACATACAAAGCTTATATCCAAGGTCGATCCTTTGAAGTACCTATTATCCAAAGAAACTCTTATAGGATGCCTTGAGAAATGGGTAATGATCCTATCTGAGTTTTGTTGATAACTGAGAGGGGGGGGTGAATCAGTTATCTTAATTACTTCAACTTTCTGATTTCTCCTTAACAATTAATGCAGCATCAAATCATATAAGCAAACATAACCATGAAATAGAAATAACATCAATACACATGACACAATGATTTTGATGTGGAAAACCCTGTTAAGGGAAAAACCACGGGGTGATTAACCCAAGATTGTATTCTCTGTTAGAAGAATAAGATAGTACAAAATGGTACTTGCCAATTAGGGCTCACTGCCCGAGCACACTGCTCACAAGAGTCTCACTACCTACAATAGTTTATACAAGGAAACTAGATACTTGAACTGATGAGAAGCATCCACATATGCTGAGGTTCAGTTCCGGTTAGGTTCAATACACTGATCTGCTACACTTCATTCTTCCTCTTCTTGGTGCTGCTGTCCTATCACATATCAGACCTGCCTTACTGCTTCCAGACTACTCTTCTACTTTTATTCGCACACTTTAACACTCACACACCTTCATACCGAAAACAATCTGGTATATATATCCACACCAAGGATTTCATCCACTTTCTAGTCGGCATCCAGAATACTTATTATTTTCCCAAACTCTTGGTCTGTCAGCTGAATCCTTGCTTATCAAGTGATGCGTATCAAAGAGATGCTCATAGAAGTCATCAATCATGTCAACCAATCATGAATGATACCTTAGCAAGCTTGATCACCATCAATATCTCATCCGGATCAAGGTCTGATGCTCTGCTGGTCAGTTCTTCTTCTGTTTACTCTACCAAACAGGAACCCAATACTTAGGTGCTTATATCTCTTCATTCTTTCATCACCGGAGGATCAATACCTAGAATCTATCAGTCAAGGTACTCCTCTTGACTTCCCCAAGTCCACACTTTACATAGATACTTCCTCTGAGAGATCCGGACCTGATTGTCGGACCTTGCTGCATACTCTGTTCTTGGTCACCGGACCAAGTTACTCTACAATCTGACTTCCGGTATAGACACACCATGTCCTGCAGATGGGTGGGATGAACTTTGTTGCCATCAATGACAACACTCATGAAGCTACAATGTGTCTCTTGCCAACAATCTCCCCCTTTGGCATTGATGGCAACACTTAGTGAAAAATGACTAAGTGTCACACTACACTCCCCCTTAGCTGATGCTCTGTTCTAATGTACATTTTACCGGAGCTCCCCCTTAGCCGGATTCCACATTTTTCACTGCTCCTCACTCCCCCTTTGACATCAATGGCAAAGGGTAGGGCCCGCACATCAAAATTTCCCAAAAATAAATCTATACTTGGCCACAAAAACATATATACAAGTTTTACTTACATATACTTAACTATATCTGCAAAAGTGGTTTTCAACTGTACCACTTATGTTGCCCAACTCTTCTTCATCCTGTCCAAAATTGAGATGTGACCACTCAACAGGAATGCAAAATCTTCTGCCCTCTTTAGATCTGTCGGATCATTGGTCTGGGCTGTGGTTTGAGCATCAGTTAGAGCTTCATACATAGCCTCTAACTTAGGGATAATGATCCCTCTAAGTTCACCCATCTGGCTTATTATGTTATTCCTTTCCTTCTCAAGTTTCTTTATTGCATTTGTGACTACAATAGTCTGACACTCTTGATTTACTATGGAAGAGGAGAGAGGATCAAAACTTTGAGACACTTAGCAGTTTATCCTCTTGCTCTTTTACTTTCTTCTCAATATCCTTGGTCACTTTAGGCTAGGATAAACAAAATTTATAGATATCTCTGCCATCTTTGAGAGCATTTTCTAAGCTCTTTATTCCAATATCCATAACTCTCCTATCATTTTTTATTAGACCCTGCACTTCAGAGAATCTTTTTCCCAAAAAATCCTTCTGGACCTTTTCTTCAGTTGACTTCTCCAAAGAATCAAAATGTGTGCTAATTGAATTGATAAGAGATTTTAAGTTACCAGATGTGGAGGTTGAAGAATCCTTTTGAAAGGATGGCATGATTTTCTCTAATACATCGGATGCAATCACAATTAGCTCACAATCTTCTATGTGAGATTTCAAAAGTTTTTCTTTTGCCTTTGCTGAAGTAAAGGATGCCAGCTTCATGGTTTGAACTGGGGAGAGGGAGTCAAAATTGAACGGTCCTTGAAGAAGTTGCGGTTCATCAAATTCCATCATTTCTTTGGTTAAGAAATCTTTTACTACTTCTGCTATGTCTCTTGCTGGAGACAGAATTTTCTCCCCTTCTGCAGCCTTACTACTATCATCTGTGGCCTTCTTTGTTGGAGTTTTCTCTCCTTCTGTAGCCTTACTACTGTCATCTTCTTTTTATTTCTCCTCTGCTTCTTGATTGATCTTCTCTTCTACTCTTTCTTTCACTTCTTCTTTTTCCTCTAATCTTTCTTCTCCTTTAGATCTGGAGACTGCTAGGGAATCCAGATGAGAGATATTTTCTTCTTCTTGGACTTCTTCTTCTAGAATAGAGGAATCATGGTCCTTGGACTTCTCCTCACCTATCTCCTTTGTTTCTTCTGCAATCTTTTTAGTAGGATCTTTCTTTGATGCACTTTGCCTTTCAACATTAGAAAGTTCATCATGTACATCCTCTATAATAGGAATATTGAATCTTTTATAGGCATTCCAGAGGATATCTTCTGTCTCTTTGGCCACTTTGTCAGTCTCTCCAAGCATAAGCTGATTCATTCTAGCTTTGCTTCAGAACTCATCCTTGAAATTTTTGAAGATCATATCCATTTGTTTTGGAGTAATTGAAGGATAGAGCTGAATGGCTATCTGTTCTCTAATTTCTAAGTCCTTTGCCTTGGCATTTTTCTTTCTCATTTCAAGTTCTTTCTCTAAACTTTTGGGAATTAGAGCGATGATTTCAATAAATGCTTTATTGTATATGTTCAAGTAATTAACTGTGGCTTCCTCCAAAATCTTTTTATCTACATCATTATACACATCATAGAATTCTATTATTGGTTGCAGATTCCCATCCACAGTAACTGCTTTGACTACACCATCTAAGGATAGAGTAGGCTTTTCAACAAACTTTTCTGTCTCTTCTTCCTTGTTAGGACTGGTAGATGATTCATCAGATGTCTTCTTTTTCTTCTTCATTTTCTTTACTTCCTCATCTAATTCTGTCTCTTCATCATCTTTAAAGCTTGTGTATGATCTTATAGCCTTTGTCTTTGTTCTCTTTTCTCCTTTACCGGATGATTTTGCTTCCAGTTTTGATGCCTTTGAGCTCTTAGCAGTGGCAGATGCAGAGCTCTTAGAGGATTTGGTCTAGGAGGGGGCTTCTACCAGAGCAATTTCTTTTTCTGCCTCTTCCTTTTTTTTTTTCTGTCCTTTCCATCTTTTCTCTATGTGCATCAAGTGCCTCTTTTGAGATGCCATACCTTTTGGCAACATTCTCTACTTCTTTTCTCACTTTTCTCTTCATCTCCAGTTGTCTTAGTTCAACATGAATCTTTATACTCAATTCTTCAAAGGTTCCAAACCTTTCTACCTTGGGATCCTTGGGCTGAGTTAGCATGTGCTGAACATGCAGCTCTACAATTTTCTCATCCACTTCATACCCCATTGGCATGATCTACACTGTTCTTGGCTCCACAGCCTCCATTAGGCACTGATCGGTTTCTACCATAAAGCACACTGTATCTTTGTACTTCTCAACTAGAGATTGGGGGATTATTTCTCTAGCTTGCATCATGCATTGGAAGTTTTTGAAGTAGCCCCATAGCACTATGTTTTGTGCCTTGGCATCACCAAGCCCATGCAAGTAATCTCTGATTTGAATTACAATCAGTTTGTTATTTTGCCATACCCATCTATTAGATCCGGGTAGCTCATTCATGTAGTAAAAGAATAGGTAGAGTATCAAACCACTGTATTTGAAAGAATTCTTCTTATCCTTCTTTATCTTCTGTAGATTCTCCAAAAGTTGGTTCAAAAGGAGCTCACAAAGATCATAGTCTGCATTCTTCCTTAACATTTCATAAGTAGTATATACAATAGTTCCGGATACTGAATTCTCCCTGCTGGAGTAATATATCTTATATCCAATTATCATTGATGCAAACTTGATATTCGGATCTGTGATATCCTCAATTGTCATTGCTCTTTTATCAAATTTTGATCTGGTAGCCTCACTTACAATTTGGTTTTTGACAGATTTGAGAGTAGGCATCCCACCGGTTGAGTGTAATCTGGTTACTGTCCTAATGGCATCCTTAGTGATCTTAAATGGCCTGTTCAACCACATGAAGTTGTCATGCATTCTGTTCAAAATATACCGGACCCATTCATCTTCTGCAAAATAGGGGAAATGGATGTACTGTGCAAAATGCTTGTCCCGGATGGCTTTGTACTGAGGTTTTGGTTCAAATGATTCATCAATTAGCTACTTGTAATATATATCCATCAACTTAGATTCCCCGAACTCCTCAATATTCGCATGAATGCATGCCCTAACATCTTCAACATGTAAAACCCCATGCGGAATGCTGGAAAATGCCCCTAAGGGATCCACTTCTAGAGATTTGTAAGGATGTTTCTTAAATTTGGGGCGAGGCCTATCAGAAATCTTTACAACATTCAGAGTAGCCATCTTAAAGATTCAGAGAGAGAGAGTTTGATCAAGAACGAAGAATACCTTTTTATGCTTTTAGGTTTCACGGGATGAGCTGGATCGAATTGTTGGAAGAATTATCTTCTGTGGTTGATCTTTGAGAGACTTGAGATAATCTATTTGTAGAGCTCTTTTTCTCTTCTTCTTGAGTGCAAATGTACAAGTGACAAGCAAATAAACCCTTTTATCTCTAAGCAAACCCTAATTCCATATTGTAATAAATGTGCAACTTAAGTTATTCCAGTTGCCTTGTTCTCCTTGTTCTGAGAAGGATCTTTTTTGGATCACTGAGATACATTTAGAGTTATTCTCGGTGATTGATGACAATCTATCTTCCTGTCTCCAAACATTTGATCTATCCGTAGATCAAGATACCTCAAATTGGAATCATACCGAATCTGACTGGAAAAAAATTATTCTTACCGGATGACTGTTGAACCAGATTAATCTTAGATGATTAACCTCTTCAAATTCATTGCGGATCTTCCATATCTTCCCAAAGGGTTATTTAGATGTTTCTCTGAGAGCCCTTTTAGTCCGCAACCTTTCATGTGCCACTTTCAGGCACATATTGACTGGCTAGGGGAAAATGTTTTTCTTTTGTTACTCCCCCTGAGCTAGAGCTCATCTATTCAGTTTCTGGAAGGAATATCAGCACCAGATTCTAGTGCGGATCCATCCCCATCATTTTATGTACCTCTCTTTACCCATATCTTGTTCATCTCTCTTTGAATTTCATCCACATTCACTTTTCCTTTTCCTTTGTCTTGGTTTTGATTATGATGCACCGAACCCTTTTTGTCATGATTCTTACTTCTGCAGAATTTGGCAATATGACCGGATCTATTGCAATTGTAACAAACAACATTTCTTTGCATATTTGACTAATATCCTCTTGATCTACACTGATTAGCCATATGTCCCATTCTATTGCATGTAAAACATCTACCATTGAATGAATTGTTCATTTGTATATTTCTGCATTCATGAGTTTTGTGACCATACCTTTTGCAATTAAAGCACTGTCTGGAGAAGGATGAATTAGTCTGATTCATTTTTCTGCACTGATTTGCTTTATGACCAAAGTTATTACAATTGTGGCAATATCCATTGAAGGAAGGATATCTTTGAGCATTTGGTTGTCTAACCGGAGGTCTTCTAGGCCTGTTTCTTAGATTTTCTGATCTTGAGTTCTTCTAACCGGATCTAGAACTTTCACCTTTTTCATACCCCAAGCCTTGCTTGTCATCTACCCTCTTTTGGCTTTGAAGAAGAACTTCAAGTTGAGCAGAGCTTATCTTGAATTTTTCTTTGTCTTCATTTGCTGTTTGAAGATCCCTTTTAAGAGTGTTAATCTGATTCTCAAGTTGTTCTTCATTATCTCTAGCTTCTTCAAGATCAGATTCTAGATGCTTGATTATTCTATCCATTTTGTGGTAGTCTTCTGATTTCTCCTTGAGAGATTGTCTTAGATCATCTTTAGTTTTTCTTTTCTCTTCAATTTCTTGAGTGAATTTCATAACTCCTGATTCCATTTCATGTCTTACCATAATGACCTCTTTTGATAAGTTCTCACATAACTTAGTTTTCTCCTTTAGATCTTGATTTGTATCATTGGCTTCACCTTGACTTGCCAATTGCTGAAGTAGATCTTTTCTCTTTTTCATAGAGATACTCAGTTTCCCTTTTAGTTCATTTATGAAATCATCATCCTGTTTGAGTCTTTCCTTTAATTCATTGACTTCAGAGTTAGATTACTCAAGATCATCTAGGGCAGACTGAAGTTGTTCCCTCATACCATACACATCCATTTGAGTTCCCAGATCTTCCTCAAGCTATTAGGCTCTATTTGGAGGAACTTGGCTCTGATACCAATTGTTGATAACTGAGAGGGGGGGTGAATCAGTTATCTTAATTACTTCAACTTTCTAATTTCTCCTTAACAATTAATGCAACATCAAATCATATAAGTAAACATAACCATGAAATAGAAATAACATCAATACACATGACACAATGATTTTGACGTGGAAAACCCTGTTAAGGGAAAAACCACGGGGTGATTAACCCAAGATTGTATTCTCTGTTAGAAGAATAAGATAGTACAAAATGGCACTTGCCAATTAGGGGGCTCATTGCCCAAGCACACTGCTCACAAGAGGCTCACTGCCTACAATAGTTTATACAAGGAAACTAGATACTTGAACTGATGAGAAGCATCCACATATGCTAAGGTTCAGTTCCAGTTAGGTTCAATACACTGATCTGTTGCACTTCATTCTTCCTCTTCTTGGTGCTGCTGTCCTGTCACATATCGGACCTGCCTTACTGCTTCCACACTACTCTTCTGCTTTTATTCGCACACTTCAACACTCACACACACCTTCATACTGAAAACAATCTGGTATATATATCCACACTGAGGATTTCATCCACTTTCTAGTCGGCATCTAGAATACTTATTATTTTCCCAAACTCTTGGTCTGTCGACTGAATCCTTGCTTATCAAGTGATGTGTATCAAAGAGATGTTCATAGAAGTCATCAATCATGTCAGCCAATCATGAATGATACCTTAGCAAGCTTGATCACCATCAATATCTCATCCGGATCAAGGTCTGATGCTCTGCCGATCAGTTCTTCCTCTGTTTACTCTGCCAAACAGGAACCCAATACTTAGGTGCTTATATCTCTTCATTCTTTCATCACCGGAGGCTCAATCCCTGGAATCTATTAGTCAAGGTACTCTTGACTTCCCCAAGTCCACACTTTACATAGATACTTCCTTTGAGAGATCTGGACCTGATTATCGGATCTTGTTGTATACTCTGTTCTTGGTCACCAGACCAAGTTACTCTACAATTTGACTTCCGGTATAGACACACCATGTCCTACAAATGGGTGGGATGAACTTTGTTGCCATCAATGACAACACTCATGAAGCTACAATGTGTCTCTTGCCAACAAAAATAAATATATAATATTCTAAACTTAGCATAGAGAGAGTACTAAGAATTAGTTGTTCATCTTTTTTCAGTCCCACATTGTTTTATCTGTAGCTTAGTGATTTCAATTTGGTGAAAAAATCTTGAATTGTGTTGAAATTTCTTGGACTTAAACTAATTAGTTCATTTTCCAACATATGACCCCTCATTGAATCTTGTGTGTCAAATAGAGTTTCTAGCTTTGTCTAGATTTCATTTGGTGAATTCAAAGACTCAATTTGAAAAAATAAATGAGGAGAAACAAACAAACACAATGTTCCACATGCCTCATCACAGTTGTTAAACCACTTAGGCTTATCTTCACCTTTAGTAGGTTTATTTTCTAGTCCCATTGTTATCCTATGCAACCCAACTTTCCTTAAGTAGATTGTCATGCATGATTTCTACTCAAAGTAGTTGCAAAGAGTTACTATGGTACTATTGTTTGATCCATGATGAAGAAATGCATTGCTGAAAAGAAGAGAACACATAGGATAACCACACTTTTTCACTTAATCAAATAACCCCCCCAAGCAAATATGATCTAACACTTTAAATAATTAGTGAATTTACAACTGCCACTAGCAAAAAAATAATTAGTGGTCTTGATCTCAATGCTTTACCAAATCCTCAACAATAGGTGTATGTTTAAAGTACAATACTAGAATGAAACCAAGTGAAACTAACAACACCACTACAATCTACTCGAAAAATAATTTAGTTTCAATAAAAGAAGTACCTCAATTCGAGGTCATATGTGAAAGTTATGAGTCTCTCAAGTTCCAAAAATAGAAACTGTGCAACATCACCTATGAGAATCTGTAATTTATAAACAATTCATGCACTAGAATCAAGAATTGTCTGCACCAGCGTGTAGAGTGCAAAAAATTAACCCAAAAAAAATTGCTCAAGAATCAAAGCCAGAATGACCCAAAATGGGGCCTTGGAAGTTTGCCTTCAAAAATGAAATAGCCAACGAAGAGGGGTCTGTGAGCAAAAATTCAACCTCTGCGACTAGTTTAGTGGAAATGCCGTTAGAATTAGGGTACCGCCAAGTTTAGAGAATCACCAGTCAGTTTAGGACCATTCATATCCTTAGCTAATTCCCAAATTCTCATTGCCCATAGCCTTAGGTCCACATTTTCAATCTTTTTCTAGATATGTTGCAAAATCCTCTATCATATCTTCACTAGTAACCCTCTCCTTATGCCTTCTTCCACTAGTACCTACATTTCCTTCTATCTATCAAAATCCTCTTTCCATTCCGTCCCACTAAAGATGTAGCTATTTCTACTATAGAAGAGAAGTATACTATGGAAATGCTTCGGAACCTCTCTCTCAAACCAAAAAACTATTACTTAACTTATGTTACCTACCTGTCATTACTTTCTATGTTATCATTAAGACACATTGTATGAGCTAATAAGTCTGGCTACCTCCACCTTTGGAAATTAGCTCTTAGCAACCTTGCTTCACCCCTCCTCTCCTAATACTACATGTCATCCCACACACTTGTGCACCCTATTATCCCATCTAAGAATCATTATCCTACATCTAGCCCGTTATCAAGCATCACTTCCCTTGAAGGTCCTTGGCTATAAATTCCCTAAAATCCTTAGGGAAGTCACTATTCCAAATCATTTCCAACTTGCTCACCTTTTCTACTTGATCCACCCCTTAGTTAGCTACCCAATCTACCACTAAATTGCCTTTATGTCTAATATGCTCAAAAGAAATATGGTCCAATGTCTTTGCCATTTCCATTCCTTCAAAGAGAATGGTGTTCAACATCCACCCCTTACACTTACCATTTCATGTGCATTTCTCTATAACCCTTGAATCCCCCTCAACCTCTAAACCTCCACTGCTTGGTCTTTGCTATCCTTATATCTCTCACTAATATTATTTGTGTTTTTGTAAAAATCATATGTTGCTATCAACAAAGGTTGCACTTTGGAAAGTAAAAACAAAATAAAAGATTTACCAAAATAATGAATGGTAACTTTTCCAAAAGAAGACCTTTTTTTTATGTGATATAGTGTTCACAAAATTTTAATTGTATTTTATGTAAAAAATACAACCATACGACCATCAAATTTAGGCCTTACACCAGTTGTTTGATTCATTTGAGGGAGATGTATGTTATTTATTGGCTAGCAAATTTGTAGGTAACTCATAATATCATAACTTGACTATCCCACTTTTGTGGTAGTTTGAAACATTATTGAAATGAATTTAATATTGAACAAAGATATGAGTGACCAATAGATTGTCCGTGGGGTGACGGGATAAACAAGGAAGTTAAGCAGAGGAGGGGTGTTCACCATTCTGTAGTGAAACTCGTGACAATAATTTGTAGGATGAGGCGGAGGAAGTACAGAAAGAAATGTTGAGCAAGCATGAAATATTCATGCTTTCAGGGCCTTGTCATCTCACAAATGTTGGCTGGTAAGATAATTTGAGACTTTGAATATCTTAAATAAGAAACAAAATCTTGGCTTGTTTAAGTTGGTTTTTTTCAGATGTGATCTGAATGACAGGCAATGCATAGTGACCAGCCTGGTGCACGGTGTGTATGTGCAAGAACGAAGCTGGTAGGAGAATGGGCTTTACCTAGACACTGAAATGGAAATGTGGTGGACATAGAGTTAGTCTCCACGAGAGTACTGCAAATGCTCTAGAAGCAAAATAGCATTAAGAGGATGCAAAATAAAAAGATGCAAAATACAAGCTAGGTAGTGAGTTTATATAGACTGGGAAGAGGGGAGAGGTGGCAAAATCGACCAATAGGGAGAGGCCACCATACGGGCTAAAGATAGCAAGAGCATCTTCCCAAGATAGCAAATGCCACCTCCCTTGTAGGATGTCGACACCTCAAATCACCCACTCACAAATTAAACTCACTTTATTTAACCTAAGAAAACTTAATAAAAGTGTGGGAAAAAACCTAGGATATAGGGAAATAACATAACCCACTAGGAAAATAAAAACCTACACTAACACCCCCTCAAGCATAGCTTAGGTGGGTGAAAAGTTGGGTCCTGAAAAGTGAAACCTGATGAGATACCCATGTACATAAAAATCTCACCCAAAGAGAAGAAGCCCGCCAAGAAAAGAGAGAAAAGCCCCCCCAAATAGAGAGAGAAGAGACCCCCCAGAGTAGAGAGAGTCAAGACTTTGAGTGAGAGGACTAAGAAGCCCCCCAAAAGATAAAGCCTCTCGTACCCCCAATAAAGCTCGTAGATGAAGATACTTTCTTTTTGTGAAGGGTTTGGTGAAGATATCAGCAACCTGCTCGGAAGTTGGATAGTAGCAAAGGTCGATGACGTGGCCATGGATGAGATCCCAGATGTAGTGCATGTGGACCTCAATGTGTTTGGTCTACTGATGGTGGATTGGATTCCATGAGATCTGAATGGTTCTCTGGTTGTCACAAAATATGACTAATGGTCATCTAATATGGATCCTAAACTCATTGAGAAGATTCTGAAGCTAGATGGCCTTAGTGGTGTCATTCACAAACCCATGATACTCGGCCTCGGTAGAAGATAGAGTAATAGTAGACTGCTTCTTTCTTGACCTACAAACATGACTTGAACCAAGTGAGAAGCTGTAACCTGAAGTAGACTTACGATTCTGAGAATCGCCTTCCTAATATGAATTTGTGTAGCCCACCAAATCAAGATCAATGCCTATTGCGTAGTGAATCCCAAAACTAGGAGTACCTTGAATGTAGTGAAGTATTCACTTGGCTACTTTCTAGTGCAACTCATGGGGCTCCTACATGAATTGAGAAACCATGCCTATAACATATGAAATGTCGGGTCTTGTATGAGTAAGATAAATGAGACTCCCAAGAAGCTATCGGTATAAAGTTCCATCAACAAATGGTGAAGAACACTAAGCCTCAAGTTTGACTCTAGAAAGAAAGAGAGTCATAGCAGGATTACAGTCAGCCATATGAAATCATGAGAGAAAATCTAGAGCATACTTGTACTATGTGATGGTGATCCCAGAAGTAGACTGAAAGATCTCAATCCTAAGAAAGTAATGCAATAAGCCCAAGTTACTCATTAAAAACCTGTCATGGAGGGCAGTTTTGACAACCCCAATGGCGAATGAAGAACTCCTTATGGTCAACAAGTCATCAAAATACAGGACTAGAAATATGAGTGAATCATCATGCTGCAATACGTAGACATTGGGATCAGAATGGCACTAAGTGAACCCAATTGTCAGAGGGAAGGAGTCCATCCTGGGATACCAAGCCCGAGGAGCTTGTTTGAGGCCATAGAGAGACTTCTGAAGGTGGCACACAAGTGAAGAATCCTAAACGAAACCCTGTGCCTACTCCATGTAGACTTCCTCTTGAAGGTCACTATGAAGAAAAGTACTCTTCACATCCATCTAGTGCACTTCCCAACGATTGGCTGCAACAATGGCAAGAACAAGTTGGATGGAGTTCTTTCTGACAACTAGCACAAAAGTCTCAGATTAGTCAATCCCAAGAACTTAGGAGAATCCTTTAGTGACCAAGCGAGCCTTATGCTTGTTAATTGACCCATCTGCAACAAACTTTGTTTGATAGATCTACTTACATCAAACAAGTTTTCCTCTCTTAGGAAGAGGGACAAGTTCCCAAGTGTGGTTCCTCATCAAGGAACTATACACCTCCTACATAGTTGTATCCCACTCAGGGATACCAGAAGCCTCTTGAATGGACTATGGATTAGAGGTAGTAGCAATGAAGACATGTGGAACATCCTAGAACTGTGAATGAGTCTACCTGGTGTTTGATGGATCCCCAACCCAATCGCTTGTAGACTACAAAGTTTGTCTAGCCCAAAGTGGACTAGAAGTCCAGAGAATGTGGAGGAGAATCATCACCCTCTGAATGATGACTAGGAGAGGAAGGAGGTGAATCCTCTAAATCGCTCTCAACAGTGGAAGTGGAGGTAGAAAACTCCTCATCATCAAGAATCTTCTCAGGTGAATCTGACTCATCAAAAGATTTGTCATGAAGCCCAAGTGACTCCAATGTCAAAGTAGAAGGAGGTGGAGAAGTGATAGGAGTTGATCTTGAAGAGCCCTCCTCCAACTGAACACTACTCTCAATGAACAACTCATGTGTAGTGATGAGGTATAAATAACCTCATTTCTTTGATGGAACAAATAGCCCTTTTTTCATTGCCCAATTCCCTAGCCTTGCCAATTTATTTAGTTTTATAAGCAATATTTATCTATTTTTAATAAAATGTTGTACAAATCTTTATTTCCTAAATTGATTGAAATTAGCTTTTAAATGTTGATATAATGGCATGTAGAGTTGGGTAATTGTGCAGGTTAATGGATTGCCTACAAAAGAAGTGGACTTCATGCAACTGAGGATGAGTGTGCTAGAAGTTGGGGGTGCCAAAAATTTTAGGCGTGCATTAAGTGAAGGCTCTGTTTAAATTATGTTATCTTTATTGGTTACCCAAAAGACATTATGGCTCCACTCAAAGTCCTTTTTATGTTTTAAAAGACATCAATAGTAAAAAATTCTATTTTTCAGTTATAAGACTTCTTCAAATGGCATTTTCCCACCATCTGAAATTCAGGAGTTTTGAATGTAGTTCAATTTTAATTATTGCTCAAAACATGGATATAAATATATACTATGGATGAATGAAAAACAATCCCTTAGTTTTTTAAATAATCAGAGCTGTGTACTTGCAATTTTCTCCATGAATGCAAATAATGTTGTTCTGAGTAATTTATTTAGAAATATGGAGATCTGAATATAGTTACCATGTTGCTGTGGAAATGATTGAATGTGACCTGAGTTAAAGACAAGTTTCTCTCAAGAGCTGGCCACTCGCGGGAATGTAGGATAGATAAGTAATTTCATTTCTGTGGATGTTTCCATTCAGCTATAGTTAGTTTATGTTTAGTTTTCTGTCATGAACTTGCAGGGTGTGTTGTTTAAAAGTTGAATTGTTGTGTACAGGGTGTGTTGTTTAAAAGTTAAATTATTGTGTACTACTATTTTAAAACTCTTTGTGTTGTTTAAATGTTTCTGACACATCTGCCTTAGTTAAACTGTTTACTAATAGTTGGAAGTTAGAATGTTTGTAGCATAGCAAATTGCATTTGTGAATTTCTAGTATAGAATTTATATGCTTTCTAGTATAGAATTTATATGCTTTCTAGTATAGAGTTTTCATGCTTTTTAGTATAGATTTTGAATGCTTTCTGTAGAAGGATATAATTACTGTTTCATTCCATATTCTATTTCAATCTTTTAAAGGAACTAGAAAACTGTTTCTCAATGAGATATCCAAACTCCTTATTGCATACAGCCTCAGACACTAGCCCGACCGATAAACAAATAATTTTCATCTAAAGTGTTAGGACCTTACGACAACCTGTCATGTAGTAGGGTGGAGCGACCGATAACCCTTCACACCATCAGGATAGCCTACAAATATGCAAGGCTTGCTCTACGGATTCAAGGCCTTACATTTCTATGCAGGAATGTGGGCTCATGCAAGAGAACCAAAAACTCGAAAGAGCTTAAATAATGGTTTCTGATTGCTCCAAGATTCAAAAGGAGTTACTCCCTTTGAGGCTCGATGAGGAACACAGTTCTAGATATACCAAGCATAGTTAATGGCCTCTACCCAAAACTGTGGTGCAAGAGATCTGGAGTGAATCATGCAGTTCACCATTTTCTTCAAGGACCTATTATTCCATTCTGCAACACCATTCTGCTGGGGAGTGTATGGAATAGAATGATGCAAATCAATCCCCTATGATGTACAAAACCTCTCAAAATGATGGTTGACATATTCACCACCATTGTCAGTGTGCAAAACTTTGATGGCTTTCTTAGATTGCTTCTCTACAAAAGTTTTGAAGTCCTGAAAATGATCAAATACCTCAGACTTTTGTTTGAGAAGGTACACCCAGGTATATTGAGAAAAGTCATCAATGAAAGTTAGAACAAATCTAGCCTTGTTGAAGGATGGATGAGGAAATGGACCAGCCAAATCACTGTGAACTAACTCCAGTATCTGTGAAGCTCTCCATGCCTTACCTTTGTCAAATATTTCCTTAGGATGTGTTAGTACCCATTTATGTCTAGGGTTTTGAGCTTGAGCATTTGCAAGATTTTTGATTCAAATCCTAAAATTTCTGAGGCATGATGTTATGACATGTCAAGATTTCTGTCTATGCTGCATCTTTCAGTATGCAAGAGCATCATGTCAAATATGTTTGTGATTCTGAGGTCTGAAATTTGAAAAACTCAAAGTCTGAATCTTGCTTCAAGAGGCCTGCCATGTGGAAGAGTGTAAAATTCCAAGCAGGATTGCCTTTTGCATCACCCTGAAATTCAGCCTGGTGAGGGAGTTATGCCTGTCAAAGTTCTAAGTCTTTATGCCTCCTCATCATATTCCGGCATGACCCTATATATCAAAGGAGGGGGTCATCATCATGTTTCAAATATCAGGTGATCTTAGTTAAGATCACCCTGATGTTCTTTTATCACCCGATGCTGCTGACATCAGTTTTATGCGGGGGGTGATATTTGTTTCTCTAACGGCTGCATCATTTTCTATAGGAGGGGGGTGATATCCCAAATATCAGTCATATTCTAAATATCACCCTGATATTATAGAGAAGCTACAGTGCAGCCAGATATTTTGCGGAGAGGTGATGTTTCCCACAGGGTGGTATATGAATATGATGGTGACGTCATCAGGATATCAGTAGACATGATCGTGTGGATCATCGGCGAGACATATGGTATCGACAAGGTAGGAGGATTCTCCTCCAATGCATCAGGTGGTGCCAATGAGGTTGACGTCAGGATGATATTGAGCATCGGAGCATCATGCGGTAAGATCATGATGAGGTATATGTTGATGCCATCAAGAGCAAAAGCACCAACATTATCTATGCTCTTGGCCCAGTTTATATTGTATTAAGGAGGTTGCTGCGAGGTACATGTGGGATAATTAGTTCCCTCATATTTTGAAATATCAAGGTCATGATTCTTGGCGGGAAAAGCTTTCAAGGAATCATGCGACCGCTGCATTCTCAGGACCACGAGTAGGTGGACATTAATGGCAGATGTTACAGGGTATGGGTGATGATATAGATAGATCTAGTACCCAATTGAAGTTGAGGATCCCCAGGCAGCGGCGCATGGCTCGAGACCCCTTCTTGTTTCCTCCTCCACCTTCTGCATTCAATGTTTGAGTGCCATTTCCTCAGAATGAACTGTATCTGGCAGAGTTTTGACTTTTACCATGTAATTAATGCTGAGGACCTTCCTGCTGTATATAGCAGGCTGTGTTGCTCATTTTTTGGTTGTTGAAAACTGGACAAAATTTTGGGCGCTGTGACACAATATAACTTCTTTGGTGGCCCTTTTCTGGATGTCTTGTGAGTTTATGAGTCTCATGTTGTATGTTTTTCTGCATTAATCCACTGATATCATGTTAATCTAAATGAGTAATGCTATATTGCATGTATTCTGTCATCTGTCTCCAAACTGAGTATGTTCTTCCTCTAAGTCTGAGCATCTAAGGGGTGTTTATGATTCTAGAATACAGGTTTGTTGTATTGAATGCTTGATTTCCTACTTCTACTCAAGGAGTAGATTAAATGTTTTAGATCAAGGGTTGGGAACAATATATTGCAGTGAGGATATTGTAAGTAGAGATAACAAGATACCCTATATTGGGAGGTATCTGTAAGGCAGATACTACAAAACCCCTTGATATCCAGTCTTTGGTATATGTTCATGCAGGCCATTCACATGTGTACGTCTACTGACTCTGAGCCCTGGATAGGCACCAATCTAGTCTTGTATTGAGGTTATACCCAAGGTCCTAGTTTTGCGTCCACATAAAATCAAACTTAAACTTTAAATTAAACCTTTAAGACTTTAGGAGTAGTTTAGGACCCAAATCCTCTATCTACAACTAAAAATAGGCCCAAAGCTAGCCCCTTTGCACTTATCTCACAGTTTTGGTCTACATAAAGGAGGATTTATCTACTTTGTATCAACATCCCAGTCAATCCATAAGCATATCTCATGGATGTTGAGTAGGGAATACCCCCCTTGTTTCTAAAGAGCCTAAAGAAGAAGAGGAGATATTTATAGAGTCTATCTCCTATACTATTGGCCGCTAGCCCAGAGATCTTGTTGATCATTGATGGCTACCTTGTAGGGATAACTGGGAATAAGCATCCAGTCGGATTGAGAACCAACAGAAGTTGGTGACTCTGCTGGGGATGTGATTTAGAAGTGTTATTTTGTGTCATCCCTAATATATTCTTGACCCATCCGAGTCCACAACAGAAATTGGTGACTTCACTGGGAACCCAGATTCTAAAAGAAAATAATTCCTAATAATAGGTGGCGACTCCGAGTAATCTCCCAACCGGTAAAAGTGAAATTTATATGCAGGGGAGAAGATATGTAACCCTTTGTTTGAAGAGTTACCCAACAAAATGATGTATAGAAAGAAAGGAATTGTTCAAACCAGTCATGCGGGTTCCCCTAGAAATAATGAATTTATTCAGGATAATCCAGGATCCTCAGAGCAAACAATGCCCTATTTTTCAAACACTAAGGCTGAAATCTAGAATGTATATGAAAGACAGCAGGGTGGTGCTTTGAGACTAAGGTCAGAAGTGTTTCAGGAACGCCCTTTCTTGGATCCCAGTGATAGATTTGAAGAGGTTGTGTCTCCAAGGGATGATGATAATGATGACCAGAATGTAATGAAGCCGTCCTCTTCTATGCCTAGAGAAGAGGAACTAGCTGATGAAATTAAGAGCTTAAGGGCAGAATTAGAATATTTTCAAGCAGTAAAGATCAAAGATGATATAAGATAGAAAGTACAAGCTCTGAGAGTTGCTCAGAATGATTCAATTCCTACCCTTGGCAATGCAAATATGTAAAGAAACCAGCAAAGAGATGAAGTTCATCATCAGCATGATGATCAGAGACATAATGCAGATAATGTTAGAATACCATTAAATAATGTCAGAAATCAGACAGCAAATAGAAATGTAAATATAAATCAGTTTGGCAGGCAGCCCATGCAGTTAGACAGATTCAGACAATTGGTTTTTTATGGCATTCATGATTACCCCAATCCTATTGACAAACATGTGAGGCTGCAAGTGCCTAAATTTTTAGGAAACAATACTGTGTCAGGTGAAGACCATTTAAAAGCTTTTCAAAACATCATGGACAACTTTGAGGTTGAACATGAGGATGTCTTTATGAAATTATTTATGCAATCTTTAGTTGATGAGGCCAGAGAATGGTACAAGGGTCTGCCTGACAGGAGTATCTCATCATGGGATGATTTCAGAAGGATGTTCAAAGAACAATACGGTGAAAAGACTGACCCAAGCTTCTTTGTAAATGAATTTACCAGTATCACCAAAGGATCAAATGAACAGGTTGCTGATTTCAATGCTAGATTCACTAAGGTACTAAACAAATTGCCACATCACATGAGGCCTAATGAACCAATGTGCATTGTGCTCTATATAAATTCTTTTGATGCCAAAACAACATATGGATTGAGAGACAAGAGTCCTCACAGCCTCAGCGATGCTTTCAGGATTGCAATAAATATTGAAAATAATAGGAAAGCGTCTGGTAAGACAAATAGAAGAGATGATGTAAAAATTATGCAAAATCCAAATACTAAATCTTAGAGTGCTCAAGGCAATACATCTACTTCTGAAGACAAGATAGATAAATTGACAAATGTTATTAAGGACCTGAGTTATAGATTAGCCAAAAATGAAAAAGGAATAGGTCCTGACAGGCAGGTTTACCAAAGACAAGAAAAGAGGCCATCATTACATGACATGCCATATAATATAAATTGGCATAATGGTAAGCCCATGTTTCCACATAACAACTCAGGTCAAAGGACTCAAAATGTTAGAGAAACACCTGACCCTTTGAAGAAAGCTGTAAATATTGTTAATGATACCCCATGGTGTATCATATGTCACATGCCTCATTCACAGTCATAATGTATGATTGCTCAATCCCTATATGATAATGTTGTTGCTTATAATGAGTGCAACGAGCTGCATTGTATGTAGGATGATAATGTCAATATGTTGTCCACAAATAGGGAGTGTTCCTATCATCATGCAGTTGAAAGTACAGGTTATGGGACCCAGGTTTGCTAGCAGGTTTCCTATGATGAAGATGATGAAGACAATTATGCTTGTGCTCAGGACTCACATAATTTTTTGAATAACTTGAGGAGGCCTTCTGATGAAGAGATTAGAGCTCTCACAGCTGCAACAGTAGCTCAGGTCAAAAGCAATTACAATCTCAGGGGTAAAGCCTAGGTAAGCAACTCACACCAACCAGAGAATACTTTTGCAAACTAGCTAGTGCACAGTCATAAAAATACTGAACCACAAAAGAAACAATGGAGCAATCACAAGCAAAATTTTAAGCAAAAAATAGGGTATGATCCTCAAGGACCAGAGAACAAAATTCCCCAGGCTGAGGATCAAAGCAAAATTTCCTAGGTCAGGAATGACAGTCAGGGGACCATAAAAATCAAAGCTGGATCATCCCAGGATAGAAGTAAAACTGTGGATCAGGCTACAGCTGTTATACAAAATTATGCTCCTTTTGACATAACTTAAGTCCTATCCCAGGTAAAGGTCTCTGTCCCATTGATGGAGCTGATGAAGGTGGATGAATTCAGAAATAAGGCAGTGCCCTTGATCTCAGAGGTAGCTTGTCAGGCTGATCAGAATGTTGAAACCCAAAGTAAGAAGCAAGCTCTATGTGTTGAAGAGGATGAGACTCCTGAAGTGTATCTGGGGGTGACCATGACAAAATGCCCTTCACATGTGGAACCATTTTATGTTTCCCTTTTCATAAATGGAAAAATAATTAAGAACTGTATGCTTGATTCAGGAGCATCTACAAACATCATGCCTTTGGCCATCATGCAGCAAGCTAGGTTAAAAATAGATAAGGCATGTGGGAAGTGCTATGCCATGGATGCTAGAGAGGTACCAGTCATTGGAATTATGAAAGATGTAGATTTCAGACTGGCAGCATATCCAGAAAGGACCTACAAAATGAACATAACAGTTGTTGATATCAAGCCACAATATGGTATGCTATTATCAAGAAGATGGGCAACATTGATTGGTGGGAGTATGCAGTTAGACCTGTCTTATGCTATGATCCCAATGAATGGCAGGGATGTGAAATTGATCAGAGAAGAGAGGTCTCTAGACACAGTTGAGGATCAAGAATCAGAGGATCATATATGCTTTGTGGACACTGACTGTGATAATTTTAGAGTTGTCTCAGGTGATCAAGGAAATAAAGAAAAGAATATTTGCATTCAAGAGTTGGACCAGCAGGACCTATGGACCATGTATTTTGATGGAGCTTGTTCGAAGGAAGGGTCTGGTGCTGGAATTGTTTTTCTGTCTCCAGCTGGTAATCTTCTAAAATTCTCTTTCTTGTTGAAGTTTGCCTGCACAAATAATATTGCAGAGTATGAGGCTCTGTTGTTAGGATTGAATGTTGCTCTGAGACATGAATTAAGATGTTAAGGGTGTTTGGAGACTCAAGTTAATTGTTTCCCAGGTTAGAGATAAATATGCTTAAAAAAATAAGAGGTTAAAACAATATAAGCATGTTGTCTGGGATACAATTGAATTGTTTGATGCATTTTCAATAAACTGGATAGAGAGATCAAAGAATGTTATGGCATATTTTCTAGCTAATGTAGCAATTAGGCCAGATGATATAACTCTGTCAGATGTTACAAATGTTGAGGTCAAACTTAGACCTGCAGTGCTAGATAATATATGCAACTGGCAGATATTTGATAATGATAAGGATTTGTTAAGTTTTCTGCACTACATAGATGAATATGAGAACCAAGAAATGGATTTTTAGAACTTTGTAGAGGTTGTAGATGGAAAAGAAACTCTCTTAGGGAAGGAGATAATTCAACTCAAGACAAATAAAATCCCTAGAGGGCTGGTAGCTTTAGAGAGAGCTTTTGACAATAGAGACCAATTTGTTACAAAGGCATCTCCAACAAATAAGAATGATCTGGAGGAGATAAACTTGGGGACATCTTATGCACCCAAAAAGGTATACATTGGCAAACAGCTCAAACCACACATAAGGAGCATGCTGATTACACTGCTGAAGAGATATAAACATGTCTTTGCCTAGTCGTATGAGGACCTAAAGGCTTATAGAGAAGACCTATTCGAGCATGAGATCCCATTGAAGCCTGGAGCTAAACCATTTAGACAAAAACAAAGACCTATTAACCCAACTTTAGCTCCAAAAATGCAAGAAGAACTTATAAAGCTTAGGGAAGCTGGAATAATTATGCTTATTAGACATTCAACTTGGGTGTCTAATCTTGTCCCAGTCAGAAAAAAGAATGGTGATATCAGACTTTGTGTGGACTTTAGAAATTTGAATGTATCTTCTTTAAAGGATAATTATCCACTGCCTAACATGGAGGCTATGCTGCAGAAAGTGACTAGTTGCGAACTTTTATCCATGATGAATGGATTTTTAGGGTACAATCAGGTGAAGGTAAAGGAATCAGAGCAATTCAAGACTGCCTTCACCACTCCATGGGGAACCTATGTTTATATAAGAATGCCATTTGGACTAATAAATGCAGGTGCTACATTTCAAAGGGCAATGGATGTTGCTTTTGCAGGATTAATTAATTCAATTCTGGTTGTTTATCAAGATGATTTAACTGCCTATTCAAAGAGGGAAGAGCAACATTGCATGCACTTAGAACAGATTTTTATTAGAGCATTAGAGTATGGCATCTCACTTAACCCAAAGAAATGTGCTTTTGGGGTAGTGGAAGGAAAGTTGTTGGGGCATATTGTTTCCAAGGATGGAGTCAAGATTGATCCTAAATGGGTAGTTACAATTGATAGGATCCAGATCCGTAGAACAGTGAAAGGAGTTTAGTCCTTCTTTGGGCAAATTAATTTTGTTAGAAGATTTGTGCCTAATTTTGCAGAGACTACAAGGAACATTTCCAAGATGCTGAAGAAGGATGCAACTGTCAAGTGGGAAGATGAAGCAGCTAAATCATTTCAAAATATCAAAAAAGCTATAAAGATGGCTCTTGTGCTAAAGTCTCCTAATTTTTCTAAGCCATTTCAATTGTTTTCATTTGCTTCTTTCCATACTATTGCTGCATGCCTATTGCAAAAAAATGAAGAGGGTTTTGAACAACATATAGCTTTCTTTAGTAAGTCATTGTAGGCTGCCGAATTGAAATATGACATCATGGAGAAACAAGCATATACCTTGGTGAGAGCAGTCAAGAGCTTCAGGCCTTATTTAGTAGGCTCACAAATAGTCGCATATGTGCCTCATGCAGCAATCAAGGATATTTTCACTCAGCAGGAGGTGACTGGAAGAAGGTGCAGATGGATAAATAAACTACAAGAATTCAACATAGAGATACATATCACAAAGTTGGTAAGGGGACAAAGCTTAGCCAAGATAATGACAGAGTCAAATTTGGAAGCATGCCAAGTGAATGCAGCTCAAGATGAAGTTGTAAATGTGTCAAAGTCTGAATGGTACAAGGACATTATGTATTATTTGTAGAATTTGAATTGTCCTTCCCACTTCAATGATAGTCAGAAGAGGACATTGAAGCTACATGCAATCAGATACATTGTTGCACAAGGAGAACCATATTGAAAAAATCCTAATGGTGTACTACTTAAATGTGTGGATGAAAATCAGGCTGCTGATATTTTAGGTGATCTGCACAAAGGAATGTGTGGTGGACATTACACTGCCAGGACAACAGCCCACAAAATTCTTAAAGCAAGCTACTGGTGGCCAACTCTTTTCTCAGATGCATAGAAGTTGGTGAGGAGATGTGATTTTTGCCAAAGGCTTTCAAGAAAGCTAAGGTATGAAGGTGCATTACCCCTTAGGACTATAATTGTAGAATCTCCATTTCAACAATGGGGAATTGATTTTATAGGGGAAATCCCAGAAAAATCAAGTGGAGGACATAGTTGGATTTTGGTTGCTACTAATTACTTTACTAAATGGACTGAAGCAATTCCAACTAAAAGGGCTACAAGAAAAGTGGTGATGGATTTCATCCTAGAAAATATTATTATCAAATTTGGAGTACCAGTCAAATTGGTCACAGATAATGCAATGTGCTTCAGGTCTAGTGCGTTTGTTGATTTCTGCAATAACTATGGGATTAGTTTGTCACATACATCACCATACCATCCACAAGGAAATGGTCAGGAAGAGTCAAGCAACCGAAGCCTCATGAAAATCATCAAGAGGGTGATAGATAAAAATAAGAGGGCATGGGATTCAAAGTTAAGGTTGGCATTATGGGCTGACAGGGTGACAGTGAAAAGAGCAACTGGAAGGTCACCTTTTGAGTTAGTATATGGTGCAGTAGCTAGATTGCCTATGAACAACCTCCTACCAGTTTGTAAATTCATACAAGAAAATGATGAGGAAATTGAAGACTCAATGACAGAAAGAATAAATCAGCTGGTTGCACTAGATGAGATCAGAAGGGAGGCATACAGGACAAATATCATGAAACAACAAAAGGTGAAGTATCTATTTGACAAAAGAACTACAGAAAGAAGGTTTCAGATAGGTGGCCTGGTCCTTATGTGGAATGCAAGGAATCAGGATAGGGGCAAGCACGGTAAATTTGAGCCCTTGTGGGTGGGCCCATATCAAATCAGTAACACCCATGAGGATGATGCCTACTTCCTCTAGACCCGGGATGGTGAACTACTAGAATTGCCTGTGCACGGTAAATTCCTTAAGGCCTTTTTCTCATGAATGAGGCATCTTTGTGCACACTGTAAACTGGATGTAAATGTTTTGTACATGCCTTGTATGGTCGGTGTTGTCCTGCATTTTGTGTTTTGTCTGGTCTGCCCAGAAGTAGTCTGGTCCTCGCTACAGTCTTGCACCTGCATGTTCCCAATCGGAGCCTGTGTTGGTACCCATTTATGTCTAGGGTTTTGAGCTTGAGCATTTGCAGGATTTTTCATTCATATCCTAAAATTTCTGAGGCATGATGTTATGACATGTCAAGATTTCTGTCTATGCTGCATCTTTTAGTATGCAAGAGCATCATGTCAAATATGTTTGTGATCCTGAGGTCTGAAATCTAAAAAACTCAAAGTCTGAATCTTGCTTCAAGAGGCCTGCCATGTGGAAGAGTGTAAAATTCCAAGCAAGATTGCCTTTTGCATCACCCTGAAATTCAGCCTGGTGAGGGAGTTATGCCTATCAAAGTTCTAAGTCTTTATGCCTCCTCATCATATTCCGGCATGACCCTATATTTCGAAGGAGGGGGTCATCATCATGTTTCAAATATCAGGTGATCTTAGTTAAGATCACCCCGATGTTCTTTTATCGCCCGATGCTGCTGACATTAGTTTTATGCGGGGGGTGATATATGCTTCTCTAACGGCTGCATCATTTTCCGTAGGAGGGGGGTGATATCCCAAATATCAGTCATATTCTAAATATCACCCCGATATTATAGCGAAGCTACAGTGTAGCCAGATATTTTGCAAAAGAGGTGATGTTTCCCACAGGGTGGTATGTGAATATGATGGTGACATCATCAGGATATTAGTAGACATGATCATGTGGATCATCGGTGAGACATATGGTAATGGCAAGGCAGGAGGATTCTCCTCCAATGCATCAGGCGGTGCCGATGAGGTTGACATCAGGATGATATTGAGCATCGAAGCATCATGCGGTAAGATCATGATGAGGTATATGTTGATGGCGTTAAGAGCAAAAGCACCGACATTATGTATGCTCTCGGCCTAGTTTATATTGTATTAAGGAGGTTGCCGCAGGGTACATGTGGGATAATTAGTTCCATCATATTTTGAAATATCAAGGTCATGATTCTTTGCGGGAAAAGCTTTCAAGGAATCATGCGACCGTTGCATTCTCAGGACCGCGAGTAGGTGGACATTAATGGCAGATGTTACAGGGTATGGGTGATGATATAGACAGATCTAGTACCTGATTGAAGTTGAGGATCCCCAGGCGGCGGCGCATGGCTCGAGACCCCTTCCTGTTTCCTCCTCCACCTTCTGCATTCAATATTTGAGCACCATTTCCTCAGAATGAACTGTATCTGGCAGACTTTTGACTTTTGCCATGTAATTAATGCTGAGAACCTTCCTGCTGTATATAGCAGGCTGTGTTGCTCATTTTTTGGTTGTTGAAAACTGGACAAAATTTTGGGCGCTGTGACACAATATAACTTCTTTGGTGGCCCTTTTCTGGATGTCTTGTGAGTTTATGAGTCTCATGTTGTATGTTTTTCTGCATTAATCCACTGATATCATGTTAATCTAAATGAGTAATGCTATATTGCATGTATTATGTCATCTGTCTCCAAACTGAGTATGTTCTTCCTCTAAGTCTGAGCATCTAAGGGGTGTTTATGATTCTAGAATACAGGTTTGTTGTATTGAATGCTTGATTTCCTACTTCTACTCAAGGAGTAGATTAAATGTTTTAGATCAAGGGTTGGGAACAATATATTGCAGTGAGGATATTGTAAGTAGAGATAACAGGATACCCTATCTTGGGAGGTATCTGTAAAGCAGATACTACAAAACCCCTTGATATCTAGTCTTTGGTATATGTTCATGCAGGCCATTCACATGTGTACATCTACTGACTCCGAGCCCTGGATAGGCACCAATCTAGTCTTGTATTGAGGTTATACCCAAGGTCCTAGTTTTGCATCCACATAAAATCAAACTTAAACTTTAAATTAAACCTTTAAGACTTTAGGAGTAGTTTAGGACGCAAATCCTCTATCTACAACTAAAAATAGGCCCAAAGCTAGCCCCTTTGCACTTATCTCACAGTTTTGGTCTACATAAAAGAGGATTTATCTGCTTTGTATCAACATTCCAGTCAATCCATAAGCATATCTCATGGATGTTGAGTAGGGAATAACCCCCTTGGTTCTGCAAAGCCTAAAGAAGAAGAGAAGATATTTATAGAGTCTATCTCCTATACTATTGGCCGCTAGCCCAGAGATCCTGTTGATCATTGATGGCTACCTTGTAGGGATAACTGGGAATAAGCATCCAATCAGATTGAGAACCAACAGGATGCTTACCAAGAATGTAGCCTTGGCAAACACCACTTGAAAATTGAACTAAAGGCAACCCTATGACCATGCTCTACTGGTTGTGCTGTTGCAAGTAGCAAAAGTTAAGATGGCCAAACTGCTCATGCCATAACTTACTCACATCATTAGAATGAGTGAGAAAAACATATGAAGGAGGATCAGGAACAAAATGAGAAAACATATAGAGTAGTGACTAGTGATCTGTTCTCCCAACTTCAACTATAGAATCACTATGCAACTCACGAATCTCCACTGAATCAGGAGTGAACTCAACTCGCTTTTCTAAACCCGTGTGAGTGATCTGATATACTGACAAGAGATTAATTGATAATGAGTGCACATAAAGAACATCATGGAATGTGCCATCCCCCACATCAACAAACCCTCTCCCACACACCTCAACAGGAATGTCATCATCCATCAAAATAGAAGGCATAGTACACGGCTCCAAAGATGCAAGTTCTTCCTTAGATGAAGCCATGTGGTGCGAAGCACTCAAATCAAGAACCCAAGTAGATTGTTGTGAAGCAACTTCTACAAGGGCCTTGCCCATTCCTTTCCCCTTGCTACTATATTTTTCCTTGTTAGACCCTTGATTTGAATTCTATTTAATAGACTTATGAACATTGATATTATTCTTCTCAAGAATGTGTGTCAAGTGATCAATTTGTTTATGCAAACATTTATGTTCATCATGACCAGGGCTTTTACAATAGGTACATTTGACCTTCTCTTTCTTAGACTTGTCACCATTTGAAGATGAGGTCTCATTAGCTACTTTTGGAGTAGCTTGTTTCTTATCCTTAGTGTTACTACTTTGTCCCTTCTGTTCTTTTGTGCCTTGGTTGGTATCCAGGGCATGTGACTCAGAGGATTTTAGAGTGCCCGTCTGGATTAGCTTATATTGCTCTCTTGTGAGAGAGATAGCAAAGTCATCCAAAGATAGCATGGTGAATTGAGTACCAAGTGCACCCTTAGTAGCATAGAATGTAGAAACAAATATAGAATATTCTGAACTTCGCTTAGAGAATATTAATAATCAGTTGTTCATCTTTCTTTTCAATTCCACATTGTTTTAGCTGTAGCCTTAGTGATTTTAATTTGGTGAAAAAATTCTAAATTGTGTTGAAGTTGCCTAGACTTAAACTAATTAGTTCATTTTCCAACATTTGACACCTCATTGAATCTTGTGCCCCAAATAGTGTTTCTAGCTTTGCCGAGCTTCCATTTGGTGAATTCAAAGACTCAATTTGAAAAAGTAAATAAGGAGAAACAGACAAACACAATGTTCCACAAGCCTCATCACATTTGTTAAACCACTTAGGCTTACATTCATCTTTAGCAGGTTTAGTTTCTAGTCCCATTGTTATCCTATGTAACCCATCTTTCCTTAAGTAGATTGTCATGCATGATTTCCACTCAAAGTAGTTGTAAGGAGTTAATATGGGTACTATTGTTTGATCCATGATGAAGAAATATAGTGCTGAAAAGAAGAGAAAACACACAGGATAACCCCCCTTTTTCACTCAATCAAAGAACCCCCAAGCAAATATGATCTGACACTTTATAATTTAGTGCATTTACAACTACCAATAATAAGAAATACTTAGTGGTCTTGATCTCAATTTTTTACAAAATCCTCAACTATAGGTGTATGCTGAAAGTAAAATACTAGAATGAAACCAAGTTAAACTAACACCACTGCAATCTACTCAAAAAATCATTCACTTTCAAAAAAAGTACCTCAACCTGATGTCGTATGTGAAAGTTATGAGTCTCCCAAGTTCCAAAAATGGGAATTGTGCGGCGTCACTTGTGAGAGTCTGCAATTTATGGATAATCCATGCACTGGAATCAAGAATTGTTTGCATCAATGCGTAAAGTGTGAAAAATTAGCCAAAAAAAACTCAGGAATCAGAGCCAGAATGACCCAGAATGGGGCCTCGGAAGTTTTGCGTTCAAAAATGAAATAGCCAACAAAGAGGGGTCTTTGAGAAAAAATTCAACCTTTGCCAATTTTAGCGGAACTACCACTAGAATAGGGGTACTGCCAAGTTTAGAGAGTTGACAGTTAGTTTAGGATCTCCGTCAATTTTCATAGATCTCTAGCCAAAGATAGTGAAGGGCCAGATTTTACCGAACTCTCAAAGTTAGAGGATGCACTAAATATAGAAAAATGCTAACTTTAGCAAGTTGTCATAACTCATCTCAAAATGGCACAAGGGCCAATAGAAGGCACACACGCCGAAAAAGAGTATGGCTCAGGGGTTGATCAAATGTTTTGCAAGTGGTATGAAAAAATTTAAAGATTTTTAAAAATTTTGAAAAAAGATGGGGGACTGAAGCCTCCCCCACACCCCTTAAAAGGGGGTTGCAGCCTCAAAGAGAGGTCCGCAAGCCTCTTAAGAGGTTGCAACCTCTTTAGAGGAGTTGCCTCCCTTATTAAAGGGGAGTGTAGCCACTCAGGCCACGCAGGGGTAAATCCTCCTTTATATTATTTTTTTTTTCATTTTTTCTTTCTTTTTTTTACAATAAAAAACTTGTGGAAATAGGATTTCTTTTATGCACAAATAAAAAGTGTATTGTGAGGCCAAGATGGTCTTCCAACATTTTTTTTACCTTTCTGACTCCCAACACCAAAAATGGGCATGTAATATGTAAAAATTCATCTGCAAGGCCTCTTGGATGTAATGGCAAGGTCCTTTTGGCTTGAAAATGCTCCGAACAGAATTTGTCTTCCAGATCCAAACATAAAATCATCATTTCACAAGTGTGTCAAACGATCTCCAAATTGAATGAAACAAAACCCAAGCTTGACTTTCTCGAGCCTCCTAGACGTGTTGGAACAATCAAGAATACCGCCAGTATAAAAATAAATGCTACAATCACCTAGATCTCACAAAACACATATGCAAAACCTGAGAGGTTAAAATATTTCCATCAAAATTTTATGATTCTCCATATCATCGGAAAGTGCAAGAGAAGAGCATACTGGGTTTTTAGGAAACCTACAAACCAAGATTATTAGCCCCCTCCCCAAATCTCTCAAAAAGAAAACTAAAATCTATTTTGCACTAGAATAGCTCTGATACCATGTTAGAATCTGAAAATATGATTAACCCAGAAAACTAGTGCAAATGAACAGATATTAAACTATGAATGCAAATGATACAACATCAATATAGTAGCATAGAGTTAATCTCCATGTGAGTAATGCAAATTCTCAAGAAGAAAAATAACATTAAGAGGCTGCAAAAACAAAAGATGCAAAATACAAGCTAGGTAGTGAGTTTATATAGAACAGGAAAAGGGGAGAGATGACAAAACCAACCAATAGGGAGAGGCCACCATATGGGCTAAAGATAGCAAGAGCATCTTCCCAAGATAGAAAATGCCACTTCCCTTGTAGGATGTCGACACGTCAAATCACCCATTCACTTAGAATTAAACTCACTTTATTTAACCTAAGAAAGCTTAAGAAAAGTATAGGAAAAACCTAGGAAATAGGGAAATAACATAACCCGCTAGGAAAATAAAAACCTACACTAACAAATAGGGGGTATATCCATAAGGATTATGTATGATCTATATGGTTGTATGGAATTTTACAACCCCAAAAATTCTTCAAGCCCTAAAAAATGGCAAAATTTTTTGAGATGCTAAAATATAGAGTGCTTTAAAAGAAAATTTATCTCCAAGGCCTTCTGGATTTAACCATGAGGTTTGTTTAACACCAAGATGCACCGATTACAACCTCATGGCTAAAACCCTAAAAAAATAATGAGGAGACTTATAGATCTGGGGCTCTGATACCATGTTAGATTCCAAGAATCTTTGTAGTATTTCTTCTACAAGAGAGAAAAGCCAAAATTGAGAGGATAAATTTGCAATGAATACATTCATGTGCATTACTTATAAAGAGTAATTACAAAAATTAAATGGATTCCACATTTGTCAAGAAAAGACAAATAAAAAAGTAGATAAGGCAATCTTATCCTATGTGATAAGATTTACAACTAATAAAGGAAAAATACTCCTTATTAACTCCCTAATAAACTTATGCTAATTTGTAAATATAATTTTACACCAACAATAGGATGGGAAAATCTCACCTGCTTGACCTTCAAATCCTCGTCACAACAATATAATTTCACCTTCAATCCATTCACCAATTATGTCACCACTTAATAGACACATTCTCACCCAAAACATGGAAGTGTCTAAGTTGGCAATTAAAAATATCTTATGCTTGGTTCTTCATTCCAGTAATATTGTTATGTAAGATAAAACCCCATATCCATGGACAATAAAGATGCACAATTCAACTCGACTAAGTTATGTTGAGAATGTTTATCTAACCCACTAATTGATTAGGGTCTAATAATAGTCTAGACATTGCCACTCAAATCCCCATAGCAGGGAAACCATCCATATCCTTAGCTAATTCTCAAATTCTCATCGCCCATAGCCTTAGGTTCAGATTTACAATCTTTTTCTAGATATGCTGCAAAATCCTCTATCATATCTTCACTAGTAACCCTCTCCTTATGCCTTCTTCCACCAGTACCTACATTTCCTTCTATCTATCAAAATCCTCTTTCCATTCCCTCCCACTAAAGATGAAGCCATTTCTACTATAGAAGAGAAGTATACTACGGAAATGCTTTGGAAATGCTTCGAAAGCTCTCTCTCAAACCAAAAAACTATTACTTAACTTATGTTATAGGTACCTGTCATTACTTTCCATGTTATCATTAAGACACATTGTATGAGCTAATAATTCTGGCAACCTCTGCCTTTGAAAATTAGCTCTTAGCAACCTTGCTTCACCCCTCTCCTAACACTACATGTCATCCCACACACTTGTGCACCCTGTTATCCCATCTAAGAATCATTATCCTACATCTAGCCTCTTGTCAAGCATCACTTCCCTTGAAAGTCCCTAACTAGTAATACCTTAAAATCCTTAGGGAAGGTACTATTCCAAATCATTTCCAACTTGCTAGACTTTTCTACTTGATCCACCCCTTAGTTAGCTACCCAATCTACCACTAAATTGCCTTTATGTCTAATATGCTTAAAATAAATATGGTCTAATGTCTTTGCCATTTCCATGTTATCGTTAAGATACATTGTATGAGCTAATAATTCTGGCCACCTCCGCCTTTGGAAATTAGCTCTTAGCAACCTTGCTTCACCCCTCTCCTAACACTACATGTCATCCCACACACTTGTGCACCCTGTTATCCCATCTAAGAATCATTATCCTACATCTAGCCTCTTGTCAAGCATCACTTCCCTTGAAAGTCCCTAACTAGTAATACCTTAAAATCCTTAGGGAAGGCACTATTCCAAATCATTTCCAACTTGCTCACCTTTTCTACTTGATCCACCCCTTAGTTAGCTACCCAATCTACCACTAAATTGCCTTTATGTCTAATATGCTTAAAAGAAATATGGTCCAATGTCTTTGCCATTTCCATTCCTTCTTGAAGAGAATGGTGTCCAACATCCACCCCTTACACTTACCATTTCATGTGCATTCCACTATAACCCTTGAATCCCCGTCAACCTCTAACCCTCCACTCCTTGGTCTTTGTTATATTTATGTCTCTCACTACTATTATTTGTGTTTGTGTAAAAATAATATGTTGCTATCAACAAAGGTTGCACTTTGGAAAGTAAAATCAAAACAAAAGATTTACCAAAATAATGAATGGTAACTTTTCCAAAAGTAAAATTTCTTTTTATGTGATACAGTCTTCACAAAATTTTAATTGTATTTTACGAAAAAATACAGCCATACGGCCATCAAATTTAGGCCCTACAGCGGTTGTTTGATTCGTTTGAGGGAGCTGTATGTTATTTATTGTCTAGCAAAATTGCAGGTAACTCATAATTGTCGTAACTTGATTACCCCGCTTTTGTGGTAGTTCGAAACATTATTGAAACGAATTTAATATTGAACAAAGATACTGATCGACCGACAGATTGTCCGTGGGGCGACGGGATAAACAAGGAGGTTAAGCAGAGCAGGGGTGTTCGCCATTCTGTAGTGAAACTCGTCACAATAATCTGCAGGACGAGGCGGAGAAAGTACAGACAGAAATGTCGAGCGAGCGTGAGATATTCATGCTTTCAGGGCCTCGTCATCTCACAAATATCGACTGGTAAGAAAATATGAGACTATGAATATCTTAAATAAGTAACAAAATCCTGGCTTGTTTAAGCTGGTTTGTTTTTTTCAGGTGCGATCCGAATGACAGGCGATGCATAGCGGCCAGCCTGGTGCAGGGCGTCTACGTGCAAGAACGAAGCCGGCAGGAGAATGGGCTTTACCCGGACACCGAAATGGAAATGTGGTGGACCTTCTTCAATTTTAGGATCGTCGACCGTCTGTTGGACACAGCCGATGGCTCCATCTTTGGCGCTGTGTATCAATGGAATAGGGTATTCTTAAATATCATCTATTTCAATAGTTAAAGGTTAATTTTGGTCAATAAAAATAGGATAAATTCAAAGAGAAGTGTTTTTGGATTTAACTAGTGTATTTCTTTACTAACGTTTGGGATCACACTTAATGATCCATCACGACGAAGAGGACACTGTATTTCTTTTCTTTGATAACATTTGGGATCACACTCAATGATCCATCGTTAGGTAGAGGACTATGTATTTCTTTGATAACGTTTGGGATCACATTTAGTGATCCATGATCAATAAGATCATCATGAACACTTAGTGATCCATCATTAGGAAGATCCTCTTCATGATGATCTTCCTCATGATGGATCACTAAGTGTGATCTCAAACATTAGCAAAGAAGATCCTCTTCCTGATGATGGATCACTGAGTGTGATCCCAAACGTTAGTAAAGAAGATCCTTTTCTTGATGATGGATCATTGAGTGTGATCCCAAACGTTAACAAAGAAATACACACAATTAAATCCAAAAGCATTTCCCTTTGAATTATATGCACTGTGGAAAGTTCATGCCTACTAGTAGGACAAATATTTACCACTTTTTATTGTGAATGAGGTGTAAAATTACTATTTGACTACTTGACCATTGAAATGGATGATATTTAAGTAGAGAAAGGTTAATTTTGGCCAATAAAAATAGGACAAATATTTACTACATTTTGTTGTGAATGACGTGTAAAATTGTTATTGACTGCTTAACCATTGAAATTGATGATATTAAGTAAATAAAGGTTCATTTTGGGGAAGAGGACTGTATATTTCTTTGCTAACGTTTGGGATCACACTTAGTGATCCATCATCGGGAAGATCCTCTTCGTGATGATGGATCACTATGATCTCCCTGATGATGGATCACTAAGTGTGATCCCAAACATTAGCAAAGAAGATCCTCTCCCTGATGATGGGTCACTAGTGTGATCCCAAACGTTAGCAAAGAAATACACACAATTAAATCCAAAAGTATTTATCTTTGAATTATATGGACTATCGAAAGTTCATGCCTACTAATAGGACAAATATTTACCACTTTTTATTGTGAATGAGGTGTAAAATTGCTATTTGACTGCTTGACCATTGAAATGGATGATATTTAAGTAGAGAAAGGTTAATTTTGGCCAATAAAAATATGACAAATATTTATCACTTTTTGTTGTGAATGAGGTGTAAAATTGCTATTATTCACTTCTTGACCATTGAAATGGATGATATTTAAGTAGAGTGAATGGAGCAAAACCACAGGGTTATTCTTAAACATCATCCATTTCAACAGTCAAAGGTTAATTTTGGCCAATAAAAACAGGACAAATATTTACCACTCTTTATTGTGAATGAGATGTAAAATTGCTATTGACTGCTTGACCCTTGAAATGGATGATATTTAAGTAGAGTGAAACAACCGAGAACGCCGGGTCCCGCCCGCCGGGAGCGCCAGAGATTGTTGTGGCTTTCAGAGGAACGGTTACGAAAGCGGAGTCCTTGGCCAGAGATCTGGTGCACAATCTCAACATCCTCACCAATGATCTCCACACCACCTGCCGCTTCCACACTGCCTTCAACTCAGTTAAAACAAACGTTCAAAAGTATGGCTGTGAAAACGTATGGATCGCAGGCCATTCTCTCGGCGCGGCCATTGGCATGTTAGTAGGAAGGAAAATGGCAGAGGAACAGAGCCAGTTTTTACACGCCCAATTCTTCAATCCGCCCTTCGTTTCGCCGCCGGTGGAGAGAATTAAGAATAAGAGTGTAAAGCGAGGGCTTCAGGTTGGTCTTAGCCTGGTGACAGCAGGATTAGCTATGATGCTACAAGACGACAACGCCCGGATCGAATCACATAAGGCTCTTTTCCATCTGCGGTCCTGGGTACCTTTTCTTTATGTTAATCCCATGGACGATTTGTGCTCGGGTTATGTAGGCTATTTTGCTACCCAGAATGTTATGAATGAAATCGGGGCTGCTAGCATAGCAAACCTTGCCGCGCAGTATTCTATCACAGATTTTGTTCTGTGGGCATTCGGGAAGGAATCAAAGGCACGGCATTTCATTCCTTCTGCCCGGGTTGCTTTAAGCCTGAGTCCGGCGCCCGATTTTAGAACAGCACATGGCATTCATCAATGGTGGGCACCTGATATCAAGATTCAGTGCACCGAATACAATCTTGTTACAGACAAGGCACCAGTGGGAACGTTTGGAGGACGGCCCAAATCTGTTTTCTTATGACACCTTCATTTTAACTTGCCATTCCGATCTGTATTGTTGCTGCTCAATCCAGTCAATTGGAAAGTAACAGCGTATTTTAGAGTTGTGTACATGCTAGTCTGCAATTAAATTGGTTGTTTCATGGCATCTTAAGAAAAATGAATACTGATGTTGAGCTTTGTAAAATGGCATTGCATAATCTCTACACAGTTAATAGTTCAAAATCAATCTTATCAATTCTTGAGGTTTGGATTAGAAAATTGTATTAGTGGTCTATGTTCACTCTACTTAAATATCACCCACTTCAATGGTCAAAAAATCAATAGAAATTTTACACCTCATTTACAATAAAAAGTGTTAAATATTTGTCTTATTTTTATTGGCCAAAATTGACCTTTGACTATTGAAGTGGATGATATTTAAGAACCGTCTATGTTAGGTTTCGCCATTTTAGAGGTAATAACATAGTGTGATGTAGCTCCATCAAAGGGTAGGTAATCGCAGACCAACTAGCTGAGGCACCATTAACAGATACGTGGATCAAAAGGCTATCAAAGGGTAGGTAATCGCAGACCAACTAGCTGAGGCACCATTAACAGATATGTACCCCATGCTATCAGAGTTTCTAGATGAAGGGATCTTCAACCTCTCGACATCGGTCGAATGGAAACTATACTTTGACAGATCATACACTCAGCATGGTTCCGGAGCATGGATTCTCTTCATCACCCCACAAGGTGATTGCATCCCTAAATCATATCAGTTTGCTTTCCCATGTACCAACAACATAGCTAAGTATGAAGCATTATTAGTAGGTCTCTGAATGTCTATCCAGTGGAACATCAAATAGCTTCAAGTTTATGGAGATTCTCAACTTGTCATTCGCCAAGTCACAGACAAATATCAAACTAAGGATGACAAGTTAACGCCCTATAAGAAGATGGTGGACAACTATAAACAACACTTTTGCAGTCTTTCCTTTGATTAGATCCCAAGAGTTAACAACAAGGTTGCTGATGTAACGGCGACTATTGGGTCTTTTCTAGACATGCCAACCAACATACAAAATTGTGAGTTCTTGGTAGAACAACTACTGATACTGTTTATTGATATTCTGCAAACTGAAATCATTTGCCAACTTGTTGGTCCTAAATCGACGTGGTATCAGGATATATACAACTACCTTCATAACAACACCCTCCCATCTGATCTAACATTAACACAAAAGAAAACCTTCATCTGTTGAGCCTCCCATTTCACCATCCTAGGAGATACACTATACCAACAGAGTCTTGATGTTATCCTCCTCAGATGTTTAAACTCGGAAGAAGATGAAACCGCTTTAAGAGATATACACGAGGGTATCTGTGGAGCGCATTCGACTGGTCCCAACCTAGCAAAGAAGTTGTTTTGAACTGAATATTTTTGGCCCACAATGGAACAAGATGCCAACCAACTCACCAAGAAATGTCTTCAATGTCAACAACATGGAGATTTGATTCATGCGCCTGCTCATCAACTGCAACTAGTGACCACTCTGTGGTCATTTTCACAATGGGGTCTCAACCTTGTAGGCAAGATACATCCCTCTTCCTCCAACAACCACAAGTTTATAATTACAACCACTGAGTATTTTACAAAGTGAGTGGAAGCTATTCCCATGACCTACATAACTGGCAAGCAAATTGCTAAATTTATCCTGAACTATATCATTTGTCGATATGGTATCCTCATGGCTATAGTAACGGATAATGGTAAACCATTCAAAAACCAAGATGTTAGTGCCTTATGCATGCAATATCATATTCAACATCTATTTCCTACGTTGTACTATCCCCAAAGTAATGGCCAAGCTAAGGCTTTGAACAAAACAATCCTCAAAGTACTCAAAAATACAGTCAATGAAGCCAGTCGTGATTGACATCTCCAACTTAATCCCACCCTCTGGGCCTACAGAACAAGTATTTGAACCCCAACTGGAGCCACGCCCTATGCTTTATTATATGGAACTGAAGTTGTTTTTCCTATAAAGGTCGTCATCCCTCTCTCCGTGTCTCCCTGTAGCATCTGATAGACGGAGAAGAGTACAGAGTATCCAGACTACATGAATTAGAGCTTCTAGAGCCTTACTATATTAAATCATCTTCAAGTCTACCAGAACTGATTACGTCGTAGCTACAACAAGAAAATAAAAGAAAGTCAATTCCAAGTAGGTGACCTAGTCTTGAAGGAAAATCAGAGAAACTTGCAAGACAGAGAAAAGAAAGGTAAATTTGAACCTAAATGGTTGGGCCCTTTCATCATCATAGTAGCATATGGATCATGGGCTTATACCCTAGCAACACCTAAAGGAATTCCTCTTGATGAATCCATCAACAGTGTTCATCTTAAGAAATTCTATGCCTGATCCTTGGGAATATCCTAGCATAAAATAACAGAAAAAACAAAAAATAAAAAATAGCAAAAAAATAAAAAAATTAGAAAAATAACAAAAAAATGTTCATCGTCTAGTGAAAACCTGGTAAACAAGTGCCTTGCATAAGTACCTTAATGAAAACTTGGCAAACATGCGCTATGTGTAGGAGTCATCACTACCATCTATTCGGTCTTCCCATCCATTTATCTCATATTCATAATAAAACCCATCCATCCATAATAAAACTTGTTGACCTTCACATTGACATTTGTCCATCTATCATGACTTAGGAATTGGTTAGTGTCAAGCATTATAACCATGTCTCATCCACAATCAGTCTCATCCATAGTCAATTTCATTCATAGTCATTTTCACTCATAAGTCAGTTCCATCCATGGTCAGTTATCTTTTTCCATAATAAAACCCTTTACTGGAATGGGGGCAAGTTTCCTTAACCTAAGGCTAGGAATGGATCCTCATTTACATCAAGGGCAGTTTTCACACTTTCCCTCATCATTCACAAACCATCATCATTTATCAACAATATCCATAGACACTCTCATCATTCACCAACACTATCCATCGACACTCTCATTATATGTCTTCACTTTCATCACACCTCATCAATTGACATTTTCATCACACCACCCAGAACTACATATCATCATCATCATCGTCATCATCATCGTAATGTGCTTTGATCCCATGGATATAGGGTATGTAGGTAGTCTAGAATATGAAGGAAGTATCCAACACTCAGGCACATACGATTCACCCCATCCTCCATCTCAACCCATAATAAATTCATCTTTGCCACTGCATCCATTTACCACAATCCATCTTATCCATCTACCACCTAGACATAACTAACTCAAGAAAAACAAACTATACATCTTTTTGGGAGCTAAAAGTACTTATCAAATCTGAAACAGAAAAGACTACTCCTAAAAAGTAATACGTCACCACATTCCATTTTCTTATACCTAGGTATATCCATACATCTTGGATCCAAAGCCTTTAACGAATACATCTTTCCTATGATAAGGCCTCAAATCTTTCTAGAATACCCACTTTTGGCAAGAAAACATGTTGGTTGTCCATTGGTTTTATCAGTTAGTTATTTTTGCTCTTTGATTTATCTTGCGTCCCTTTTAAAATACACATTCAAAACTACCTTGATCTTTCTATATCTTGGTATGTCACGATATTATATAAATTGGGGCATAGTCATTGCTTTCGTATACTGTGTTTGAGGGATGATTTTATTCTCTTATTAGATCTAATATCTATCTTGTGTGTGATGGGATTATCATCTTGCATATTAATATCTTTTACATCTAAGGCTCTGCAAAGACCTTCTTTGTATTAAGACTATTCTATGCTAAGACTATTTTCCATTCACTTATCCAACAAGGTTCTATTCTACCCAGTAGTAAATAAAATCAAACCGCTTGCTTGTAGAGTCAATTGTCTTAATGCATGGGATACATAGTAACCCTGGTTCTCATACCTTGGTGCATAATATCCGTATGCTATATCAAATAAAGGATTGCTTTATTTTCACATGTCAAGCGTAATTTTTCCCAAATAATTCCATCATTCTTTCATCTATCAAACAATATTCTTGTTATTCCGATTCATCTTTCTTCATTAATCATTTTGTGTCATCATTCTTATCATTTTATTATCATATCTTTGCTAATCATGTTGTATCATCGTTTTCTTATCATTTTCTTATCACATCATTGTTCATCATGTTATTTCATCATTTTCTTATCATATCTCTAGTAATCATTTGTTTCATCACATTTGTCTTCTCATTAATTCTTCCTTTAATTGGTTTATCTTTCATTAAGATTAATTGATTGATCATCATATTATTTTCATTAATCAGTTGCTTCTTCTTCAATTGATTATTCGTCATTGAATTAATCAATTGTTCATCATATTCTTTTCATTTGATTCCTCCATCAATTGATTATCTTTTCATTAAGTTAAATAGTTGTATCATCACATTTGCTTATCTTTTCTTTAGGTAATCATTTGTTCATCATATTCTCATTATCATTTGATTAAAATTTATATGTTACTCATTTGTGTCATCATGTTATCATCATTTATCATGTCATCTAAATTCATCATTCATATTGCCTTTTCTATCATATCATCATAAAAATCAAATAAAACACCATATTATATCATCAATACATCATATACATCATCAAATAAGCTTCTCTACTAAATCCACATCACATCACATCATTATGCATCATGTTACATCTATCATATCATCAAAAGCATGAAAATATCATAAACCAGATCTAGATACGGCTGAACCATCATATATATATCAACAAAAATAATAAAGTGTCCATAATGTACAAGTGTCCATGATACAAGTATACATATGTGTACATCATCAAGACTACGGGCATAAAAATACAAAAGATATATATATGCATCTCATAAAAAAATATACAAAGTGTCTGCATATCAGGTCGAGCTACCCCCTCTGAAGGTGATGGCTGTTGATCAGGCCCTAGTAGAGGTGGTTGCGGTGGTCTCTATGACACTGATGGCTACCCTTGGCCCTATTTCCCCTGTCATGCACTCACCCTAGGTGGCCCCATCACTGATGGTCTTGACCGAGCTGATGTGGAACCCCCTGTCCTACTATGCACACTGAAAATGGGAGCCCTCTGAGATGTTGGGACTACACTCTCATAGAGTCCCCAGTAGTACTCTGCATGCTCTCTGGCATGTGCTAGCCTATTCTGAATGGCCATCATATCTATCCACATCTATGACATTCTTTGCCTACTATAACTCTCTATGCTGCATCTAACTGCTACCGTACCTGGGGAGTTGTAGCTCTAGCTGTGTCCCTCTCTCCTGTCATCTGCTATAGTTGTACCAGTAGTCCCTGTACCTATTCCTATAGAGTCTAAATCTACAAGAGTTCACTATCCCTCTCCACTGCAACACCTGTGATAAACCCCTACTGCCACTCTACCTTCACCTGCAAGCTATCCCGGGAGACTCGTAATGTGTCTATATCCTCTCTGTCTCCTCCTCCTCTAGCTGGAACTTGCCCCCTATCTCCATCTCCCCTTGTTGTTGGTATCACTGCTACTACTCCTATAGGTGGGCCCTATCCTCCTCCTCCATCACCTCCTCTCCTTGCATCTGGAGGGATAGTTTCATGTCCCGCTACCACCCTCTATCTAACTTGTCGTTGCTGGCCGATGGGAGGCTCTGCCACCTGTTCTGCCTATGTCCTAGGCGGTGTTAATCTCACAGGCTGATGTGTAGCCCACCAAGCATCAAAATCAAGGTTGGTCCCTGCATCCTCTATGGCCACTACTAGTGGTGCCCACGACAATGGTTGTATGGCTCTAATCTATGCCTCTACTGCATCTCTATCTATAGGTACTCCCTAGGCACTTGCATCTCTAACTACTCTCAAAAAAATCACCTCGTGCACAGGCATCGTCTGTCGCTCCCCAAACTATCTCAAAACCCTATCGAGCATATGTCTCTCTATAATTGACCCCACCCTCCCCATGAGGTACTGGGTCTGACACACATAAGGCAACTTGTAGAGGAAAACTAATGCATTCTAGACTTAAACAAAATTCAGGGGTAAACCTATCTGAACAGTCCACTCTATCATACATTCTACATTGAATTATCAACCAAGGAGCGTAAGCTTATGATGATGCCTGCACTATATATGCCTTCAAGACTCATTTCTATCCTAAACTAACTCATACAGACTTATTCTGATTAGCCTAGTCTGCTGAAGTTCACAGAAATGTAAGAACAAAAATAGTTTAAAATCCAGTTGCTACAGGTACCTTCAGCATAAGCTGAAGATAACTATATTCAACAGGGAATTGTAGAATTAACTCAACATATTCATAATGATAAAAGAACTAACACTAACCTCTGGAGGACTTAAAATATGCACTTGTTCATCAATCACAACTACTGGAAATAGCAATCAAGATATTTCATTTGTCTCACAATGCAATTGATGAAATAACAAAAAAACAATTGTAACTAGGAATGCATAAATAAATAAGGAAATGTATGAAGTGAGGGTTAGTACCTTAAGTGGCCAGCTCAGGGAACTATCTCACTTAATCTAGAAACCAATTCTACTTCAGATTCTCATACATTCTCATAACACAGAGTTGTATTAAATTCATATCAGAAACATAATCTTCTCAGATTTTATTCAAATCAAAACATGTCTAGATAATTGATATTGAAAAAAAGAGTAACAACTAAGTAACTGGAAAGTAAAACCAACTAGCTTAGCAATGAACTCATCCCTCTAACTTATACAAAAATGGGAAAGTTTTATGCAACTACTAACTAATCCTCAATCAATCCAACCCTAGATGCTAGGATACAGGTTTCATGATTGATTTATTAATCTAACTTATCAAAAGAAGAAAAGTTCTGTTCAAAGAAGAACTCTCATGAAATGGTTTGTATAAAAAACCACTCATAGACTGTGTTTAAAACAAGTCTTCTTTTTTGCATGTTGATGCATAAATCTGTGGGTTTAATCCAGCAACAACATGGGAAACTCTAAAATGAGGGAATGCTTCTCAGAGTGACCTCCAGGTTTTAAGGAAGCTGGTTCTTTTATTCTTTCAGTGGGGGTTTGGGGAAAAGGTTAGAAAGAAAATGATATTTGCAGAAATAAATGCATAGATCTAAGGTGATACGCCAAATTTAAAATTTAACTTAGTTGCACGGTGTCAAACTTTGAAAGATTAATTGGAATCAAAAAGCAAAATGCATGATCAATTACCAGTTTGATAACATATTCAACAAAGGCAAAGAAACAAAAGCTTACAGAAACAAGACACATAAATACCCATATATGCACAGAACAATATCCTCATTATTTGAATAGTAATGGGTTACAGAGGCTGAAATTGCACAAAATAACACATTACATTCTCCTTTTGAAAGACACTACTAAGGTAAAAAGAAATAATTTCTACTGGTTGCTCTAAAATTCTAATCTGTAGAAATGTAGAACTCTTCTGAACTATGTCTCAAATCTGCATTTATAGCCTGAAAAACCCAAACAAAATCTCAATTGCCTCCCAAAAATTTGCAACTATCTCCATGAAATTCGGCATAAAATCCGGCACTAACTGATCCTGGAACTGAACTGGCAATGGTCTCCATGTCTAAAAAAAAACTTCTGCCTCTATTCTACCTACAGAATGGAAAAATCTCCTGCCACCTCCATCTTACCTCCTGTGAAAAATAAAATGGCTGTGTAAAAATTAGGGTTTCATATCTTTATTCACGGTGAAAGGCATAGAGTTATTAAAATATAATTTTAATGAAGCTTCACTTTTGCTTGCTGTGGCCTTTTAAAAATCTGAGACACTTTTCTAAAATAAAGCATTAAGCTTTATGTGAGAAAGAGGGCCCCACTATGATGTATTTTAATAAGGTACTTATTAAAAAGACATAGCTTTTCTCAAATTCACATGACCTCATAGCATTAATAAAATGAAATGAAACATTTTATTTCCTCTTCTCGGGCTTATCCACGTGGTGCTCTCTAGGAGTCTCTCTAAGCTACTCTCTTTACCTCCTCATCTGTCATATGGCAGCCTCCGCTACTTCTATCTTTTCCTCAACTCATGCGGGAGTTACATTTGGCACTCTCTGCTGCTCTTGTTTCATCTGCAACCTGAACCATTGATTCTTTGCATCTACGGCTCATGTGTTGCTGCATTCTAGAAATCCTATTTATATGGCATGCATTCCATCTTTCTGGCCCTACCTTGACTCTGTCGTGCTATGAAAAGTTGCATCCTCATGGAGTGGCGTCTGTTCTGCCATGATGAGTGCCTTGATGATACTATGGATATTATTAGAAGATAACACCCTATTCATTGGCCGCGCCACCCTATGGAGGCCAGGACTCTAACAGAGGCCACACTTATTTAATTAAAGTTGAGCCTTATGTCTTCTGATGATAGCGCTATGTCTTTGAAGCTTGTGGTCTTCATCCAGATGAAGAGGCTTTAGTTGGCATGTTATTTAGAGACTGAGCTGATCCTATGGATGGACTGTTGCTTCATTTCCATATAGCTGGTGCTGTAACTTATATTTAAGTGTGATGCCCATACTTTATAGGCTGCACACAAATATTGCCTTTATTCACATTTTGTTTGATGATGGTTTCTTTACTAGTTGGAGATGCCTTTATTTGTGCACCATTACTCCCATATGGTTGCATTTGTGGGCTTATCTTTAAAACCATACCATATTTGTTGATGGTGTGATACTATGTATTGCGATCTCTTGAATATAACCTGGTTCTTTATTCCCTGATGCCTGTGGTTGTGGGTTGGGTGCCTTGAAGCTAACACACTGGTTCCAAACACTTCACACATTGTTAAAAATTTAAACTCAGACAAGGCCACCAATGGCTGGTCGCCTACCCGAGCTTTGGCAGTACTTCCATTCTATAATGCCTCTAGTTTAAATGCCAAGCCTCCATGATTTAGGTTGATTCTATTATGGGAACTTCATCTTTATCTCATTTCCTATGTGAGCCTTCTCACTTAGATTGGACAGTAGCACGATTATGAGTAGCGCATCTTTATTTCTGAGAGCCGCTCCATGCCATAGAGCCTGCATGAGTTTCTAAAAGGAACGTGTGTTTCTAATCCTCTTTTTTTTTATGTAGATCATCTTGATGTCTAAGTGGTTGACCTCTTTAGCAATTAGAGCGCCCCTCTCCTCATGGGAATACTGCACCATTGATCTTAAATGGCTGTGAGATGGCTAAAGCCATTGCTTCTTACAAGAGCTATGCCACTATCTCTGCTGCAGATGTGCCATTCTTTAAACTATACTTTATTTGAAGCTACATCATTGATTTTATGCATTGTGCCTTGTTTCACCATATGCTGAGTTCCCCTGATGCATGATTCATGTTATCTCTATACTACGCTACCATACTATGACTATTAATACTAAATCTTCACTTGTGCAATCTACCGAGGCAGAGATCTCTATGTAAATGGAAGCTCTTTAATGCTTAGGCACTATACTCCTATACTGAGTCACTTCATATACTGGGTGTGGCTTGTACTCATATTTTTAGCCCTAACCTCAATGCCTTTAATCATTCAACACTCTTTAAGACTATGGATTGTACCTTTAGATTATTTAGCTGCTCCATGCCTCTGATTGAAACTATATTGAAACAATCTACCACTAGATCTCCCCTAAATCCTGCGGGCCAACCAATATGGAGTTTTGAAATGGTGAGAAAATTTAATCACTAGTTCTTAGTGACCTTGCTGGGAAAATGGGCCTGCCCATTTTGAACCTCAATATCTCTGGCCTTATAGATCATTGCCTTATCCATTGGGCAACAGAGTCAAATGTCTGAGCTGAGGCATCCATAAAACTAAAAATAGAGAAGCATCCAGACTGAAACACAACTGAAACTAACCACTGATCTGAGACAGAGCTGGACCTTGAAATGACACATGGCTGAACCACAAAACTTACTTCCATCACTAAAGCAGCAACTTATTGAAAACAAACGACTAAATTTGAACTAATGCCATTGGTATAGCAATTTGAAATTGAACATTGAAGCTAAATTACTGATAACTGAAACACAAGGGAATATGCCCATTCACCAGGACAATGAAATAACTGCCATATCTAATTATGCTTCTCCACTGAATCCTCATCAAACTGAAAATGAACTTGACAAATTGTATGAAGAAATATAACAAGATTTTGTACCTTTGTACTTCTCTGCACTCTAGAGATTCTCTCTTTGCTTCAAAACACCAGTCAGGCTTATTGACATACTATTCTAGCTTAAGTGGAGGGGAGGAAAGGGAAATCAACTGTCAGAGCTCATTCCTCTATTTGCATTCGATAGCTTCTGTCAACAAGACGCCACCAATGACCTCTTCTGTAGACTCTTCAATAGAATGATGACTCATAAAAGTGTCCAAGCTAGGCTTGCAGGTGACATAACAACCAATAAGGGTCTTGAATATGATAGGAATCCCTTCATGCAAGAAGAAGGATTTATGATGTGGCAACTCTTTATGCAACTCTCTACTTTTGCAAATCTTTCTCTTGACCTCATTATCATGAATCTTTCTTTTCATCTGTGGATCTTCATCAAGAAGAAGACAATAACCCTCTTCAAAAATAGAAAACAAATCAGCTCTGGAATTTGTGTTTCTTTCAAACTCATCTTCTTGATTTACTATAGGAGGCTTTGCAAAACAACCATTCACTTGGTCAATGATAGGCTCTTTTGAATCTAGTAGCTGATAACCCTTTTGAAAAAGTGAGAGCAAACCCTCATCATGCTGCCCCTGATATTGCATATCTATGCTATCTTTCCCAAAATGTGAAACTTCATGATAGAAATAAGAACACTTTGGGTTTTCAGATACAAAAACTTCCTTTGCAACTTTCTCCTCAAGATTAGGCACAGACTGTGCATCACTGCAGACCCAGTACTTTTCAGCTTCAAAGCCTCTCTTGAAGTACTTTTTAGCTTCTAGAAGCCTCACCTCATAAGTATCTTCTAAATCTGATTTAAGATTTGACAATAAATCTGAATCACACCTTGCCACATATGCTTGATGCTGGTAACCCGAAGGACACACAGGAGCCACTTTCTTGCTTGTAATTGGATTCTTGATACTTGATTATTTTTGGATGTCAAAGTGATAAAGAACCTGTTCTATGGCTTCTATGGACTAATTTGCAGCTACAGGGGTTTGTAATGCATAATTGTGAAGATAAGGAGGTCTCCTTTGTGCCTAAGGGAGGTTTCTTCTACAAACTGGCAACATTGATATTGTTGTTCATGAGGGCTTGGAGGTATGAAATTTGGGTTAGCATTATACAGGGCTTGGCATTTTAATTCATTCATCTCATAGGAGAGGGTGTTTATAAGTTCTTTTACTACACTCATCTCCTCATCATGATTTGACAAATCAATAGGGAGGGTGGGTGGATTAGAATAGGTATACATTTGACTGCAAGAAAGAGTCGAAGATAGGTTATTTGCATATGGCATTAGTGAATTCAAGGGAAGAGGAGACAACTTACCAGCCACTATGAGGTTACTTTCAGCCTTAATAGAAAGATCATATGACTGAGGAAGACTATTACCTCCTAGGGATTGTATCATGATAGAGATCTCAGGGTCTAAAGCCTTTAAATAATACAAGAATGCAAAGACTGGAGGGGGCCTCATGTCATCAGAGAATTTTTTCCATACCTTATCAAATCTCAAATTGAAATCATGTATGGGCTCCATCGGACGCCTTTTGATGCTGATGAGATTCTGAGTGAGGGTGTTGACATCTATCCTATATCTAAACTAATTGTAGATGAGTTCACCAAGTTGATCCCATCCAGTGATTGAACTAGGCTGCAAGCTTTTGTACCATTCTTTTGCTTTGCCTTTGAGGGAGGATGAGAGCATCATTCTTAGTTGTGACATTATGAACGGAGCATAAAATTGCAACATCTTGAATGTAATCCATAGTAGAAACTGAGCCATCTCCAAGAAAGTGAGGCAGTGCCTTCCATCCTGTATCAAGAACTTGACCATGCTACTGAAGGACAAGAGGAATTAAATCCCAAGTCACAACAGGTAAATCTCTTTGAATATTCAGATGTACCTAAATACCAGGGGCTGCCATGACCTACAGAAGCAAAGATCTGAGAAAGATTCACCAATAGAGTCGCTAGATGGATGATTCATGCTCCTATTAGCAGATATTTCTGTGATTTTCCATCAAAATCACAAAATACAGGGCAAAGATTTACTAAAAACAAAGACCCAAGTCTTTGAATCCAGTCCCACCAGGTGTGCCAAAAATTGTCGATGCATAAATATGTGGGTTTAATCCATTAGCAACATGGGAAACTTTGAAATGTGGGAATGCTTCTCAGAGTGACAAGCTAGCTCTTCCATTCTTTTAGTGGGGGTTTGGGGAAAAGGTTAGAAAGAAAATGAGATTTGTAGAAATAAATGCCTAGATCTAAGGCGATACGTCAGATTTAAAATTTAACTCAGTTGCACAGTGTCAAACTTTGAAAGATTAACTGGAATCAAAGAGAAAAATGCATGATCAATTACCAGTTTGATAACATATTCAACAAAGGCAAAGAAACAAAAGCTTAAAGAAACAAGACATAGAAATACCCATATATGTACATAACAATATCCTCATTATTTGAATAGTAACAGGTTACAAAGGCTGAAATTGCACAAAATAACACATTAGATTCTCCTTTTGAAAGACACTGCTAAGGCAAAAAGAAATAATTGCTACTAGCTACTCTAAAATTCTGATCTGTAGAAATGTAGAACTCTTCTGAATTGTGTCTCAAATCTGCATTTATAGCCTGAAAAACCCAAATAAAATCTCAACTACCTCCCAAAAATCTGCAACTGTCTCCATGAAATTCAGCATAAAATCTGGCACTAACTGATCCTAGAACTGAACTGGCAACGGTCTCCATGGCTAAAAAAAAAACTTTTACCTCTATTCTACCTGTAGAATGGAAAAATCTCCCGCTGCCTCCATCTTACCTCCTGTGAAAAATAAAATGGCTGTGTAAAAATTAGGGTTTCATATCTTTATTCACGGTGAAAGGTATAGAGTTATTAAAATATAATTTTAATGAAGCTTCACTTTTGCTTGATGTGGCCTTTTAAAAATCTGAGACACTTTTATAAAATAAAGCATTAAGCTTTATGTGAGAAAGAGGGCCCCACTCTGATGCATTTTAATAAGACGCTTATTAAAAAGACTTAGCTTTTCTCAAATTCACATGACCTCATAGCATTAATAAAATGAAATGAAACATTTTATTTCCTCTTCTTGAGCTTATCCATGTGGTTCTCTCTGGGAGTCTCTCTAAGCTGCTCTCTGTACCTCCTCATCTGACATATGGCAACCTCCACTGCTTCTATTTTTTCCTCAACTCATGTGGGAGTTACATTTGGCACTCTCCGTTGCTCTTGTTTCATCTGCAACCTGAACCATTGATTCTTTGCATCTACGGCTCATGTGTTGCTACATTCTAGAAACCCTATTTATACAGCGTGCATTCCATCTTTTTGGCCCTACCTTGCCTCTGTCGTACTATGAAAAGTTGCATCCTCATGGAGTGGTGTCTATTCTACTGTGATGAGTGCCTTGATGATACTGTGGCTATTATTAGAAGATAACACTCTATTCATTGGCCGCGCCACCCTATGGAGGCCAGGACTCTAACAGAGGCTGCCCTTATTTACTTAAAGCTGAGTCTTATGTCTTTTGATGACATCGCTGTGTCTTTGAAGCTTGTGGTCTTCATCCAGATGAAGAGGCTTTAGTTGGCATGTTATTTAGAGACTAAGCCGATCCTATGGATGGATTGTTGCTTCATTTCCATATAGCCGGTGATGTAACTTATATTTAAGTGTGACACCCATACTTTACAGGCTGCACACAAATATTGCCTTTATTCGCATTGTGTTTGATGATGCTTTCTTTACTAGTTGGAGATGCCTTTATTTGTACTCCATTACTCCCATATGGCTGTGTTTGTGGGCTTATATTCAAGACCATACCATATCTGTTGATGGTACGATACTATGTATGGCGATGTCTTGAATATAACCTGGTTCTTTATTCCCTGATGCTTGCGGTTGTGGGCTTGGTGCCTTGAAGCTAATGTACTGGTTTTGAAAACTTCACACATTGTTAAAACTTTAAACTCGGACAGTGTCACCAATGTCTGGTCGCCTACCCGGGCTTTGGTAGCACTTCCATTCTATAATGCCTCTAGTTTTAATGTCAAGCCTCCATGATTTAGTTCAATTCTATTATGGGAACTTCATCTTTATCTCATTTCTTGTGTGAGCCTTCTCACTCAGATTAGACAGTAGCACGATTATGAGTAGTCTATCTTTATTTCTAAGAGTCACTCCATGCCATAGAGCCTACATGAGTTTCTAAAAGGAACATGTCTTTCTAAGCCTCTTTATTTTGATGCAAACCATCTTGATGTCTAAGCGGCCGACCTCTTTAGCAATTAGAGGGCCCCTCTCGTCATGGAAATGTCGTGCCATTGATCTTAAATGGCTGTGAGATGGCTAAAGCCATTGCTTCTTACAAGAGCTACCACATTGTCTTTGCTGCAGATGTGCCATTATTTAAACTATACTTTATTTGAAGCTGCATCATTGATTTTATGCATTGTGCCTTGTTTCACCGTATGCTGAGTTCCCCTGATGCATGATTTATGCTATCTCTATACTATGCTGCCATACTGTGACTGTCAATACTAAATCTTCACTTGTGCAATCTACCGAGGCAAAGATTTCTATGTAAATGGAATCTCTTTAATGCACAGGCACCGTACTTCTATACTGAGCCACTTCATATACTGGGTGTGGCTTGTACTCATATTTTTAGCCCTAACCTCAATGCCTTTATTCATTCAACACTCTTTAATTCAGATTATTTAGCTGCTCCATTGCTCTGATTGAAACTATATTGAAACAATCTGCCACTAGATCTCCCTCGAGTCATGCGGGACAACCAATATGGAGTTTTGAAATGGTGAGAAAATTTAATCACCACTGCATTTATTCCAATCCATGATGGTACAGATTCATCCTCCATCTATCTTCACTTTTGGCATTCAAACTGCACTTCACTTAATTCCCTTGTCCTGTAACTCACTGCAATTGCTCTTTCCTTGATGTCACGTCCTTGCTGCACATGGTTAATTCTCCAAACATATGCACACAAAATAACTTTCATATTTAAACCATAGGATTCTATCTATATTGCATGCATACTTATATTTTAAGTCATTCACTTGATACTATCACCACCATATTCCATATTAACAACATAGGTTTAAAGTCTTTGAAAAGTATATGAGAAACAACATATAGTAATGGTGATGTTTGTAAAGTATTTGCAAGATCATATGAAAAGGTTTTAAAAACATATAAAAACAACATAAAAGAAGTCAATAATTCAACCCATCATCTCTCCCCAACTACTCTTTTGCTTGTCCTCAAGCAAAATCAAGGAACTAAACATCTAGGGGAGAAGATTATAATGCAAAGTGATTCATTTGAGGTCCATGACTTCTCTGACTCCTTGTCCCTTTTTGAGATAAAAACCATTATAGCAGGCAAGCCTATTCATCCTGACCAATTCTGCATTCTTACATTTATCATTCTTTTCTTCTGTCTGGTATGGTATTGGGTAAAGGAGAATAGGAGGGTGAAATGTGAGTGGCTGCCATGCTACTCCTATTTGCTCTGAAATCCTGATATACATGTGTAGCCTCTCAAACATGTTCATGAAATTGTGGAAGGAGTGGGGCTCTTTCCTCTACAATTATGGAGTCAGACTATCACATCTGTTCTGCACATACCTCTGGTAGTTCTGAATGATAGACACTACTAACCGCTATATCCTTCTATAATCCTTGAGTCTTAAATCCATAATTACCTTACTTGGACCCTTATGAGAGAGGAGTGATAACCATTGGGTCAGGATAACATCATGATTTAAGGTTTCTTTCCTAATATGCAGTGGCACCTTCTTTTCTTGTTCCTCATACTTATCCATTAGCTCCCCTCTAAGCTGCTCATTTATGAAGTAAGATATCCGTGCCCTAACTTGAAAATCACCAGCATAGATCAAGGGGTTCCACTCTATATCTTCTTCCATCAAATAATTGTGCAAATAATATTCACACAACTAATCTTGTTCTTCCAAATTGACTTCTTGAAATAACTAGAAAAAATCATGCCTTTAATAGATAGAAATAGACTGATCATTGATGAATCTATTAAATTGAAAACTAAGAAACTTTTTCTTGAGAAATAATGCATAAACTCTTGGTGGAGGTTTGCATTCAATGATTTGAATTGCTCTATCAATTACCTCTGTCATCTTCCCTTCCAACCTTTTGATTACCAAATCTTTTTCCTCAATTGATGCATTAAGACTTTGTTTCTCTTTTTCCCAGTTCTCCTTTTCCTGCTTGGTTTTATGAGTCAGTTTCATTAATTCAAAGCCTAGAGATAGAGTGGTATGATACCCTGGGGTTTTTATCACAGGAGGTTGGAGAGTGAGCACTTTATCCTCTTCAATTTTTGTTTCACTTACATTGTCAGTTGTGCTAATAAATCTAGATTGGAACCATGGCCATAAGTCTGAATTTTCTTTTCCAACTCTTGAATCCTTTTGTCTTTTTCTTTATCTTTCTCCTCATATCACTTCACCTATTCTTCTAGCTATCTTATTCTATCCAAAGCCTCTTGAAGTTCTTTTCTAATATTTCTGTCCTCCAACAATTCTTTTTCTTTTTCAAAATTTAGATTTTCATCGTCACCTTTTCCAGAAATATCAAAAACTTCTTGAGCAGAATTATCAGGTACAAACTTCCCCATTTTCTTTGCAGTAAACAAATCCTCTGACTCAGAATCAGAAGAAGAAACATACCTTCTTTTCTTGGCAGACACATTGACATTATCATAGGCGTCAATAGAGACATCCTCAGGATGATTTTCTCCTCTGTCTAAATCTAAATTCAGTGGAATTGGATCACTATCTTGCTAGCCTTTATCTTTTTCCTCTATTTTTTGTTCCTCAGTAACTTTTTCCTTGGTACTTTGCCTCTTTATCCTACCCGAGCATCTAGGAGTGATAGTCTCTGGCTTATCTTCCTTTTTCCTCCTCTTCTTGTCCCTCTTCTTCCTTCTTTCCCCTATATTTTCTTCTTTCATTGTGCTCTTGTGCTTATTCACACCCTTCCTATTTGGTGCAGGGGCACCTAGTTACTTTAATTAATTTCATGTTCATTTTGATGTTTTGGTGTTGTATAAGGTCCAAGCAACCAATTGTAAGGCCTAGTGCCATGTGTGAGTCTGAGTGAAATAGGACAAGTCATAGTGTCTGGTAGTGGAAGAGCAAACACATTGTAACTGAATGGGTTGACAGTTACAGAATGGTTGGCATTCCCACCAATGCAAACTGTCACGAACAAGAACATGTATAAACAGTTCAGTGAACAAAAGAAAAGAAGTAGAGAAAAAGAGTAGTATAGTAATTGTGTGGTTTTGTGGTAGAACAACAATGAGAAGATAGAAGAGTTGTTTTCAGTGTAGAAGTTCCCAAAACAAATAAAAGATCTTATTTTGTTTTGTGTTCTTTCACCATGTCCCTGTAACTAGTTTCCATTTTGCCATTCAGATGGATTACTGAACCATTCCACTGATGAGATTTCTTTGAAATCGGTGGAATGGGTCTGTCTGTACAGTTTGTGTTCTTTTTGTTTTTGTTTATGTTCAGTGTTGGGATTGAGTGTGGGATGTGCTAGTCGAGCCTAGCATTCCTATGTGCTAGGGTTTAGTCAAAAGTTAGGCGAAGTGAAGTTTTGCCTAAGTATTGGAGTATCATTGGCGAGACTGGGGGTTATCGGCAGAGTATTTAGTATTCTGGGTGAAAGTAGTAATCTACCCGAAGAGTATTCGAGTTGATCAAGTGCATCGACGTAAGATTTGTGTTGCTTCACCGAATATACATTTCATGTGTATATTGCAAATACATGTTGAGAACATTTCGTGTGTATCTTGCAAAGGTATATTGAGAATGTATGTTGTGAATGTACATTGAGAAGATACATTGTGTCAGATACAAGGGATGATTAGTGTCTCACCAAAGCATCGGGAGGAAACAGTGTGTCGACAGACCTTAGTCAGGCTTCGCCGATAGTGACTTGTCTGGCTGACAAGTGTAGATTGATGTCAAAGTCAAAAAGGGACATCGGGGAGATCGGTACATTGGAGAGAAGTTTGGAGACGGTGCCGATAGAGAAAGTCTTACCGAAGACAAATCTCGGTGTTAAGCATATTGGGAAGAGATGTAGGTCGGTGGAAGAGTTTTAAATTACACCGACGGAGTAAGTCTTGTTGTGAAGGAGATGTCAATTGCTTGACTTCCACTATGTACTCTGCATCATTTTGGTATCAGAGCTTTGGATGTTCTGTGTGTGACGTGCTCTGAAAGTTCTATGAATTTTTATGTTAGACAAAGAGAGTGAAGGAGAGGCTAGAAGCATGCCTCCAAAGGGGATGACAGCAGAAGTGCTTAAGAAGTTCCAAGAGATGGAAGAGATGATCAAGGTTGGAGTCAAGGAAACACTCTAGACTAAGTTGAAGGCACTAAAGATAGGAAATAAATCAAATGATGAATCTGATGAAGAAGAAGATGGGGAAGAGGAAACAACCCCAGAACAGGTAGATATATCTGCAGACTAGAAACAATTTTTGGATGCCATAAGGACGCTCGGTAAGGAGTCGTCTAAATAAAAAATGGAGATTTCGATGTTCAGTAGAAAGATGGATGCAGACGAAGTCATCGAATGGGTCGAGGCTTTGAACAATTACTTCGAGTACAAGGAGGTACCAGAGAATAAAAGAGTCAAGTTTGTAAAGATGAAGTTGAAAGGTGCTGCACTCACGTGGTGGAACTACACCCAAGGAGAAAGGGTGAAGAGTGGCAAGAGCATGATCTCATCCTAGAGTCGGATGGTAGAGAGGATCAAGGCTCAGTTCCTACCAGTGGATTATGAAGTGTAGATATACAGGAAAATGTAGAACCTCAGGTAGAAGGATATGGATGTATCCACCTATATAGAGGAATTTCACAAATTGTCTCTAAGGTGTGGACTTGCTGAGGATGAGAAAGGAAGAGTTGCCAGGTATATTAATGGCCTGAAGTATAGTATACAAGATGAGATTACCATCTTGACACCAGAAACCGTGGACAAGTGTTTCCAAGTGGCACTGAGAGTAGAAGAGAAGCAGAAAAGAAAGGGAGAACAGCAGAACAGAGGCAGAGGTGGAAGAAATTTCAGGGGCAGAAATAACTTTGGTGGCAGAAATCAGTTTCAGAAGAATCAAGGGGAGTCTAGTCAACAAGAACATAGTGGAGAATCTGGTTCCAGAGGGGGTTTCAGAGGAAGGAGACCCAATGGAAGAGCCAGATTTGGTGGACCAGACAGAGGTCCTAATGTCTTCACGGGAAGATGTTATAATTGTAACCAAATTGGGCACATAGTAGGCAAGTGTCCGGAGAAAGCCTCAAGCTCTCATGGAGGAGAGAGAAGGAGCCAACTGATTCGGGAAGAAGATTGTTAGAGTGTGACTTCACCTATGGGAAGTGCAGCTCCAGCACAAGATGGAGAGAATCTCATGATGAGAAGAACAATGCTGAAAGTGCCACAGAACAAAGAACCACCACAGAGGAAGACACTATTCAGAACTCTATGTAAAGTTTCTGGCAAAAGGTGTAAGGTAATTGTTGATTCTGGCTCAACTAAAAATTTAGTTTCAATAGAAATGGTAGAGAAATTGAATTTGAAAAGATTGCCACATGTTAGTCCATACAAAGTGTCCTAGCTGAATAAAGGGCAACAAGTCTTGGTTGATGAACAAGCTTGGGTAGAATTTTAGATAGGGGAATATGGGGACAAACTGTTGTGTGATATAATTCCCATGGATGCATGCCATTTAGTGTTAGGTAGACCTTGGCAGTATGATGTACAAGCCCAGCATGATGGTAAATCCAATTCCTTTGTTATCACCAAGAATGGTAGACTAGTATAAGATGGATCCTTTACCAGAAGAGGGTGTAGACAAGAATGTAGGATCAAGTCTCATGTTAGTGAGTGGGAAAGAGTTTCTCCATACTCTGAAAGAAGAGGGAACCCAGGGGTATGCTCTGATTTTGAAACCTAAAGACAATTCTGATTTGTCTAAAAACAACAAGGAAAAAGTCCCTAAGGAAGTGTAGGAATTGTTAGACAAGTATAAGAGTCTCATGGTGGAGGATATGCCCAATACACTACCCCCTGTGAGAGACATAAGTCATCAGATTGACTTCATCCCAGGATCCACATTGCCAAATAAACCAGCCTATAAAATGACACCTACTCAAAATGAGGAAATTGCTAAACAAGTGCAAGAACTGTTGGATAGGGGCTTGGTGAAGAAAAGTCTTAGTCCATGTACTGTACCCACAATTTTAGCTCCCAAGAAGGATGGCAAATGGAGGTTGTGCACTGATTCGAGGGCCATCAACAAGATCACCATTAGATATAGGTTTCCTATGCCTAGAATAGAGGACCTCATGGATTGTTTGGGAGGAGCTCGGTACTTTTCTAAAATTGATCTCAAAAGTGGATACCATCAAATCAAGATTAGACAAGGGGATGAATGGAAGACAACCTTTAAGACTAATGAGGGTCTTTATGAGTGGGTGGTGATGCCATTTCGACTGTCCAATGCTCTAAGCACTTTCATGCATCTAATGAATGAGGTATTGAAAGATTTTATTGAAAAATTTGTTCTTGTCTATCTTGACGATATTCTGATTTTCAGCAGGACAAAGGAAGAACATTTGTAGCATTTGGAATAGGTGTTGAAGAAGCTGCATGAGGAGAAATTGATGATCAATATGGAGAAGAGTGTCTTCATGAAGGAAGAACTCACATACCTTGGATTTGTGATATCCCAAGCTAGTATGAAAATGGATCCAGAGAAGGTAAATGCTATTCTGTCTTGGCCAGCACCTAAAACAGTAAGTGATGTAAGGAGTTTTCATAGGTTGGCAACTTTTTATAGGAAATTCATAAGAGGATTCAGTCACATTTGTGCACCCATTCTGGATACCATAAAAGGAGGATAGAAATGTAAGTTTGTTTGGAATAGAGCAGCTGATGAGTCTTTTGAGATTCTCAAACAGAAAATAGCAGAGAAACCTATTTTGGTTTTGCCTAATTTTAATAAGTTGTTTACTGTGGAATGTGATGCTAGTAACCTTGCCATTGGTGCTGTCTTGAGTCAGGAAGGCAAACCTATTGCTTTCTTTAGTGAAAAGCTGAATGATGCTAAAAGAAAGTATTCCACGTATGATTTAGAATTGTATGCAATGGTTCAAGCATTGAAAAAATGGAGACACTATCTCTTGCCCAAGGAATTCATTGTTTATATTGACAACCATGCTTTGAGTTTTCTGAATTCGCAGGAGAAGCTAAATCACAGGCATATGAAGTGGGTCGAATAGCTCCAGGTGCATACTTTTTCTATCAAACATAAGAAGGGACAAGCCAACAAGGTGGCAGATGCTCTGAGCAGAAGAGTGTGCACTATAAAGGAAATCCACTTGCAAAGTGTGGGAGTGGATTCTCTCAAGAATATGTACCAGGATAATGGGGACTTCAAGGAGATATATGCAGTTTGTTCATAATTTTCAGATTCGTATCATTCTGATTTTTCTTAATTTTTGCTACAGCATGGGTTACTGTTTAAAGGCAACCAGTTGTGTATACCTAGGTGTTCCATGAGGGAGAACATCATAAAAGAGAAACATTGTGGTAGTCTTGGAGGTCATTTTGGACTGGACAAAACATTGGAGCAAGTGAGAAGGTTTTACTTCTGGCCTAAGATGCAAACAGATGTCAGAAAATTTGTAGACAATTGTCACATTTGCCAGAGAGCCAAAGGGACTTCATCCAATGCAGGTCTCTATCAACCACTTCCAATTCCTCAAAGGCCATGGGAGTGTATAAGTATGGATTTTGTTTTGGGTCTTCCCCAGACTCAAAGAGGTTTTGATAGTGTGTTTGTTGTAGTTGATAGATTCAGTAAAATGGCTCATTTTGTGCCATGCAAATGTACCAATGATGCTTCACACATTGCTGGTCTGTTCTTTAAAGAAATAGTTCAAATTCATGGTTTTCCATTGAATATTGTCACTGATAGAGATCCCAAGTTTGTGGGACATTTTTGGTGCACTTTGTGGAAGAGATTGGGCACTCAATTATCTTTCACGTTAGCCTATCACCCTCAGACAGATGGACAAACTGAGGTGGTGAATAGATCACTAGGTAATCTTTTGAGGTGTTTGACTAAACAACATGGAGAAGCATGGGATATGATCATCCCATAGGTAAAGTTTGCATATAACGATTCTATTAATAGGAGCACAGGAAAGAGCCCTTTTGAAGTTATATATGGGATTCATCCCAGGGGAATTTTGGAGTTGAGAGATCTCTAGAACATGGAGAAAAGGAGTGCACAAGGAGAAGATTTTGTAGTCAACATGAAGGATATCCATGATGCTGTAAGGTAAACTATCTAGAAGAACATAGGGAAATACAAAGAGAGAGCTGATCAGAAGAAAAGGGATGTCCAATACAAAGTTGGGGATTTGGTAATGGCATATCTAAAGAAGGAAAGATTTCCGAAGGGGCAGCCCACAAAACTTCTTATGAAAATGATTGGTCCATGCAACATTGTTCACAAATTTGGGCCTAATGCCTATGAGATTGAACTTCCTCCAAGTTTAGCAATATCACCCATTTTCAATGTGTCTGACCTGTTTCCATTCAGAGGAGACAATGTTGCTGGTTCAGATGTGACAGAAGCAGGGGATGCAGAATGGATTTTTGATCTCCCATCGAGTCAGCCAGTACAGCTGGAATGTATTTTGGATACAAAGGTCCAGAAGAAGACCAGACATAAAACCTACAAGCAGTATCTGGTCAAATGGCGTGGTTTTCCTGATGATACCTGGATGAACGAGGAAGACATCATCAAGCATGGGGTTAATATTTCAGACTTGGTTCCTCAAGGGATTTGAGTTCTTTTGAGCCCTGGGAGTATGGTGCAGGGGCACCTAGTTACTTTAATTAATTTCATGTTCATTTTTATGTTTTGGTGTTTTATAAGGTCTAAGCGACCAATTGTAAGGCCTAGTGCCATGTGTGAGTCTGAGTGGAATAGGACAAGTCATAGTGTCTGGTAGTGGAAGAGCAAATGCATTGTAACTGAATGGGTTGACAGTTGCAGAATGGTTGGCATTCCCACCAATGCAAACTGTCATGAACAAGAACATGTATAAACAGTTCAGTGAACAGAAGAAAAGAAGTAGAGAAGAAGAGTAGTATAGTAATTGTGTGGTTTTGTGGTAGAACAACAATGAGAATATAGAAGAGTTGTTTTCAGTGTAGAAGTTCCCAAAATAAATAAAAGATCCTATTTTGTTTTGTGTTCTTTCACCGTGTCACTGTAATTAGTTTCCATTTTGCCATTTGGATGGATTACTGAACCATTCCACCGACGAGATTTCTTTGAAATCGGTGGAATGGGTATGTCTGTACAGTTTGTGTTCTTTTTGTTTTTGTTTATGTTCAGTGTTGGGATCGAGTGTGGGATGTGCTAGTCAAGCCTAGCATTTCTATATGCTAGGGTTTAGTCAAAAGTTAGGCGAAGTGAAGTTTTGCCTAAGTATTGGAGTATCATCGATGAGACTGGGGGTTATCAATAGAGTATTTAGTATTCTGGGCGAAAGTAGTAATCTGCCCAAAGAGTATTCAGTGTGACCAAGTGCATCGGCGTAAGATTGTGTTGGTTCACCGAATATACATTTCGTGTGTATATCACAAATACATGTTGAGAACATTTTGTGTGTATCTCGAAAAGGCATATTGAGAATGTATGTTGCAAATGTACATTGAGAAGATACATTGTGTCAGATACAAGGGATGATTAGTGTCTCACCGAAGCATCGGGAGGAAACAGTGTGTCGGCAGACCTTAGTCAGGCTTCACCAATAGTGACTTGTCTAGCCAACGAGTGTAGATTGAAGTCAAAGTCAAAAAGGGACATCAGGGAGATCGGTACATCGAAGAGAAGTTTGGAGACGTTGTCAATAGAGAAAGTCTTGCCGAAGACAAAGCTCAGTGTTAAGCATATCAGGAAGAGATGCAGGTCGGCGGAAGAGTTTTAAATTACGCCAACGGAGTAAGTCTTATTGTGAAGGAGATGCCAATTGCTTGACTTCCACTGTGTACTTTGCATCACTATTCTTCTTTTCTTTACTAGATCCTGAAGGAGTGCTTCTTTTAGCTTTAGGGGTGGATGATGAGGGTTCTTCTACTGCTACAAGCCTAAATTCTGGAGGATTTTCATCTTGTGGCTCTTCAGGCTCAGGTTCATATGGAGGCTCAGATTTTGCTTGAGGTGCCTCTAATAGTGTTGAAATATCCACACATTGCTTAAAAGCTTCCCACTCAACCTGTGGGTACTAAATTCTCAAACTTCTCTTTATTAACAGGGCTATTAAACAATGATGGGATAGAGTGGTGTCCAACTATTGTTTTTGGTATTCAGAAGAAATTCTTTTCAACATACTATACAGAAAATTTGGGACATTGACCAATTTTTCATGCCGTAGATGATTGAGCAATTTGAAACGTACAATATATAACATGTTATATCGACCATCATAGGTAATATATATGATGATGTATGAAGCACATTTCCCCCAAAAGAAGGGAAGAGATAATCGCTTCATACCTTGTGTGATGGAGTCCAAGTGTTTACCTCTCTCACATAATTCCTCCCTCGCCACGACTGCATTAGCTCTAACTGGGTATTTAGACCCTATTTGTGGCAACCCTGTGACCTGAGCAATAGCTATTTCAGAAGCATCTACAATCAATCGTTTCACCATTGCTTCATCATACTGTAATGTGAATGCAAATTCCTTTGCCATCTCATCATCATATTCTATCAGTTTCAGAAAGTAATCTAACCACCCCACTCTTGTAAAGAGTGGAAGAACCATTAGATCTTCTAGTATTTCTTTATGTGTAGAGGTTTCTCTTCTAATTGCATCCCCTCCCATGATTTCTGTAAATTGCAATTGCAATCTCTACAATGTCAATTTCTACTGAACAATGCCAATTTCTGCTGCTTCAATTCGCCACCTCAAAAGAACCAACTTACAATTTCTGCCTCTCCTTTCTTCTCCACTATAACTTCCTTCAGGTAATAGGTTCACTAATTGGTAAAACATGGTAAGTTTATGGTGTAGGAGGTTTTATCTGGTTTTTCTTGAAAGGCAAAAGATGGTGAATGACGAAAATCAAAAAATAAACCCCTCCCCCCAACTTAAGTTTGAAGTGACCTCACTTCACATGTTAATTAATACAGAATGAGGAGTATTGATTAAATGGAATGGTGGATAATATTCTCGGATGCATGAAATAAACTACAAGTAATTATGAATATAAAAAGAAAGATAGTTTTAATGATTGAAAGTTATGTAATGTACATATGGAATGGAAAGAAATAATTAACACACCTTGGAATTTGTGAAAATAGACTGATGATTTGAGTTGATATGCATGCGGCGGTTGGTAAGGTGGCTGGTACTGCAATAGAAATATGATGTGATGGCGCATAAAGGTGAAGAAAAATGAACAACTCATAAATGTGAGTTGACACTTGCGGCAATAGAGCGGAGTGATTTTGAAATGAATTCGGCATGTGTAATGCACAGGAAAAATTGGGTATTGTTCACCAAACTGTAGAAGAAGGCTACATACATGAGCTGCTATGGGTGCCGCCAGTATAGGTCCCAACTATGTAATTATAGATACAATATATTAGGTCCCAACTAAGTCAAGTCCCTATATGAGAGTGGTAAATAGGTCTTGGTGGAAGTAATTGTAGTAACCATGGGTATTGTGTTGTGTGTGCATGTGATTTTAAAGCAAAGAAAATTAAGTTTCAATGATAGGGGTTGAGTATTGCAACTCAACCTCCACATCACTGGATAGTGTTGGTGGATTAGCATCGGAAGGTGTATCAGTTGGTGTTACAACATCTTCATTAGGAGCGTCAGGAGTACCATACTGAGTAGCTAGAGAAACAAGAAAGTTATCCTTCTAAAGTGGATTTTTATACAATTTTAGCCTGTGCCCATTTACTAGTAGTGAAAATCGAACTTCATCAATGGTCTACAATTGAACTACACCATTAGGAAAGACTTGTTTAATCTCATATGGGCCTAACCAACGGGACTGAAGCTTGCCCTTGAAGTCCTTGTATCTTGAATCAAAGAGGAGTGCCCAGTCACTAGCAGTGAATTCTTTAGTCTTGCTGTAATTATCATCCCATTTGGCTCTTTGTTTCTGTATGACCTCTGTGTGATGGATGGCCTCCAATCGAATTTCATCTAGAGCATTCAAATGTTGTAGCATAGCCTGTTGAATTGCTATCAAATCCATCCCTAGTTCCACTACTGTCCTCAGGGTTTTGTGTTCAAATTCTATAGGTAGGTCTGCTGTCTTGCCATAGACAAATTCATAAAGTGTAAACCCTGTAGTTGTCTTCCAAGTAGTCTTGTATGCCCAAGCAACTTTTGGGAGCCTAGAAACCCAATCTTGTCTATGAAGTTGTACTGTCTTTGTTAAGATGTTCTCAATTTCTCTGTTTGTGACTTCCACCTGACCATTAGCCTGAGGATGGTAGGGAGTGGATTTCTTATGTCTAATATGATATTCCTCTACCAGTTTGGTGATTAAATCAGATGTAAATTGTGGTCCTTGATTAGTTACTATCTCCCTTGGCACACCATATCTAGTGAAGATGTCCTCATACAAGAATTTGGCTACATTGCCATCTCTAGCAAACTGTAAGGCTTTAACTTCAATCCATTTAGTTAAGTAATCAGTACATACCAGGATATATTCCTTGTTGTTGGATGTAGGAGATATAGGTCCCACAAAATCTAGTTCCCACTTATCAAAAGGGGCCAATGGGATTTGTGGTTGCAAAGGCATCTCATCACTTCTTGTAGGCCTCCCTATTTTCTGACATCTATCACAACTCGTAGTGTACTTGACAACATCTTTATGAAGTGTTGGCTAGTAATATCCCATTGTCAATATTTTGAAGGCAATGTGCTTGGCTGCAAAATGTCCCCCACAAGGTTCATCATGGCAGGCCTTCATTATATCAAACACTTCATCCTCTCTGATACATCTTCTCATAATATTATCTGGGCCAGTGTAAAATAGGAATCTAGAAATCCAAGAGTAGGAGAAACATTTGTGAACTAGCTGCCTCTTCTCCCTTGGAGAGAAGTATCCTGGAATCTGTCCTATAACCAAATAATTGGCTATATCTACATACCATGGAGTGTGTATAGTTAGAGCAAATACATGCTCATTAGGAAAAGAATCATCAACCACTCCTTCTGAGGATTGTGTAGGCAGTCTAGATAGAAAATCAGCAACTACATTAGCCTTGCTTGGTTTGTCAACAATTGTAATATCAAATTCATGTAACAAAAATAACCATCTTACAAGTCTTCCACCCACTATTGGCTTATTCATCAAATATTTGATGGCTGCATGATCTGTATGTATGAATACTTTGTAACCAATTATGTAGTGCCTGAATTTTTTAATTGCATAAACAACAACTAACATTTTTTTTGGTCACAGTATAGTTCAACTCATCTCCCTGTAGGTTTTTACTTACATAGTATATTGCATACTCTTTTTTTCCTTCTTGTTGGCCTAGGACTACCCTAATGGAAAAATCTGATGCATCTGTATGGATGTGAAAAGGTAGTGTCCAATTTGGACCTCTGAGAATAGGAGCCTGTGTCAATGATATTTTTAGCTTTTCAAAAGAAGTCTGACAATCTGGTGTCCATTCAAATTCACTGTCCTTGGTCAACAGAGTAAACAGAGATGCATCAAACTTGCTAAAATCCTAAATAAACCTCATGTAATATCCTGCATGTCCCAGAAAGCTCCTTACATCCTTCTATCTTTGTGGAATAGGCAGGGTAGATATGATTTCAATCTTCTTTGGGTCAACTTGGATTCCTGTACTTGAGATGAAATGCCCCAAGACTATTCCCTATGTCATCATCAAAAAACACTTTTCATTACTCAAAGAGAGGTTGTGCTCTATGCATCTATTCAACACTTTCTCCAAATTGTGTAAAGCTTCATCATATGTGTCACCATATGTGGTGAAGTCATCCATATAAATCTCCATGCTATCATGGGAAAAATTAGAGAAAATACTAAGGACTGCTCTTTGAAATGTAGCTGGAGCATTGCACAAACCAAAGGGTAAGACAAAATATGCATATGTCAACCAAGGGCAAGTAAACGTTGTCTTATCCTAATCCTCTGGAGCAATTTTAATCTAGTTATAGCCACTAAATCCATCAAGAAAGGAAAAATATTTCTTGCCTGCCAAAGAGTCAAGAACTTGGTCAATAAATGGCAATGGGAAGTGATCCTTCCTGGTAGCAATATTGAGTTCTCTATAATCAACACAAACTCTCCATTTGCCACCTTTCTTGGGTACTATGACCAATGGTGAAACCCATTCACTGCTTGAAATGGGGTATATAAAGCCTATGTCTAGAAGCTTTTGAAGCTCAGCTTTCACAATCTCTTTGAGGAGGGGGTTCATGCGCCTTTGCTACTGCCTGATGGGTCTATAGCCATCATCAATATATATTTTATGCATGCATAAGGCATGATCAATGCCTTTCATGTCATTGTAATCCCAGGTGAATGTTACTGAGTGTGTATGCAATATTTCATGCAGGGATTGTTTTTGTTCATCAGTCAATGCATTGTTAATATTCAACATCTTACCTGGCTTGATTTCTAATTGTTTGGATAGTTCTTGCACATAAGACAAATCAAGGCTAGGTAATACAGGTAAGCATTGCTGGGGCACTAAAGCATGAAATATTTGGGATACCTCTCTGCTGGGTACTATGCTGCCCAAAGGGTCTTGTAAGCAAGATAGGTAGTCTTGCTACTGTGGGTGCCTCCCAGAGTCATTTTGTATAATGTGAGCAATTAATTCATCTTCATCTGGAATATCCAATAAGGGGCTGCATTCAATAGTCATGAGGGTTTGCAGGGAATAGGTGTCCTCATCTTCTAGGATAGGCCAAGTGGTCTGCTCAAGCTCATGGTATGGCTGGGCTGGTGGATATAAAACCAATTTCTTGGTCACAATCCCATTGGATATGATCATGTTACTAGACCTACAACCTATAAATGCATCAACAGTGGCAAGCCATGGTCTACCTAGTATAAGAGGATAACTAGCAAGATTAACCTTTGGCTGCAAGACTATAAAATCAGTAGGGTATTACCAAGAATCTAATGCAATGACCAAATCTTATGACTCCTTCAAGTTTGATTGTAGACCTATCAGCTAATTGCAAGACTATCTGAGTAGGCCTAAGGGTGTTCAATTGGAGTGTCTGCATTGTCTCCTTGGTCATGACATTAATTGCAGCACCTAAATCTATCAGAGTGTTCTTAATTAGAGTCCCATTGATCTTGACATCCACCAATGGACTACCAAGATCTGTATATTTGGGAACAATTATATTACCCAAAATAATATCAGCAAGATTGCCTAAAACATGTACTATCTGAGGGTCTATTCTCTTCCTTACTGGCTTATTTATGCAAAGATCCCTAATAGTCTTAGTGTAGATAGGAATATCCTTGATGGCTTGAATTAAGGGAATCTTGGTGCTTATATCTTTTAGTTGGCTAAGAAGGATAGTATCAGTTTGGGTTGTTTGTTTTTGCATGGCCAAGCACTCAGGAAAAGGAGGAGGCTTCTGGTGCAAGGTAGTTTGGGCATCTCGGGTTGATTTAGGTTCCAAAGGTGGTTTATCTGAGGCTTCTTTGGTGGGTTCTTCATCTTCAAGTTCTATGATTTGGGGAGATGAAGGCCCTACAAGTTGCTTCCCTGATCTAAGATGAATATTACTCACTTCCACCCCATAGGTGGGATATTGCATTACCTCGTTAGTATAAGCCTACTGAACAAGCTTGTTGTTAGGGTTAGGTGTAGGTTGGGCAGGGATTTGAGTAGGTCTAGGAGGCAGATTTTGGGGTGTTGATGGCAAAATTATGGCTAGCTGTTGTGGCTGAGATGGAATCATTGGTTGCTGAAAAGGTGCATTTTGCTACCATTGTTGGCCCTTGTTCCCTTGAGGCTATCATTGTTGCTGCTGAGTAGGCCACTGGGGGTTATAGTTGGGACCTTGGAAATTTTTTTGAGGCCATGGGTTTGGTTGTTGTTGGTTCCAACCAGCTTGTGGAGTAGGCCATTGTGGAGTAGGCCATTGTGGGTTTTGCCATGCATTTGGATTACCAGGCCACTGTTGAGTATTCCAAGCAGAGAAATTCTAGTTTATAGCAGGAAAGGGGGAATTAAAATTAAGTGGATTAGAGGGCATACCTTGTCTTTTCTACCAAGGTCTCCTTGGAGCTATGAAGAACAATTTCCCATCTTCTCCTTCAAATGGTTGTAATTCTGGCCTTTCAATCTTTTCTTGTTGGATACTGGCCACCCTCTTGCATTTACAATTAGCCTTCCTCTATCTATAGTTTAGGCAGTATTTAGTAAGCATTGCATCTGCCTCTTCCTGTTTCTTCTTGATGTGAAGAATGTCCAACTATGTAGCCATATGGCTAATAATGTCCTCTTTCATGTTGGTTAGTAGGTTACTAATCTCCACTCTTGAAACCCCATTGGTTGCCTTGCTTATGATGGCTACTCTTTCTCCCCTTGGTTTTTTGGAAAAGGTTCTAGAATAATTTCTGCAATCTCTATAGACATCCTCAAAGGGAATTTGAGATATATCCCCTGTTCCAATGAGATTGAGGGCATCCATGCAGTCATCATTAACTCCCCTCAAAAAGACCAGCTTCAGTGATTCTTTAGACAATCTATTTTGAGGGTTTTTCTTCAAAGCAAACTGGAATCTTTCAACATAGTCTTCTAGTGGCTCATCCTCTTTCTATGACATCCTAAAGATGTCATCTCTCCTCCTATCATGTCCTCTACAATAGTCTTTATATTTTGCTAGGAATTTTGTCTTCATGGTATCCCAGTCTAGAATGACATCTTCCCCGACCCCATAAACCATCTTAAAGCAACATCTTTTAGTGTGGCAGGGAACAACTTGAGTCTATAAGGATCAGTGGTGTAATCATAACTCCTACACAAGACATCAAACTTGAACATGAATGTGTCAGGATCTTCAGTCACCAAGCCGTAGAAAATAGGCAATGCAGAAGCTGGTATATTTTTCAGAGTAGCAACCCGTGCTTGGTCCGTGATAGGGAATTCAAACATTGCTTGTCCTGGAGGATCCTCTACTGCAGCATCTACCATGGTTCTAAAAGTCCCTTCTGTAGTTGTGGAGGAAGTTGATGGAGATGTAGAAGGTGTTAATGAAGATGTAAGAGGAAACTATTCTTCAGCACTTTCTACTATATAATTGATAAAGTCAATTGTGTCCTCATTATCTTGAGAAGTTGAAGGGAAGAATCTACCTTGGTGATCTCTCTACCTCCGCATACAGTGGTTTTAGCTTGATATTTGAGCGATCCTGCACAATGTTAGTATAATGTCTGGTGTTTCCTAAAAAGTGAATTTATTAATTCTAATGCTGGAATCAAAATTTAAACTATGAAAGCATATAAAACTAATGAGACTATGAAGGTAGCACCATCCCCAGCAACAATGCCAAAAATGTAGAGGAAAACTAATGCGTTGTAGACTTAAACAAAATTCAGGGGTAAACCTATCTGAACAGTCCACTCTATCATTGCATTCCTACATTGAATTATCAACCAAGAAGCGTAATCTTATGATGATGCCTACACTATCTATGACTTCAAGACTCATTTCTATCCTAAACTAACTCATAAAGACTTATTCTGATTAGCCTAGTCTGCTGAAGCTCACAAAAATGTAAGGATAGCAAAAATAGTTTAAAATCTAGTTGCTATGGGTACCTTCAGCATAAGCTGAAGATAACTATATTCAATCTAGGGAATTATAGAATTAACTCAAAATATTTAGAATGATAAAAGAACTAACACTAATCTTCGGAGGACTTAAAATATGCACTTGTTCATGAATCACAACTACTGCAAATAACAATCAAGATATTTCATTTGTCTCACAATGCAATTGATGAAATAACAGAAAAATAATTGTAACTAGGAATTTGCATAAATAAATAAGGAAATGTATGAATTGAGAGTTAGTAACTTGAGCGGCCAGCTCACGGAATTATCTCACTTAATCTAGAAACCAAATCTACTTCAGATTCTCATGCATTCTCATAATACAGAGTTGTACTCAATTCATATCAGAAATAGAATCTTCTCAGATTTTATTCAAATCAAAACATGTCTGGATAATTGATATTGAAAAATAGAGTAATGGATAAGTAACTGGAAAGTAAAAGCAACTAACTTAGCAATGAACTTATCCCTCTAACTTATACAAAAATGAGAGAGTTTTATGAAACTACTAAATAATCCTCAATCAATCCAACCCTAGATGCTAGGATACAGGTTTCATGATTGATTTATTAATCTAACTGATCAAAAGAAGAAAAGTCTTGTTCAAACAAGAACTCTCATGAAACGGTTTGTATAAAAAAACCACTCATAGACTGCATTTAGAACAAGTCTTCTTTTCTACATTTATTCCAATCCATGATGGTACAGATTCATCCTCCATTTATCTTCACTTTTGGCATTCAAACTGCACTTCACTTAATTCCCCTATCCTGCAACTTGCTGCAATTGCTCTTTCTTTGATGCCACGTCCTTGCTGCATAGGGTTAATTCTCCAAACATATGCACACAAAATAACTTTCATACTTAAACCATAGGATTCTATCTATATTGCATGCATACTTATATTTTAAGTCATTCACTTGATAATATCACCACCATATTCCATATTAACAACATAGGTTTAAAGTCTTTGAAAAGTATAAGAGAAACAACATATAGTAATGGTGATGTTTGTAAAGTATCTGCAGGATCATATGAAAAAGTTTTAAAAACATATAAAAATAGCATAAAAAGAAGTCAATAATTCAACCCATCACAAATCTTGGTGATCATCCCACCAAACCTCGCATGCCCTCCATGGTCTCCATACCACTTCATCTATCTCTTCTATGACACACCTCCAATATGTCATATCACCCATCCTCCTATAGTGCAACACCTTGATGTATAACCAATAGTATGGCCGCTCCACTGCTCTCACCATCCCATCGGTCATCAATCTCAAAATAGGGATGTGTTCCCAGGCCCATATGTGTAGAAGCACCACGCTACAATGCATGTACTGACTCTGAATGTACACGCAACTGTGTAAATCTCTATACAAGTGCACTAACATGCACGACCCCCAAGAAAAAACCTCTCCCTCCATCATCCATTCGAGTACATCTCCCCAACCAATAGAAAAATGTCAGGACCATCTCCCTAGTACTAGTACACAACTGATCAAGCCCGCAATAAAATGTGGTAGTGGGGCATCATCAATAACCTGTGTCAAGTCTAGTGAAGTCCCCTCTATGGGAAGGTTGTCATCTACAAAAACTCTCTCAAAGGCCTCAGTGTGTGTGTGAAGATCATATCTAACTAGGGATCATGTATCGAGATCCATAGTATTCGCCACACATCCTCTAGTGTCACTATTATCTCCCCTATTGGGAGAAGGAAGGCACTCCGCTCACTGTGCCACCGCTCTATCAATGCAGTCATCATAGCTATGTATGCTTAAATATCTGGGAATCATGCTATATGTAGCATCTCGACCCCATCCAGGAACTCTCTGTCAATATCTGAGAACCCTAGCTCTAGACTCATCATGCGTGACCTCTGAACATGTGATCAAATCGGTGGCAACCGTTCCTTTCCATCATAACAAGTCATTATGTTAGCCATTAACCAATAAAAATCTCATGTCTTCCCTACTTCTAAATTCTTCACTAAGTCAGCTATTTGGGTCCCTAGGACCGCTAACCTTTCTTCTTTTGTCAAAAACCTAAGTCTAGTTGGCAACCTGTTATTCTCTGACACAGGCACACCTTTTCTTCCCTTTGACACACTTTTCTATGCCAACACACCTTTTCTCTACACAGGCGCATAATTTTCCTACGTAGGCGTGCTTTTATGCAAAAGTGCGTCATTCTCTAACCTGGGCGTGCCATTTCTTGGCAAAGGCACGTTTCTCGTAAACCTAAGTCTTGTTTGTGCAGGCGTGTTGTTGCGCTACGTGGGCGCGTTGTCCATTGATGCGAGCACGTGTCTCTACGTAGACGCACCATTCAGGTGTGTAGGTGCACCATTATCTTGCATGGGCGTGCATTCGTAAACATGCGCCCGTAATTTTTCTTGCCTTTTCCCATTATTAATGACCCGTTAATTACCCCCTAACTACCCCAGGCTCTCGTTAGGTCACTCACTGGCTGTTCTGCGCCATCTAGCCGCTAGTAGATCCTCACTCACTTGCATCTTAGCCTATGATGGGGGATCACGATCCTATTTGCCATCTCTATCTCTCTCTCTCTTCTTCTCTCTACTAGGTTTTCTAAGATTAGGTGTTCAAATGACTAGGAATGGCCCCCCTACCACTATTTATAGATCCCCACCCCTATTTTCCCCTAATGCGCCTACCCCACTCTCCCCTATCCCTTATTTGTTACCTTTTCTCTATTTTTCTTCTATTTGTTTGACCTTTTCTCCTATCCTAACCTAATTTTCACCTGTCAAAAAATTTTCTAATATTATTATTATTTTTTTCAAAAAATTTCTCAAGGGGGCACCCAGGAAACCATCTCTCTTTCATCATTCTTATCCCTTCTGGCCATAGGCTAGGGCATCTTTTTTCAGTTTCTTTGACCTAACACCACCTAATGGGACACCACATCAAAGGGGAAAAATGTAGACACCTGAATTTCTCCATCACACAATTCATATCATCGCACTGCATTCGCATAATTCACATCAATTCACCTAATTTCTCATCATTCTGCAATAATTACTAAATTTACATAAAATCATCATATTCCTCTAATTAATTAAATAATTCAAATTATTTAATTAAATCACCATTCTTCCAATTTAAATAAATAAAATCAAAGTTATTTATTTAAATATTCAAATTTCCCTCCACTTTAAATAAATTCAAAAATATTTATTTAAATAATCTATTTCCTCCAAATTGAATTAAAATTAATATTTAATTCAATTATCCCATGTGCACATGAAATTAAATAATTATTTGTTTAATTTCTCAATTATCCTCTCCCACCATAAATTCCTCCAATCAAAATCAGTTAACAGATCAATCAAAAGAGCTGACTCATCAATCAATTCAGTCATCTGTTCAATCAAATCAGTTAACAAATCAATCTAATTTGTTAACAGATCAATCAACCGAGTCATCTGATCAATCTATTCAATCAACTCTCCAATCAATTCTGTTAACTCCCTTGATTCATGAAGGAGCCAGGACACTTGTCCTTCTCTGATTCTACACATTCTCTCAACCATCCTCAACCATTGATCTTTTTGATCATCCTCAACCGTAGATCTGTTGTCTCACAAGTCTATAAATTGAGCTTCTTTTTCCATTTCTGATCATCTCTCATTTTAGTAAACTTATATTATCGCTATCATTCTTGGGAGATCACATTCACACTTGCCAATATAGAGCAATCTACATCTCAAGAGCAACGAGCAATCAACATGAGAATTGGGTGCTATCTTGGTACACTCAATCTGTTTGGTTTGTTTGTGTGTGTTGAAGGTAAATTTATTTTGTATTTTGTGTTGCTTTCTTCTTATTTTCACATTTAGATGTTAACCAACACAACACTACTAGAATAGACAACAAAATCAGATCTAGGATATCATCTTCTGTTTGTGTGACTATCTACCTAAGAAGATTGTCTCAATACAAGGTCAAAAACACATAACCAACCAAAGAAGGACTAAGGGAGGTGGCTAAGAAATTGGGGTGGGCTTCCCCTTGGTTCTCCAAAACTAAACCAGAAGTAGAATAGGCCTCGAGGCCTCAAATAAGCATTCACCCTATGGATGCTTCTCCTTAAGGCAGTGTGACAATTCTTCAACATGACAGTCACCTAGATACTACAGTAGTGGGGAACTTCTTCCGCTATCAACACAAGGTCAAACACAACAATAGTGGAGAACTTCATCTCTCAACACTTTCTCAAATATGGTACAACATTAATAGGGAACTTTTTCAGCTTTCAACACTTTCTCAATGCAATAGTAGTGGGGAACTTCTTCAGCTCTCAACACTCAAAGGTACATAAGGGCCACCCCAAGCCTCCTACCATTATCCCCTATCCTACACAAATCTAGGGTTGACTTTCCAAGAAGCCCAAGATTAGGCAAGAGCAGTTTTTCCTAGAAAACATGCTTCCTAATGCACTAACAAAATATAAAGCATGGGGAATTAACCATTCCACAATGCATACAACATTCAGAAAATTCAATTTGAACAAAAATAAAAATAAATAATATATGGATGCCCAAGATCTGTCTTTAATAGATCTTGAAGCATCCTTCCTAAAACCCTTCACCCAAATTTCACTTTTTCAGAAGACATTGAATTTGAAAATTCCGAGAATACCCTCTTGATCTAAAACTGCCCAACAAGACACTTTTATCATCACATAAATTTTTTGACAAAACTAAGCAGGGAAAAATAGGTAAATTCATATAGTTTTCACATTTTTTGAAGTATGCAAAAATTGAAAAAGTAACCATACCCTTTTGAGCCTATCCTACCCAAAAAGACACTTTTCCAATAAAATTGCAGTTTCTAGAAAAATTTCCATCACATTTCTTGAAAATTTAGTTTCCAAAATTTTTAAATTCCTACAACTTGAAATTTCAAATAAAAATTCAAATTTTAAAGTAAAAAACAAATAGATTACCTCAAAAGATGTAGAATCTGAAACTACACACTTTGCTTTCCAACACCAGCTCAATCCAAGCACTTTTAGGCAATCAAAAATAAAAAAAAATTCAAAGGAGGGTTTGAAATGAGTTTTTGCTCCAATTCACTCTGAATTTCCAAACAAAACATAATCCATTGAATATAAAACCATTTTTTCTTATATAACCACTAATTAGGATTAGGTTTAACTAACCCTTTCATTTCCTATAAGATAATTTTCACTAACATATAGAATTTAAGTATTTCTTTTTCCTAAAAGAATTAAATCTATTTCAATCACCAAGCATAAAATAAATTGTCTTTGAAAATAAAATATTTTCTACTACCAAATTAAATAATTTAAAAATGCTTTTCTCTAACTAGAATTGCATAGCATAATTTATCGATTTCTTCAAACATCACAATACATCCCACACATACAAGGCACAAGAAAAATTTTACAAGCGATGGAATTTAATACACCCGAAGAGATGTTTTAGTGGTCTAACACAAGGGGGATCTAGAATCATAAATCAATTCGGATGAGGTTGCATTGGTTTCAATATCAAGGAAACACTAGGGTAAGGTGACTAAGTGATATCCATGCCGAACTTCTCCACATACCATCCATTGGTCAATATCATGTAATATCCTACACACTCATTCCAAATGTTACACGCATCTGCCCAATATATAACAATAGCTGAAGAAAATAACATAAATTACAAAAATAAATATTAAACATCTAGTATGCATATTTTAATTAAATCAAATATTCTAATATTATGATTAAGATGCATTTAATCATTTCAAACAATAATACTTCAAAGGAAATCATGTCTACCCACCCAACACATTATTTAAATGGAAACAGTGAAGGTGAAACTCCAAATAAATATAAACACATATATATCTATAAGAGTCACGTTAGTCCAAATACACACATAATGAGAATCCAGATCGAACATTGGTATTGAGTAGTGATCAACAATTTCAATACAAAATATGACAATAAAATATCGATACACCATAGGTGATGAAGAGACAAGAACAAGCAACTATGGGCATTAAAAATCTTGAAGACAAAGACATGTTTTTAGAATCTAAGGGAAAAATTATAACTATTCTTAATTTAGGAACGATCGAAACAAGACCTAAAACTGCATTTTCACAACTCAAAAACCTTAGGGCAACCATGATAACTTTTATTTCTGATTTTGATTTGACCTCTATAATGGATTCAAAAAGAATTTCAAGTCATGGGAGGCTTGAGCAGGTAGAGAAAATGGAAATGTCAAGAGGAGACATGAAGAAACCAAAGGAATCAAGAGAAAACATAAAATTTGTGAAGTTGCCTATAGTAACAAATTTGCCAACTTGCATATAACTGATCCATGATGAAAAATGGATATGATTTGACATGTATTGATTGAAATTGATTTATTTTTGAGGAATTTGATACTTTTCTTTGTTGGTTGTAGGTCTAAGAGGCTAGAAACATGAAGGGATCAGCTGGGGCTATCATGAAGAGATGAAAACCTAGAGACACCCTATTGTCCCAACTATGGAGAAACTTGATTTTCATGCCCAAACCATTGCTACACCTACAAGATGAAGCCAATATGGTGTCAAGGATGATGAAGAGAAATCATAGGAGCTATTGCAACACAAAAATAAGACCCAATCCATTGTTTACATGCATATTTGGAGGGATCCATGCAACCGATGGAGGATGAATTACACAACCTTGTACGTTATTTGTAGCCTTGTTCATGACTCATACAACCTTCTACAAGTGTCTGGTTTGCTATTCTAGGTTTGAGATGGAGATTTAGGGTGGAAAAATAAAGTATGAAGGTTGTAAATGCATTTTCTATGGTAGAATCAGTCACCTATAGCTGCATACTCATATTTGCACATGGAAAATGGATGCCTACAACCACCTATGATGAGGAAAATGATTTGCTATAGCTGCTTATATCTTTTTTATGAATATTTGTCATAATACAATCACTTGTTGGAGTTTTAATTCCAATATTAAATGCCTTGGAGATGTAGTTGCAAATATTTAATATTTGGGCTTCTAAAAGTTATTTTTTTAGAAAATTAGAAAATTTAGAAACAAAAAGTGAATAAAATATTAATTTTTGATACTAAGGGAAGCTTGTTGAGGAAGTTACATGGGATGAAGTGAAATATTCCTTGCGACCAAAGCTAAGTTTGAGTTTGAGCAAACAAATGTGAGCCATTGGATCAAATTGATCATAGCCATTGGATCTTAGGGTGAAAACTTAGTATGCAAAAGCTGACTTGAATATGTGTACAATTGAAACTCATTAGAAGAGGTTAGGAGTTAGAGTTTGCAAGAAGAAGTTAGAATTGGTGAAGAACTAGTGAGTTCTTGTTGGTGTTTTGAGAAAAATTCATTGGAAACATTTGTACTATTGGGATTTGAGAGAAAATATATAGTATTTTCTGATTTTTCATGTTATTTTCATGGTTTTCTCTACACCAAGTTTAGAAATTGTTGATCATTATCAATATTTTGAGTTTAATACAAGTTTACTTCATGGTTTTGAGTTGATAATTGTGAATACAAATTGTTGAATTAGTCAAACTTGTCATCATACAAAGTTTGTTTCATGATTTGTAAACACCAAGTTGAAGTATTTCTTTCATTTTCAGTTGAAGATTCATGGATATTTGATGAGTTTGCAAAGTGTTCATACGTTTTTTGATTGTAAATTGCCTTGTCATTAGTTAGCCTGGACACCCATAATTTCACCTTTGATGATTGCACCTCCTTGAATCTTAATTGTCTAATTTTCATGATCAAATCAAGGATGATAAAATGTGTTTGCAAACATGTCTATCCATTGTTAAGGCTGAAATGATGGAAAAGGTCAAGATTTAGTTTTCTCTAGATCCTTTTTCTATCTTGACTTGCTTTTGCATTTTTTTGTTAGATCTGGTTAGTTTAGAGTTAGAATAGGACTTTCAAACTTGCATATTATTGTTGGAAGGTTGATTTTCATGAATGCAAGTTGATATATTGCTAGTTATAGGCTGAAATGATATATTTTATGGTAATATATGATTAGATCAGTTTGCTTATGCATTGCTAAATCTAAAAATTGTATTGGGTCCTGTAAAACTTTGTTTCCAAAAATACCTTATTAGTGCCTCAAAATCAATTACAGTTCCCGTTTTTGCCTTTGTGCCAAAATCCCTCATATATATATCTGACCAGAGAGATATTTTATAGGGATTTTTATTTCAAAATTCATCTAAGTATAATGTCTTTATGTTTCCCTTTGAAAAAATGAAAAAATGAACATTCCAAGGTCTTTATCAGCAAATTGGAAAAAGTGTGAACTAGTGAACTAGTTTGCAAGTTTGCCTTTTTCTTGATTCATTGATTTGTTGCTAAGGTGATGGGAAGGCAACTATAGAAGAAGAAAATGGGCCCGCGGAGTAAAGGAAAGATATGATTTGTCAGTGAAAATGATGGTTCGTGAACCTGCCAGTTCGCCGACTGGTGGGTTTGCCGATGAAGGAAGTCACTAACAGTAGAAGAAAAGTGAAGGGTCCCTAAGCAAAGACTTAAAATAAAGGTGTTCTTTTCTAAGGTTTGTGGAGAAGAAAATTCATCGACAAAGCAAATTAAAGAAGAGAAAAATCAAGTTCACAAGAATGCAGATTTGTTGATAACGCAAATAGAGATAAGGGGAAGCAAAATTTAATAAGGCAACATGATGAAAAGAAGGCCTTGTTAGGGAATTGGCAGAGAATTGAACTCGTTAAATAGTTCAAGTTTTTTTAAGTTTGCCGATAAGGCAATTGGCCGATAAAGTGAATAATTGGAGCTTCTTCCGTGGTTTGGAGAAATTGAAAATTACCGATAAGGGCAAAAAGGGTAAGTCACAAAAGTTTGCCTCAGAGCATTTTTTTCGATAAGGCAATTAAAAAGTGTAAAAATTTTCCAAGGAAAATAAAAGGTAAGGAATGGTTTTGTCAGGGAATCGATGAGAACTTGAACTTTCTAAAAGTTTGATTTTTTTCAAAGTTTGCTGACAGTGAAGATTTGTTGATAGAAAGGGGAAGATAACTCAAGTAAAGCGTGACCAAGATGGAGTTTAGGTAAATGGAGATTTGTTGATAAGGCAAATAGGTAAAGGTTAGAAAAACAAGCCTAGTTCAAGAAAATGAAGTTTTGCCGATAAGGCACAAAAGAGGCCAAAAATGAAGATCAAATGCTAAATAAAAGGGAGTTTCTTCCATGGTTCATAAAAGGTGAAATTTTCTAATAAAGAGGTAAAGTCAGCCCAGTTCAGTAAATTGAAAGGGAATCTGATAGAGAAGAGAAGATGAAGATAGTCCAAAGTTCATAAAGAAGATTGGTCGATGAAGGTGGGAAAATGCAGAAAGGTACAGTCAGGATTCAGATGGCTCAAAATAGAAAAATAGGACAACACATTGGGAGTATTGTAAATGATTTAAAAGGGTAATTTACTTAAAACTTTCCATGATTGTAGGATTTGTGCAGGCTTATTTGTAACTAGAACTTATGATTCTGCGAAACAGTACCATGCAGGTGGTTGACCCAGTAAAATTCTTCATTGTACAGGTACATTGGGAAGATAAATTGGATATGATAGAGGTTGCATATGTTGACTAGGAAAAGGATTTGAGCCTTCCCTCATTATTGATCCAAGTACACTAGGCATGTGGGAAATTTTCTTGTGTCAATTTGCAGATTTGTCAGGGAATGAGTAGGTTTCTAGAAGTATGGATTTTCTGATATAGCAGTGGGACTAAATTTAATGCAGCATGGGTTACTCATTGACTGGGTGCTGCGCTGGGAAGGGGGCATTGAATTGTAATGCTATATATGCATATGTTTTAGATACATTAGGGGTTGGTTGGTCAGTTGGGCATTTTTCTTAGCAGGTTTTGAGCTCCAGAAGGCATCTTAGAAAAGGTTATTTTGTAGTCTTTATTCAATATGAAACAACTATGAAATATATGTAATATACTTTGAAAATATTTATATTGAATCACTATTTTTCTCCACTGTTGTGGATGTTCTTTCTAGTAAACTTTGATCATAGTTAGGGTTTTCTCTTGCCACATTTCATGGTATGAATGTAAGCATTGATTTGAATGAATGCGACAATTCTTAATTCATTTCCAAGGCTTTGTAAATGATCTCTTCAATATTACATGAGAAAGAATATGGTATAGTGTTGATTAATAAGTATTCCCAGTAATTTGATATTGATTTCTCTTGCATTTGATTTCTCAAATAGGCATATATATATTTATGTGTAGTTGTGTTTCTTTGTTGAATGTAAGACTCTACAACCCAATGGATGGGCACCAGTCTGACTAGTTCTAGATCACCCAATCATCAAAACAAATCAATATACCTACCTTTTAAATGCAATATTAGTTTCTATGCATCCTCACTATGTAGGATTACCTTTATCAGCTATATAGCGGTCTTATAACAACCAGTTGTTCTTAGTTTAGTGACAAATTTGGGGCTGAGAAAGCAATTTGGGTTTGGTTGTTCAAATATTTTTATTGTTCATCTAGTTTGGTGTTAATACCTATTTAGGCATACCCCTTGGAATATCCCTCTAGAGTTTAAGCTAAGCTCAAAGAGCAGAGGAGTCTACCCACTCCTGTTAGTTGGCCAAAACCACCCATAACTTGTTGATAAACCTCTTTCTATCACCTTGATAACAATCCCTGGCCTAGGTGATTTAGAAATGTTTTAGAGTTTTATGTTGCAGTCATTTTGGGACCCAACATATTGGTGTCATTGCTAGGGAGCCATTAAAATTTTACTTCTGGTTGTTGTGATATTAAAATACAATGTTTGCTCATATTTGCTTCCTAGTAGGGGAAGTGGCGACTCTATTTTATAAGCTAGAAATTAATTTTAGTTTCAAAAGAGATTCACAATGAATCAAGGACACCAAAAATAGCCTAGACGCGAGGAATCCTCTAGCAATGCAGGAAATAGGAGGAGTAGATATAGAGTAAGAAGATCCAATATGGTGCCTCCAAGGAATGCCCAAGACAACATTTTTGTCAGCCTCATGAGCCAATACAATCATACTTTTGAGGATTCTATAGATAACATGCTTAGAAAAAATAAAAGAACAAATAGAAATGAGTATGATATTAGGAGAAATGAGAACATTATTGGTAGAGGAAGTAGAGATAGATCTCATGATCCATATTTGAGGATGTTTGGGAATGCCAGTGAGAATGAAGAAATGCATCAACATACAAGGCATCCTAATTCCCCCTTTGGATCATTCAGAGGTCAACATGACAATATCCCTAATGAGGGTGATCAGCAACAACAACCTGATGATGAGGAAAGAGAAAGAAGAATCCAAGATGAACTCGACTTGCTTGATCATCTTAGAAATAGACAAATGGAAGTACAGGCCTTGCTTGATCAACGACAAGCTCAGCTTGAGCAACAGGCCCAACAAAACTAGAATGCACATAGCAAGGCCTAAATCAAAATGCAAATCAGCAACGTGCACCTCCACACCATTACAATCAAAAAAATAATTAGAGATAGCAACAACATCATATGGGACAGTAGGGCACAAATCAAGCATGTGCTCAAAATATCAACATTCCACTGCAGCAAAATCAAGCTAATCAACAACATGGCAACCTTTAGAATGTTGGGCATGCACAATGAAGACAAGCACAAAGGTTTCTTCCATAGAGGCAATCGCTGGGAGCTAAGAGGTATAAGCAGCTCGATTTCTTTGGCATACATGATCTTCCCAATCTAATTCCAACTAAGATTAGGGGAAGATTCCTAGGTTTCAAGGTAACAATGTTGTCACAGGTGAGGAACATATTAGGCATTTCATTAATGTCACTGATGAGTATGAAATTGAGGATGAAGAAGTTATGATAAAATTATTTGTATATTCATTGGAAGAGAGTGCTAAAGAATGGTATAAGACCCTCCCTGATAATAGTATTGATTATTGGGAGGATTTCATGAGAGTATTCAGATTGTAGTATGGGGACATGATTGATCCCAAGTTTGATATCCATGAACTTATAGCCATCAAGAAAGCAATAATTGAAATAGTAGCTGATTTCAACAACCACTTTATCATGATAATGAGAAAGGTACCTCCTCATATGAGACCCAATGAATCTATGTGCTTAGTTTTATATTGTGGTGCTTTTGATTCAAAAATAGGTTATTGTTTGAGGGACAAGAGTCCACAAACATTAAGAGAGGACTATGCTACAACCATAAATATAGAAAGTAACATGAGAGCTTCAGGAAAGCATATCAAAAGGTCTGATATCAAATTGTTTGAGCTAGATAAACCAACTTTCGACAAACCTCTCATTATCGATGACAAATCGGACAAACTCATGGGGGTTGTGAAAGATTTGTCCTATAAAGTTGCTAGAAATGACAAAGGGTTGCCACCTCAGGGTGCTGCAATGCATTTTAATGAAGGTCAGAGATTGCATAATAGGACTTATAATATTGATTGGTCTAAGAGACCACAACAAAATGATAGACAAGTTGTCCCCATGTATGTTAGCTTCAAACAACCTGAAAGGGACACCCCTGATCCTTTGAGAAAGGATCAAGTTAATTTTCAAGATGAGTCTTTATGGTGCCAGGTTGCTTCCTCCCCCATGACCCAGCTAATTGTGCAGTGGCTCATTCATTCAGAAGAGAAGAAGAATTTCCAAATGAAGAGGGTGCAACTGAGTCTTATGAAGAAGAAATAAATCAAATTGATGCAAAAGATTATGAGCAAATAGGTTGGGATGCTAATTGTGTCAGCTATGAAGATGATGATCATATTTTGAAATATGATTATGATGAAGGTCCAAAGAAATATCAATTGCCAACTCATGATTTTGGGCACTTGAGGTACCTAATGCAGAAGAAATATCAACATTCTAAGCCTTCAAAAGAGGACATGAAAACCTTGACTGATGTAGCCATTTTGCAAGTCCAAGGAGGCTATCAATTGAGAAATAGGACTATCCTTGTGTGTAATGCCCCTACCAAAGAATCAAAGCAGTAAAGAGTGAATGGGGATAGGAATAAATGTAAGGGGAACATGGAGCAGAAGAGTAGTAGTGTTCCAAAGAATAACACGCTAGAAAAGAAGAAGCTGCCCATGCAGCCGCTAGCAGCAAAAAAGAAATATGTGTAGAAGAATCCAACACCAACTGAGCAACCAGTTACTATACCCATTTTAGGGGTCCATTATTCAAAAGGCTACAACAAGTATGATCAACCTCAGACACAGAAAGAACCAGTAAAGGAGAAGACAAAGGAAGAGGGTAAAATATTTCATCTAATCAAGTAATACCTTATATTCCTTGTGCAAATGATGTAACTATTTCATGTGATACTCCTTTGCCCAATTATAACCCTATTATATGGCTCAAGTTTTTAGCCAAATTAGAATTTTTGTGCCAATAGTGGAACTCCTTAGAATTCCTGAACATAGAGATAGGGCAGGATCATTTATCACTATTATAGATGCACAAAAATAACATGTTGTTGTTCCCAATGGTAATGATGAGGGCATAGGTCATGATGACATAGTTAAGGTATATTTAGAGTCATCTATGGTTAATAGTAGGATGAGAGTCAACCCTTTTTACACCACTTTGATCATAAATGGTTGGCTGTTACACAACTGTATGCTTAATTCAGGGGCATCTAGCAATGTCATGCCACTTGAAATTATGAATTAATTGGGACTGAAGGTGTCCAAATACTTTGGTAAGTGTTTTGCCATGGATTCTAGGGAGGTTAATGTGATTGGTCTTGTCAAAGATGTTGAGGTCAAAGTATTTGCATATCCTGACAAGTCATTCCTGATGGACATAATTATTGTGAATTACCCTACCAAGTGAGTTATGTTGTTATCAAGAAAGTGGGAAGCCTCTATGGGTGGAAGCATTTAGATGGATCTGTCATATGCCACTGTTCCAATCCAGGGTGTGGAAGTAAAGTTGTATAGGGAAAAGAAGGTGGAAGACCAAAGCATAGAGGAGATATATAAAACAAAGGAAGATCATGCCAATTTCTTTGACACTAATATAGACCATTTTATGGGATATTGTAGTGAGGATGATCATAACCTAGATATTTTACCTTTGAATCTTGATAATTCTATTTGTGGTGAGTCTGACTTATGGATGTTGTATTTTGATGGTGCGATCTCAAGGGAAGGCTCAAGCACTGGAATTGTTCTGATATCCCTAGATGGTGAATAGTTTGGTATGTCTTTTAGACTTGATTTTTAGTGCACTAACAACATAGTTGAATATGAGGCATTGTTATTAGGTTTAAATATTTCTCACAAGCATAAAATCAAATGTTTGAAGATTTATGGTGACTCAAAATTAGTGGTGCAACAAATTAGAAATAAGTTTTATGCCAAGGATAAAAGTTTAAGGGCATACAGGAATGTTGTATGGGATACCATGGAGCTATATGATGCCATTGACATCAAATGGGTTGATAGAACTAGAAATGAAAAAGTAGATTCCCTAGCTGTAGCTGCATCAAAATTTGATCCTCAATAAGATTTTCCTCATGGCCATCATGTTGTAGAAGTGGTTACAAGGCCAACAATCCTTGATAACATTTATAGTTGGCAAGTGTTCAATGACAGTAATCAGATTTTTAGTTTCCTCAATTGCATGGATGAGTTTGATAGTCAAGTGATCGACTATCAACCTATGGTAGAGATGGAAAACGGCAAGGAAACATTGTTTGGTAGCGAGGTGGTGCAACTGAAGACCAATACCATTCCCAAGGGATTAGTGGTGCTAGAAAGAATGTTTGATAATGTAGACTACTAGTAGAGTAAAGGTAAACTTGTTAAAGAAGATAGTGCTGAAGGCATTAACCTTGGAACTAAGGAGGCACCTAAAATGGTTTACATAGGTAAGAAATTAAAGCCTCATGAGAAGCAAATGTTGATTGCTTTATTGAAAAAATTTAGAAAATATTTTGCATGATCCCATGATGAACTAAAAGCTTATAGGGAGGACTTATTTCAGCATACTATTCCCCTCCAGCCCTATGCAAAACCTTTTAGGAAAAAATAGAGGCCTATAAACCCCACTATAGCTCCCAAAATGCAAAAAAAATTGTTAAAAATGAAAGAGGGATGTATTATTAAACCAATCAGACATTTTGAGTGGGTGGCTAATCTTGTCCTAGTAAGGAAAAAGAATGGGGAGATTAGACTGTGTGTGGCTTTTAGAAATTTGAACATCAAATCCCTTAAGGATAATTATCCTCTTCCAAGCATGGATCATCTATTGCAGAGGGTTGTTGGTTTAGAGCTAATGTTTATGATGGATTGATTCTCAAGATACAATCAAGTGCTGGTCAAGGAGTCAGAACAATACAAAACAACATTCACCACTCTTTGGGGGACATATGTTTATTTGAGAATGGCATTTGGATTGAAGAATGCAGGATCAACGTTTCAAAGGGCAATGGATGTCACCTTTGTTGGCCTCATTAATGAGATCATGGTTGTATACCAATATGATCTTACTGCATATTCAAAGGACATGAAAGATCATTGCAAGCATTTGCAAATGATTTTTGATAGACTTTTGGAGTATGGGATCTCTTTGAATCCCAAGCAATACCAATTTGGAGTAGAGGAAGGAAAGCTGCTGGGACATATTGTGTCAAGGGATGGGGTTAGAATTGATCCAAAAAGAGTTAAGACCATTGATCGAATCCCTCAGCCCAAAATAGTCAAGGGTGTTCAGTCCGTCTTTGAGCAGATTAACTTTTTGAGGAGATTTGTCCCCAACTTTGTTGAGAAGACCAAAGCGATTTCTAAGATGCTCAAGAAGGGACAATCCATCATATTAGAGAAGGAACTAGCTGAAGCTTTTCTTGACATAAAGGAAGCTCTAAAAAATGCACCAGTGCTGGTAAGCCTAGATTATGCAAAGCCCTTCCAACTTTTCTCCTTTGCTTCATTTTATACTATTGTTATTGCATTGTTGCAAAAGAATAAGGATGGATTTGAGAAACCAATAGGATTCTTTAGCAAGTCCTTACAGGTTGCTAAATTAATTATTCCATTATGGAGAATCACACCTATACATTGGTTAAGGCCACAAAAAAAATTAGATCTTATTTCACAGGTGCTAAGATCATAGCATATGTGCCACACACAATAGTAAAGGACATATTCATACAACAAGAAGCTTCCGGTAAAAGGCGCATATGGATCAACATGATCTAGGAATATGAAATGGATATACAGGTCACAAAGTTGGTTAGAGGCCAAGGATTAGCAAAACTAATGACTAATTCTAATCTTGAAGCAATAGAAGTAAATGAAACAAAAGATGATGCAACTCCTCATTGCTCATTGGCAGATAATGCATGATATAAAGACGTAATATTTTACCTTGAAAATATGAATTGTCCACCATGTATGGATGAGATTCAGAAAAGGACTCTCAAGATAAAATCTCAAAGGTATGCCCTTTTCTAAAATGAGCTCATGTGGAGAAATCATGAAGGAATATTGCTCAAATGTTTAAATCAAGAGCAGGCTAAAGCTGTGATGAATGAGTGTCACCATGGTGTTTGTGGGGGACACTTCAAAGCTAAAACCACTTCCCATAAAATCCTTAGGGCTGGATACTGGTGGCCTACTTTATTCAAAGATGTGGCACAAAAGATAAGGAAATGTGATGCTTGCCAACAATTTTTTGGCAAGATGAGATTTGCTGGAGCATTACCCCTTCAGCCCCTTGATGTTGATGCACCTTTTCAGTAGTGGGGAATTGATTTTATTGGGGAGATTCAAGAGAAGTCCAGCAATGGATTTAAATGGATTCTTATGGCCACTAATTACTTCACCAAGTGGGTAGAAGCAATTCCCACTCGTAATGCAACTTCCAAAGTGGTTGTTTATTTTATAGTCAGTAATATAATCACTAGATTTGGAGTACCAGCCAGGATTTTGGTAGATAATGCCATGTGTTTCAGGTCTCAAGAAATGCTAGACATGTGTTCTAGGTTTGGCATAAATCTTGTGCATTCATCCCCTTACCATCCCCAAAGTAATGGAAAGGATGAATCTAGTAATAAAAGCCTGATGAAGATTATAAAGAGGACATTGGATCAAAATAAGAAAAGATGGGATGATAAATTGAAGTATGCCCCATGGGTTGACAGGATAACCTTCAAAAGATCCATTGGAAGGAGCCCATTTGAGCTGGTGTATGGAACAAAGGTAATGATGTTGATCGACATGGAACTACTAGTCTACCATCTATTGCGTGATGACTCTAGAGGGAGAGCTTCTAGAGCTGCCCATTGATGGTCAGCATCTAAAGCATTATTTTTCATAGGTAACTCTTCCCCAGAATTTTAAATATAGGCAATAGTCTTTTGTTCTCCAATGTTTATGACTATATTTTGTCATGTATATAAGCCTTTGTTGTAAATACGTTTGTGTTTTTTTCTTTGTGTGTTTTGTGCCTTTTTAGTCTACCTGGAGATCTAGATCATCATTGTGACATTGCTTGCCACACGTCCCCAACCAGAGCCACTATTGGGACTTGTAAAACTTTGTTCCCAAAAATACCTTATTATTGCCCCAAAATCCATTACAATTCCCATTTTTTCCTTTGTGCCAAAATCTCTCATATATATCCGATCAGAGAGATCTTTTATAGGGATCTTTAGTTCAAAATTTGTCTAAGTATAATATCTTTATGTTTCCCTTTGAAAAAATGAAAAAATGAACATTCCAAGGCCTTTATCAGCAAATCAGAAAAAGTGTGAACTGACGAACTAGTTCACAAGTTCACCTTTTTCCTGATTTGTTGATTCACTAATAAGGCAATGAGAAGGCAACTACAGAGGAAGAAAATGGGCTTGAGGAGTAAAAGAAAGATATGCTTTGTCAATGAAAATGATGGTTTGCAAACCCGCTAGTTCACCGACCGGTGGGTTTACCGATGAAGGAGGTCACCAACAATAGAAGAAAAGTGAAGGGTCCTTAAGCAAAGACTTAAAATAAGGGCATGCTTTTCTAAGGTATGTGGAGAAGAAAATTCACCGACAAAGCCAATTAAAGAATAGAAAAGTTAAGTTCGCAAGAATGCAGATTTTCTGATAAGGAAAATAGAGATAAGGGGAAGCAAAATTTAATAAGGCAACATGATGAAAAGAAGGCCTTATTGGGGAATTGGTGGAGAATTGAAATCATTAAATAGTTCAAGTTTTTTGAAGTTTGTTGATAAGGCAATTGTCCAATGAAGCGAAGAATTGGAGCTTCTTCCATGGTTTGGGAAAATTGAAAATTACCGATAAGGGCAAAAAAGGGTAAGTCACAAAGGTTCACCTCAGAGCATTTTTAAGGCAAATAAAAAGTGTGAAAATTTTCTAAGGAAAATAAAAGGTAAGGAATGGTTTTGTTAGGGAACCGGCGAGAACTCAAACTTTCTAAAAGTTTGGTTTTTTCAAAGTTTACCGACAGTGAAGATTTGCCGATAGAAAGGGGAAGATAAAGCAAATAAAGCACGACCAAGATGGAGTTCGGAGAAATGGAGATTTTTCGATAAGGCAAATAGGTAAAGGTAAAAGGAAAGGGAAAAACAAGCCTAGTTCGAGAAAATGAAGTTTTGCTGATAAGACACAAAAGATGCCAAAAATAAGATCAAATGCCAAATAAAAGGGAGTTTCTTCCATGGCTCATAAAAGGTGAAATTTGCCGATAAAGAGGTAAAGTTAGCCTAGTTCACCAAATTGAAAATTTGTCGATAAAGCAAAAGAAGAAGCTGATAGAGAAGAGAAAATGAAGATAGTCCAAAGTTCATAAATAAGATTGGTCAGTGAAGGTGGGAAAATGTAGAAAGGTATAGTTAGGATTCAGATGGCTCAAAATAGAAAAATAGGACAATACATTGGGAGTATTGTAAATTCTTTAAAAGGGTAATTTCCTTAAAGCTTGCCATGATTGCAGGATTTGTGCAAGCTAATTTGTACCCAAAATTTATGATTCTATAGCACGATACCATGCAAGTGGTTGACACAGTAAAATTATTCATTACATAGGTAATTGGGAAGATAAATTGGATATGTCAGAGGTTGCAGATGTCAGGAAAAGGATTTGATCCTTCCCTCATTATTTCTCCAAGTACACCAAGCGTGTGGGAAATCTTCCTATGTCAGTTTGCAGATTTGTCAAGGAATGGGCAGGTTTCTAGAAGTATGGATTTTCTGACATAGCTGTGGGACTGAATTTAATGCAGCGTGGGTTACTCATTGAATGCGTGCTACATTGGCAAGGGGGCATTGAATTGTAATGCTATATATGCATATGTTTTAGATGTATTAGGGGTTGGTTGGTCAGTTGGGTATTTTTCTCAGTAGGTTTTGAGCTCCAGAAGGTAGATTAGAAAAGGTTATTTTGTAGTCTTTATTCAGCATGAAACGACTATGAAATGTATGGAATATACTTTGAAAATCTTTGTATTGAATCATTATTTTTCTCCACTATTGTGGATGTTCTTTCTAATAAACTTTGATAGTAGTCAGGATTCTCTCTTGCCACATTTCGTGGTATGAATGTAAGCATTGCTTTGAATGAATGTGATAGTTCTTAATTCAATTCCAAGGCTTTGTAAATGATCTCTTCAATATTACATGAGAAAGAATATGGTATAGTGTTGGATTAATAAGTATTCCCAATGATTTGATATTGATATCTCTTGCATTTAATTTCTCAAATAGGCAAATATATATTTCTATGTAGTTGTGTTCCTCTATTGAATGTAAGACTCTGTAGCCCAATGGATAGGCACAGGTCTAAGTAGTTCTAGATCACCCAATTATAAACAAAATTAATATATGTATCTTTAAATGCAGTATTAATTTTTATGCATCCTCACTATGTAGGATTGCCTTTAACAGCTATATAGGGGTCTTGTAACAGCCAACTATTCTCAGTTTAGTGACAAATTTGGGGTTGAGAAAGCAATTTGGATTTGGTTGTTCAAATATTTTTAGTTGTTCATCTGGTTTGGTGTTAATACCTATTTAGGTATATCCCTTGGAATATCCCTTTAGAGTTTAAGTTGAGATCAAAGAGTAGAGGAGTCTACCCACTCTTGTTAGTTGGCTAAAATAGCCCATAACTTGTTGATAAACCTCTTTCTATCACCCTAATGACAATCCCTAGCCTAGGTGATTTAGAAATGTTTTAGAGTTTTATGTTGCAGTCATTCTGGGACCCAACAAACTAATTGGTTTATGTGTAATTTAACCTTGTTTGTTAAAGTTTGTCCAAATTTGAATGTAGGATCCTTGATTGGAATAGAAAGAGGACATCATACAATTGAGTTATCTTGTAAAGGCAAGGACCTGGTAGTATAGACCTTGGGGTAGTTATTTTACATTTCTTTGGGATTTGATTCCTTTTAGGAGAGAAAAGATACAAGTGGTATTTTATCTAAGTTGTTGTGTGCAAAAACATCCATCAACACATAGTAGCTCACATCTTTAATTTGATTCAATCCTAAAATATATCTATTATTCTATAAATTCTAGTGAGGGCTTCACCATATTTGATTCTATTTGAGATATCCTCTTCAAAGTGGACACATACACCCTACAACCACCATATTCTCATGGATGCCTAGGGTAAATTACTTCTCACACTATGTCACAAGGTATAATCATTTATACATTTTTTTACATATTTCTGTTATTTAATTGATTGTATGGTTGCATGCCTTCCTTTGTATCTTCCTAGTCTACACTAGAGATGGGAAGGCTATCTTGGAGATATGTTGGATGGTAAAAAACCCCTCTTCACTGTGACGAAGTCTTTGATTTTACCAATGAAAGAGTGCCTCCTTGGTTTTCTTTTCTTTCTTTATTGTCTTTCCAAGAATGGGTTTTTTAATCTTCTAGTGAAAGGATTTTGTGCAAGTGAAACATAAGTGCAACAATGTGGGATGATGCTTGGTAGAGATATTTTTAATCTATTTATTGATCTTGGCTTTGATTAAGCTTTCATGATGGATTTTATTATCATGCATGAATAGATATCCCTAGTGACACCAACCTTGCTCATGTGAGAGGATCAAAGAGAGGATGATTTATCTACACCATCCTCCTCTACTACCCAACCCTAAAAGAGCAAGGCACTTTTCTTTAAATTTTTTATTTGTACGTAGTCTAACAATTGCTCGATTGTGGAAATATCACCAATAATTTGACTGATGTTATATTAATGTCATTCTCATCTTTAATATTCTTTGATACTGTACTAATTTTATTCTCAACCTTAATATTCTTTAAAAAAATTGAATTAGATTATTTTTTTATGTTGTCAATTAATGATCTCAATATTAAAATACATTTTTGTAGGTTATTTCATTTATTTAGCCATTTCATGTTACTACACCAATCATGATACAAACGTAGTAGACTATGTAGAGAGGTTTTGTCCACAAGGTGTTTCCTCTCTCTACACTCTACTTAAGCATCATACTCTTCAATGGCCAAATAGTCAATATTAATTTTACACTTCATCCCTATGAAAAAATTGTAATTAATTAAAGTCCATTTCCTTCTTAAAATTTGATTGAATTGATGTCCACTAAAGGAGTTCAAATTACTAAATAGTGTAAAGGTGTAGATTCATTCCCAAGAGCTTGAAGTGTATGAACACTATCACATACAAGATTTATTTAAGCCATTTAGGCATTTTTAGATAGTTTTAATTTTAATTACTTTTTTACTACTTTGTGATAAGGATTGTATTTGTTTCGACAAGAAATTATAGGTACATTAATGAGAGTACTGGATAGGTTGGCATTCAATCTTAGAACCTACTTGTGGCTAGTAAAATTTCCACCACTGAGCCACTTACCCTTTTATGATGGAAACTTCAAATTCTATGAAGAAGTGTATTTTAATTTCAACACACACTCTAAGGTACATTCATGTTGATATCAACTATGATACCAAATTTAAAATTTCCTTTTAATAGTAATATAGACACTTATTCATTAAAAAAATAAATTAGATATGGTATAATTAAGTTCTAATAAAATTTCAGAAAGGTTAGAATTTTAGCTATGATACATGTTTTTTAGTTCTAATTATTTTCCTACTACTTTGCAATAAAAGTTATTTACCTATATCTACCATTGAAACATAAGTTACCAAAAAATCATGATTAATCATGAAAATCACAAAATGACTGTAGACACCTAAAATTGATTTGCTCTGCAAGCCAATCTCCCATATTTCTACACTACCAATTATCCTTCCTATTAATTAAATAAATCTAATTTATTTAATTAATTTATCCCCAATCATCTACCCTTAGCCATTTATCTATCCTTTGTGATCAATTAATTCATTTAATTTATCACTATACCTTATAACTATATCTTCATTGATTAAATAAATATTCTCAATATTTATTTAGTTAATTTCTCCATCTTCCTAAATCCAATTAATTAAATAAATCATAATTATTTAATTAATCTACCCATCACCCTAACCCTAGCCTAGTTGATTAAATACCTATTATTTAATTAGATACCCTAGCCTACATGACCCCTAGACCTAAATAAATTAAATAAATCCTTATTTAATTAATTTTAACCCTCAATTAACCCATCTACTAATTTTCTCCAGCCATATTAATTAAGTTAATCCCCCTGATTAGTTTGGTCAAATCTCACTTAACACTCATTCCCACACCCCACAAATAAAAAATTAACTTTTATTCCACATAAGTAATTTTTTATTCTCACTTGTCTTAATCTCCCTTAAATGAACTCTCCTCCATCTAACTTGTCCTAGCCTCTATTTAATGGAACTCTTCCCCATGTGAATTAAAAATTCACATTTTATCTCCTCCATCTAACTTGTCCTATTCTCCATTAATGGAACTCTTCCTCATGTGAATTTAAAATTCACTTTTATTCCCATCCTCACACTCTCCCATGAGAATGAATTTTTTTATTCATTCCTCATCCTTCCCAATGTGAATTTAAAATTCACAAATAATGGGAGCCATCCAATCATATTGATCAAATCTTAGCCTTTGATCTCTCTTATCCAACCCTCTTGTGACACTTGTCACAAGACTACAACTCCAATCCAAAACCCTAATCTCAAGCATCCCTAGCCATTGATCTAAACTTTCAATCCTCACCCTCCATCCTTTTACCAAAAATTTATAAATAGAGCCCTCATCTAAGCCATTTTGATCACTTCTTCTTGCATCAAAACTATACCCAAATTTCTATTAAATCTTCTCATCATGCCATCATAATGCCAAATTCCTTCTAGCTTCTCATCACATCCATATCCAAATCTCTACCCTTAGCCAAATCTATCATCCTATCCTCATCATATTGTGTTGAAGAACCAATCCACATTCTACATTCAACATTGGGTAAAGCTAGGAGCTCCTAGGTGCAAGCTCCTCAACCTTATCAAGGAGAAGGGAGATTCATCAAGGTATATCTTGTGTTTTTATGCATTTAGTATTGTTATTTGACCTTGATCTTTTCTATTGTATTTAATGACACTAGTGGCAATTTCTTCTTCGATAAAAACATGTTTTTCAAAGAATCGTGGTCAACAATTTTTTGACTATTTTTTCCCATCTATTTGTGTTCAAGTCATATTTAAATCGTATGCTACAATTTTAATTGATTTTCAATGGTTTTTTTGAGTCATTTGTGATTTTTCTTTGGGATTAGGGTTTCTTACATCTATTATTATTTGGTGGCATGGATTTGGCATTATTTTTTATTAGTTCAGCTGGAGAAGAGGGTCTAGACCCCTTTACAAAGCCACCCCCAGGGCAAAACCAAGCCTTAGACGAGCTAGAAACAATACATTAAAAAAAACAAATAGCAGGAAAAAATGAGCACTAACCAAAAACACAAAAAAGAAACCAACAGACCAACTAGGGATTATCAGACATCCCATACTTAGATAGGAAATTAACCATATCCTTGTAGTCACCCAGGCTATCCACCCCAACACCTTTGACCTTATCATTGAACTCTTTAACAACAACGAACACCAAAGCTACACGATGGAGAACCTTAGCTGAAAATTCAGCGATCACCCACCATTTCTTCTGCAATTTGTCCATCTCGATTTTAAGCTCAGCTAGCTCCTTCGCAGTCTTGCTAAACAACAAACAACCATCCTTTGTTCTCTACCCCTGAGCATGGATTTGGCATTGTTATTTTCACATTTAGAAGGCATTTTACATGTCTACATGTGGGTTAGGACAAATATTGGCGGAAATAAATTCTTCCTTCATTTCTCTACAACTTAAACTACAACCTTCATTTCTATATGACTTCAACTATGGCTGATTATCAAAAAAAGATAAATAGAGGTAAATAAGGCATTTAAAGTTTTAGTTTCTATTTATTATTCTCTTAGTTTATTCTTTTTAACTAAATGTTAATCATTGGTTGTATAAAGTAATAATAATGTCAAAAGTTAGACAACTAAAAATTATTGTACAAGAAACATTATAAGTTCAAGTGTTAGTCCCATAATCATTGTTTAGTTCTGTAGCATTAGAGGAGATCAACTATTTAGGTTTTTTTTTGGCAATGCAAAGATTTTAGAGACTGGTAGAGAAAAAGCCTTTGTAAAGACTTATGTCTAGATAAGATTACATTCCATACGTAATGTTCTTTGATGGTAAAATAATTAATGCATTTATAATATTCCATATTATTCTATATGTAATGTATTGTTACCCTCCATTTAATCAACTAGCACTAGTTTTGATATATTATTATTATTATTTTAGGAATTGAAGGAGAGAACATAGCACATAATGTTATTGCCTTAACATGATTAGGAGTTTAGTGTTCATGCAATCTTATAAGAACATGCATTTTGAGGTAGAAATGTTGGTTTTTGTTGAGTGAATAGGCATTAGGAAAGGACACCATTCTATTTTAGTTATCTTTCACTATCTTCTTATATTGGATAAAGTACTATTGAGTAATACCAACCAATTGACCTCAATGAGATTGATCTAGATTCTAAGTGGACTAGACATGATGGTGATGATTATGATTTTCTTTGTTATGGAGTAAAATGTGTACACTAGCATTTTACAACTAGTTTAGCACCTGGTCGGACCTAAAATGTTGCCTTTGTTAATTATGACCTATTTTAACACATTTTTTAATATTAAACAATAAAATCTCGATCTCGATGAGTAAACCCAATTGAATAAAATTAGGACTGGCCTAAGCCCACGACATTAGACAATCCCTAAAGTTTGTGGAGCTAAAGGACCAGGGCACCCAACCACCCTGGTCCTAGATGAGTCCTTTAGTCCCTCTCTTGTGGTGTCAGCTTAGAACACCTCCTTAGCTTGTACATCATTTGGTTTTATTCATCATTTGTGAGAGGGAATGCATATATAAAGGAGTTTTACAATTCATTTTACACTAAGATGCCTAATGCAAAATTAGAGTTTACTCATATGTTTTGATCTTCTATGATAAAGTATTCTTCATGCTTGGAATTTCTATCTACTTGTGGATGTTATGAAGTTTGTTTGCAAGTCTTGAAGGAAGTTTCAAGCCTTTTCCATCACTCTCCTTGTTGGTGCATGATCTTGAGCATCTACTCCAACTAGGGTTTTACATCTTGTGGTAATCCTCATCAATTTCATTCATACTTTCATCATATATTACAGATCTAGCCCCTGTCCTCCTAGGGCACACACTCTTGGATCTAATCATCACTGTAGTGGAGATGGAAACACCAACATCGGGTTTGACTAAGGCAAACCCCTATACACAAGACAACTTTTTCCTCTTTGCTTATGTGCAGGTCAGAGATACAGGTTTTGGAAGACAAGATCCAAGAAGAAGAAAACATTTACAAGTACAGGTCTTGTGAAACTTAAATATTATGTAAAACCCTAATTAGGATCTAGGGTGCTTGAGTGCCCTGATATTTTAGTGCCTTTGAGTCTGGATCTAGGTTCTTCTATACTTCCTAATCTCTATTATACTTTCAGATTTTTGATATATGTTTCTGATAGTTAGTTATTAGCTGATCTTTGTCAAATAAGGTTTAGTCATTTGCCCTAGTTTTCCTGCTAGAACTTAACTGAATTTGGTTGATGCTCCTCTATACAGCAAAAGAACATAACTCCTATAGTTTGGATACTCTCCATGGGTAGTATCCAAGCTCAGTTTGTGTTCTAATGTTTGGTAGAAGAGAGTTTTGACCTACTTTAATCCTTTAGGCTAAGTCACTCTTTTCACTCCTAAACATTTTGGTGAAGCCGACTTGTCTTGCACTTTTACATCCTTCTTGTTTAAAATATGAGTTGTTTTCTACCCTAGATCTAATTGGGATTGAGTTCATTAATCATTTTTCATACATACATAGTTAATTTGTACATAGTTTCATTTAACTAGGGTTTGTAAAAACCTTGCATTTCTAGAAAATCTAGCTAGTTTTGAACCTTTGGTTTGTAGGTTTGTGAGTTGTTTCAGATCTTCTTGCATTGTTAGTTTGTTTAAAATATTTTCATTTGTTGTACCTTGTCATGCCTGGTGTTTAAAACATTCTTGCATCCTTGCATTTAAAATTTAGAAAATAAACACTTCATTCTAGATTTGGAAAAAAAACATATTTGTCACTTTGTATTTTGTAAGGTTAGATCATCATAGCATGAACTAAATTTCTGATTTTTGTATCATATCTGATTGGTATTATAGTAATTATTCATTTCATAGGGTTACATTGTGCATTTGAATCTTTTTCATTGCTATGATTTGTCAAACAAAGTTGCATTTTTGTGAAAACCTATTTAATGTTGAAATCTAGGGTGGATGATTGATATTTTGTTTCAAAGTTTTCTGCTATCATTTACATTCCAAATCTGATTTTACTTTTCTCTACTACATTAAAAATGTCATCTTGCATTGAAATTTGAAACTAAGAACAATTTTGAGTTTTTGCAATTTGAAAAAAACATTGAAATTAGGGTTTGATTTGAGCATTGACATTATTGATATCTAAGTGGATTTGAGTAGAGTTGAATTTGATCAAAGATATATTATGTTCATTATGTTTTTTTATATTTTAATAAAATATTGCTTCACTTAAAAAAAACTCAAACCCTTCTTTTACTACATCATTCATTTCTTCTATTTGTGCATCTTGTGTGTTACAAAGCTTGTAGATGCTTTATGAGCTTTGTGACCTGGTGTCCTATTTCCAACACTCTTGTGCAAAGAAGTATTCGAATCAGGGGTTCTAATGCTTTGAATAATGATGATAAAAACACATCAGAACCCCACTTCCCTAGTCTTATCACACAATAAGGTCAATCATTTCTTCCTGATATCCCTACTTCACATCTTTCTGAAGCATTAACTTTTCATGAATCCATCAACATTGATGACATTTTGGCTCATGTTTCTAAAGCTCAAATTCAGAGATTAGACACTGAGTCAGATAATTTTCAGCAATTTGTAAGCTTGTAACATATAGCTGAGGAGGCCGTTCCTATTGTTGAGAGTCTAAGAAGTCTTTTTCTTGAAGGTCAAGAAGAATTGGAAGTCTTGCATGGCCTTGCTCATATAGTGCATAAAAATATTCTATCTGCATCTAGTTACACTAAGATTGTCACTAACATCATTTATTCTAAACAAATAGGGACTTAAGTGTCAGCACCCATACCAATACTCCCTATTCCTACATATACTTCTACTATTCTAACCATTTCTACACAACCAAGTAATAGTGCTACCACATGTGTTGGGTTATCTAATAGGAATCTTGTTCGTCATTATAGTGTCATTCCATATAATTACACAAACCTCACACCTAATGTTACTCCACCTACATCTAAACCTCCTATCACTTTCCAAAAGGTTACTCATCCATTGACAGCTAGTCCTTCCAATTCATTCCAATCTCTACCTGGTTCATCTTCCAACCTAATCATAAACTAATTGTTGCAAATTATAATCTCCATCCAACAACAATTGGATAGCATAAGCAATAGTCCACCTAAGCCTAATATGAAACACAATATATCCATAGTTCTTTGTCCTATTCCATCCTAAGAGCTCAAATACCTGAGAAGTTTGGGACCCCTCGCTTTGAGAAATATAATGGTAAGGGAGACCCTAACAACTATGTGGCAGCCTTTACAACTATGTGTAGTGATTTTTTCTTTGAGGATGCAATCTTGGCAAAAAACTTTCCTAGGTCATTCAAGGACATAGTCTTGGATTGGTTTTGCTCTTTACCTCATAATTATATAAATTCTTTCTAACAATTAGTCAGTAAATTCCTTGAACACTTTCAAGCAAACATTGGACCTCAAGTCTCTTTGACTAACTTGGTTAGTTTCAAACAAGAAATAAAAGAGAAAATAATAGATTTTATGGGTCGTTATCAAGCCCTCTCCTCACAAGTTCAATATTCTATTCCAGATGCTGATGTACAAAGAATCTTTATTGGAAACTTAAAACCTCACATCTATGATAAGATATTGTTGATGTGCTATGAATCTTTCACTTATCTTTGCATTGCTCTCCATTATTACCAACTTATGGTTATTCAGTATGAGAATAACCCCTCATCCACTCCATTTGGTCAATCTGAAGCCTCTCACAATCATTCATTCAAAAGAAACAATAAAAACTTCATTAAGATCAATGAAATTTCAGCTAGTAACATAAGAAAACATGTGGTAGCAATGTCATCTCCTGCTCCCGCCCTCTATAAATTGAAATTGAAAACAAGACATTTCACACCATTATCAGAGTCTCTTTACTCTATAATGACACAACTTTTGAACAAAAATCTCATCAATATTCCACCTATTAGACCTCTTAATCCAAGTAAGATACAAGCATCTTCCTTTGATTCGAAGGCCTTTTTTCAATTCCACTGCATCGCACCATGAAACTGAAAGATGTATGTGTCTTAAACATGAAGTTCAAGCCCTCATTGATTCAAATTTCATCCAGGTTGCTAGTGTAAATGACAAAGGAAATAAATTGGTGGCTCCACCCAATTAAATCTTCAAATTTATACCAATCCATTACTTAATCATGAATCTAATGTTGTGAATGTATCTCAAGAATAAGACTACAAAGATGATGTTTGTATGGTGATGCTTGCCCTCATAAAGAATGTGCAGAACCCAAGACTATCATATCTTTTACTCCACATGATGCTACTATTGAAGCTCTTGATGTACCTCTTTACATCACTATATAAATCAATGATAAACCCATTCCAAGTGCTATGATCGATCCTATTTGCATGGTAAATGTAGTAACTGAAGATTTTCTCTACATGCATGATTTACATTGAGATACATATGATGTATCATAAATGGAAATTAGAGCACATGATGGGTCTATCCTTCCAATTCTTGGTGCCTTAACTCTTGAAGTTACTTGGTAGGGACAAGAACCTTGGATGTTACTTTTATCATCATTCCTACATCCGACTTATTTCATGTGAAGTTGGGTCACCCATGGCTCCACTCCATGAAGGTAGTCTCCTCTATGGTTCACAAGTGCTTAAAGTTTCCACTTGACGAACGTGTGCGAACTATACATTATAGTCGGTACCAACTCGTTTCTCACAATGAACACTTTAGACTTTACTAATTCTATCCAAAACTAGTTTGAGTTACTCAAGCTAGAGAGGATTTATTCTTGTCATATGAAAAGTTTAAAGAAAAGAAAATAATGGAGTTATCGCTTAGTAACATACCTCTTTGTGATGTCCCTGAACCTCCTCGATCTTCTTAGGCTATGATAGTAGTTCCCATTATCCCACAGGTGGTGAAAGAAGGTAAGCTCGAATTGAAGGTTCTTCCCCATCCCCAAGAGTCTGGTAAATATGCTCAAGTTCCCCCTCCACCATCCCTTCAAGATAATGAGGCAATTGTAAAGCACAAAACAAACCTCCCTGCAATTGCAATATTACTTTCGTCCCACCTGCCTCCACAGAGACTAGTGGAAATCAAACAGTGGCACGTGTGTTATTTCCTAAGGTTTCTCAACAACTTTTGGATGTTCATGTACTTCCACCTATTTCACAAGTTGATAAGGAAGAGCAGCCCGCATTGAGGAACCCTTCCTCTGTAGTCTCCCAGCCCTCGGTGGTTCCTCTTTTTTCTTCTAATGTTTTCAAAGGAAAGGAAGAAAAGGAACCCGCGTTGGAAGATACTATGGTTCCCTTAAAAAACATCACAAATAAAGCTAAGTGAAATAAAATAAATAAAGAAAGAAGCATCATCGTTCTATGGCTCACCTTGCCATAGGAGAGGAGAAACTCCCTCCTCGCAAGCATTTATCACCGACGGATGCGAAAGAGACATTGGTGTAGGAGCACCAAGAGATTTATGTCTTGTTTTTTATCTTCATATTGTTTTGTGGTTTCATAAGGTCCTAGAGACCATTCTCATAATGTAATAAGGCTATGATGCCATGTTGTAAAGGAATATGTCCAAATGACTATAAACTGTTGTCATAAAGCCATAAAAGGTAGTCATGTAAGTCTTCATGTTTATAAGCCTTGTTAAGGCATGTCAAAGAGGATAAAGTGGTGTCAAGAAGCCTAAATACCTTGTTCAAGGTCTAATCACATAGTAGATGTGTTTAAAGAAACATAAACACCCATTGTCTATGCAAACCAACTAAGGATTAGTTGAAGTTTGCAAACTATCCAAAAAATAGTTCAGGAAATTCGATGGGTTATGGTCTTTTCCATCAACCAAACTACCTCAATGGAAGTTGCCAAGAGGTATGCCAATCTATATAACCTTAAACAAGTCAAATGTATGGAGGAGGAGAAGATATATGCAATCAAAACACTATTCTCTTACTATTTTCTATTATTTTCTAAATTTTCTCTAGGAAAAGCCCGTACTACTCTGCTGTACGAAATTGTTGTGAATCACAAGTTTGTGGAGAGTGAAGTATGGTGAACTAACATTCATCCAAACATGAATTAAGGCTATGAAACTAGGCAGAAGGAAAGTTGGAAGCATTTGAAAGTAGATTCTTTTCTTGAAAACTCTATTTTTCCTTGAAGAATCCATTGCTACAGTCCGTACCAATGCATTGTATGACATTGTCATGAAATCTTAGTTGTTTGAAATTGAAGTATGTTGAAGTGACTATGAATTAAGATTGATGTGGTCTCTTGACATTGAAGATCAAGCATTCTACAAGCATATGATTTAGGACTTCTCTTTACAAGAATTCTGAATTTTCTGGAAAATTCACTCTTGCAAACTGTACATAGAGAAGGTACAGCACTGTCATCATCTCTTCATGTTTTGAAAAAATAGTATAGAGATTTATTCATCATTTGAAGGTAGTTTGATGTTTTGAAGTTACATTATAAGGGAGATATAAGGTTTGTTTTAAAAACAGTCCATTTCAAGCCTAATAAGGATTTTAGTTACAAGCCATGAAGTTTCTTCCATTCCACTGATGTAAGACTTCATAGATCAATGGAATGGATTGTTATAGTGTTGTTTCAATGCATCTCATAAAGGTTTTTGGCAGAGAAGGTGATTTGTTGTTGTTTCATTGAAGAACCTAACAAGACCATGTGTTAGGTGATGCTTAAGAGCACATTGAAGGAACCAAAGGTGCAATTTTGGGAACAACAGAAAGAAACTCAAGTATCATCAAGGAAATGTTGGTTTGGGATGTTAGGGGACCCATTCCATCTATTGGCCAAGGTAGATTAGACTCAGGGTTGGTACTTCCTTCACAAACCCCCCAAAATGGCTTGTAGCCCTTCAAAAAGACAACAGTCCTAATAACTTTTGACTCAGACCTCCAAACCTAGATCTTAGACAATTAGTAGATACCCATTATGGCCCTCTATCACATATCTCAAACTTGGCATAGGTTGTTTTGGATGGAATATCTCAACCAGTAACCCCTGTCAGTGGCCTAGAGCCCCAATTAGGCCAAAATTACAAAGGTTCTGTTGCTGGCCCCAATAACATCATAGTGGTATCAGAGCCATAAAAGGTTCTTTTGTTGGCCTGGTATATGTCAGCAGAGGAGAGTGAAGGAGAGGCTAGCAATATGCCTCCAAAGGGGATGACCACCGAAGAGGTCAAGAAGTTCAAGATGGAAGAGAAGATAAAAAGTGGAGTCAAGGAAGCACTCTAAGAAGAGTTAAAGGCATTGAGGATAGGGAAGAGGATAGATGAAGGTTCAAATGAAGAGGAAGAGAAAGAGGAAGAAGAAGAAGAGCAAGAAGAGGTAGAAGTACCGGCTGATCAAAAGCATTTCCTTAAAGCCATCAAGGCAATTGGCAAGGATTCTTCAGAGGCTCAGATGGAGATTCCCATGTTTAGTGCGAAGATGAATGCTAATGAAGTCATGGAGTGGATTGAGCCTCTAAACAACTACTTTGAATACAAAGAAGTTCCTGAAAGTAAGAGGGTTAAGTTTGCAAAAACTAAACTCAAAGGTGCTGCCCTTACATGGTGGAATTACACCCAAGGAGAGAGGGTAAAGAATGGGAAGAGTATGATCTCTTCATGGAGTAGAATGTTGGAGAGGATCAAGTCCCAATTTCTTCCATCAGACTATGAGGTGCAGATCTACAAGAAGATGCAAAATCTCAAGCAAAGAGATTTGGATGTGGCTACTTACACCGAGGAGTTTCACAAATACACTCTTCATTGTGGGTACATAGAGGATGAAAAAGCTAAGGTGGCAAGGTATCTAAATGGTTTGAGGTTCAATATCCAAGATGAAATAAGTTTATTAACCCCTAAAACTATGGAGAAATGCTTTCAAGTATCATTAAGGGATGAAGAGAAGTTGAAGAGGAAAGGTGAGCAGCAAAGTAGAGGAAGAGGTGGTAGAAATTTCAAAGGTAGGGGCAATTTTGGGGGCAGAAATTAGTCCCAAAGAAGCCAAGGGGAATCTAGTTCCCAAGAGCAAAGTGGAGAATCTGGTTCTAGAGGAGGCTTTAGAGGAAGAAGGCCTAATGGGAGAGGTAGATTTGGTGGACCAGGAGGAGGTCCTAATGTCTTCACAGGAAGGTGCTACAATTGCAACCAAGTGGGACATCCAGCCTTCAAGTGTCCTAAAAAGAAAGCCTCAAAATCTCATGGAGGAGAGAGAAGGAACCAATTGATCCAAGAGGAAGATTGCTAAAGTGTCAACTCTCCAATTGGAAGTGCAGCCCCGGTCCATCAAGGAGAAAGTTTGATGATGAGAAGAACCATGTTGAAGGTGCCTCAAACACAAGAACCCCCTCAAAGGAAGACATTGTTCAGGACAACATGCAAGGCCTATGGTAAGATTTGCAAGGTAATTGTTGATTCAGGCTCAACTAAAATTTTGGTTTCCATTGAAATGGTAGACAAATTGAAATTGAAAAGGCTCCCTCATGTTAGTCCTTATAAAGTATCATGGTTGGATAAAGGCCAACAAGTTTTGGTAGATGAACAATCATGGGTTGAATTTGAGATAGTCGAGAATATAAGGACAAAATTTTCTGTGATGTAATTCCTATGGATGCTTGTCATTTTTTGTTAGGACGTCCATGGCAATATGATGTTCAATCACAACATGATGGTAAAACTAATTCTTTCATCATAACTAAGAATGGTAGAAAGTATAGAATGGATCCATTGCCTGATGAGCATGTAGAAAAGTATGTTGGGTCAAGTGTCATGATTGTGAATGGTAAAGAGTTTCTATATGCCCTTAAGGAGGAAGGGACCCAAGGGTATGCTCTGATTTTGAAGCCTAAAAACAGTCCTAGTTTGCATGATCCTAGTAAGGAAGAAGTTCCTAATGAGGTGCAACACTTGCTAGAGAAGTATAAGGGGATTATGGTAGAAGAAATGCCTAATGAGTTGCCACCTATTAGGGACATAAACCATCAAATTAACTTCATACCGAGATCTACTTTGCTAAAAAAAGTAGCCTCCAAGATGACACCTTCACAAAATGAAGAGATTGCCAAGCAAGTGCAAGAATTGTTGGATAAGGGATTGGTGAGAAAGAGTCTTAGCCCATGTGCTGTCCCAATAGTCCTAGCCCCTTAAAAGGATGGTAAATGGAGGTTATGCACAGATTCTAGAGCCCTTAACAAGATTACCATAAGATATAGGTTCCCTATGCCAAGAATTGAGGACCTAATGGACTGTTTGGGAGGGGCTAGATACTTTTCTAAGATAGACCTTAAGAGTGGGTATCATCAAATTAGAATCAAACAAGAGGATGAATGGAAGACATCATTCAAAACAAATGAGGGTCTTTATGAGTGGTTGGTGATGCCATTTGGTCTATCTAATGCTCCAAGTACTTTTATGCATCTCATGAATGAAGTGTTGAAGGATTTCATTGGAAAATTTGTTGTGGTATATTTGGATGACATTCTTGTTTTCAGCAGGACTAAGGAGGAGCATTTGCAACATTTGGATTAGGTTTTGAAGAAGTTGCATGATGAACAATTGATGATCAACATGGAAAAGAGTGTCTTCATGAAGGAAGAACTCACCTATCTTGGTTTTGTGATTTCACAGGGTAGTTTGATGATGGATCCAACAAAGGTAGAAGCCATTTTGTCATGGCCAACTCCAAAAACAACAGGTGATGTGAAAAGTTTCCATGGTTTGGCAACATTTTATAGGAAATTCATAAGGGGTTTTAGTCATATTTGTGCACCAATTTTGGATACCATCAAAGGGGGGCAAAAATGTAAGTTTTTGTGGACAAAGGCAACCAAAGATTCTTTTGAAATTTTGAAACAAAAGGTAGCACAACAGTCCATACTTGTTTTTCCCGACTTTAATAAGTTGTTTGTGGTGGAATGTGATGTTAGTAATCTTGCTATAGCGGTTGTCCTAAGTCAAGAGGGCAGGCCTGTTGCTTTCTTTAGTGAAAAATTGAATGATGCTAAGAGAAAGTACTCTACTTATGATTTGGAATTGTATGAAATGGTTTAAGCTTTGAAAAAATGGAGGCACTATCTTTTGCCAAAAGAATTTATTGTTTATACTGACAACCATGCACTTAGTTTTCTGAATTCACAAGAGAAACTCAATCATAGGCATATGAAATGGGTTGAGCAACTCCAAGCCTATACTTTTTTAGTCAAACACAAGAAGGGGCAGGCTAACAAAGTGGCAGATGCATTGAGTAGAAGGGTGTGTATGGTTCAAGAAATTTAGTTGCAAAGTGTAGGGGTTGATGCTCTCAAACACATGTATCAAGATGATGAAGATTTCAAGGAGGTATATGAAGTTTGTTCACAATTTTTAGATTCTTATCATTCTAATTTTTCTGAGTTTTTGTTGTAGAAGGGGTTGTTATTCAAAGGCAGCCAACTATGTGTTCCTAGGTGTTCCATGAGGGAGAACATCATAAAGGAAAAACATTGTGGGGGACTTGGAGGTCATTTTGGATTGGATCAAACATTGGATCAGGTGAAGAGGTTTTATTTTTGGCCTAAAATGCAATCAGATATTAGAAAATTTGTTGAATGTTGTAGTATTTGTCAAAGGGCAAAGGGTACTTCATCTAATGCTGGTTTATATCAGCCCCTTCCTATTCCTAATGGGCCATGGGAAAGTATTAGCATGGATTTTGTGTTGGGTCTTCCTAGGACTCAAAGAGGCTTTGATAGTATATTGGTTGTGGTGGATAGATTTAGTAAGATGGCTCATTTCTTGCCGTGTAAATGCACTAATAATGCTTCTCACATTTCCGGTTTGTTCTTCAAAGAAATTGTTAGAATCCATGGTTTGCCTCTTAACATTGTGACTGACAGGGATCCAAAGTTTGTAGGCCATTTTTGGCACACTTTGTGGACGAAGTTGGGCACTCAATTGTCTTTTACTTCAGCCTACCACCCTCAGACTGATGGCCAAACTGAGGTGGTTAATAGGTCCTTGGGAAACCTTCTTAGGTGTCTTACCAAGCAACATGGAGAGGCATGGGATATGATCATCCCTCAAGAAGAGTTTGCCTATAATGATTCCACCAATAGAAGCACAGGAAGGAGTCCATTTGAGATTGTTTATGGTCTTCATCCAAGAGGTGTTCTTGAATTGAGAGACCTTCATGGATTGGAAAGGAAAAGTGCTCAAGGTGAAAACTTTGCATTGGCCATGAAGGACATTCATGATAATGTCAAGGAAACTCTTCAAAAGAACAATGACAAGTACAAGGACAAAGCCACTGAAAGAAGGAGAGATGTACAATACAAGGTTGGGGATTTGGTCATGGTACATTTGAAGAAGGAAAGACTTCCTAAGGGGCAGCCAACCAAACTCCTCATGAAGAAGATAGGACCATGCCGGATTATGCACAAGTTTGGGCCCAATGCCTATGAGATTGAACTTCCTCAAGGCTTGGCCATCTCTCCTATCTTCAATGTTTTAGATTTGTTCCCTTTCAAAGGTGATTCTACTGCAGATTCAGAGGTAGATATGACAGTAGTAGGAGATGAAGATTGGATCAAAGGTCTTCCACCCAGTCAGCCATTGAAGTTGGAATGCATTGTTGACACCAAGGTCTTGAAGAAGACTAGGAAGAAGATATACAAGCAATTTCTTGTCAAATGGAGTGGCTTGCCTATTGAAGATGCCACTTGGATGACTGAAGAAGACATCTTGAAGCATGGTGTCACAATTGTTGATCTACTCCCTCAAGAGACTTGAGTTCTCTTTCCACTCGGGGAGTATGGTGCAAGAGCACCAAGAGATTTATGTCTTGTTTTTTATCTTCATTTTGTTTTGTGGTTTCATAAGGTCCTAGAGACCATTCTCATGATGTAATAAGGCTATGATGCCATGTTGTAAAGGAATATGTCCAAATGACTATAAACTGCTGTCATAAAGCCATAAAAGGCAGTCATGTAAGTCTTCATGTTTATAAGCCTTGTTAAGGCATGTCAAAGAGGCTAAAGTGGTGTCAAGAAGCCTAAATACCTTGTTCAAGGTCTAATCACATAGTAGAGGTGTTTAAAGAACATAAACAACCATTGTCTATGCAAACCAACTAAGGATTAGTTGAAGTTTGCAAATTGTCCCAAAAATAGTTCAGAAAGCTTGATGGCTTATGGTCTTTTCCATTGACCAAACTGCCTCAATGGAAGTTGCCAAGAGGTATGCCAATCTATATAACCTTGACCAAGTCAAATGTATGGAGGAGGAGAAGATATATGCAATCAAAACACCATTCTCTTGCTATTTTCTGTTATTTTCTAAATTTTCTCTAGGAAAAGCATGTACTACTTTGCTATACGGAATTGTTGTGAATCACAAGTTTGTGGAGAGTGAAGTATGGTGAACTAACATTCATCCAAACATGAATTAAGGCTATTACACTAGGCAAAAGGAAAGTTGGAAGCATTTGAAAGTAGACTATTTTCTTGAAAACTCTATTTTTCCTTGAAGAATCCATTGCTACAGTCCGTACCATTGCATTGTACGACATTATCATGAAATCTTGGTTATTTGAAATTGAATTATGTTGAAGTGAATATCAATTAAGATTGGTGTGGGCTCTTGACATTGAAGATCAGACATTCTACAAGCATATGATTTAGGACTGCTCTTTACAAGAATTCTAAATTTTTTGGAAAATTCACTCTTGCAGACCATACATAGAGAAGGTACAGCACTGTCATCATCTCTTCATGTTTTGAACAAATAGTATAGAGAGTTATTTATCATTTGAAGGTAGTTTGATGTTTTGAAGTTACATTATAAGGGAGATATAAGGTTTGTTTTAAAAATAGTCCATTTCAAGCCTAACAAGGATTTTGGTTGCAATCCATGAAGTTTCTTCCATTCCACTAATGTAAGACTTCATACATCAGTGGAATGGATTGTTATAGTGTTGTTTCAATGCATTTCATAAAGGGTTTTGGCAGAGAAGGTGATTTGTTGTTGTTTCATTGAAGAATCTAACAGGACCATGTGTTAGGTGATGCTTAAGAGAAGATTGAAGGAACCAAAGGTGCAATGTGTATCATGCTTGTAGCATCACCTTGGTTTTCCTTTTGTGGGGGCAACCCCTTGCTATGATGTAGTTTTTGAGAGCACATATCTTATGGGCATGTGCTTCCAGAAAGATCTTGTGCCTGTCTTATTTTTTATTCTACCTTAAAGTAGTTGCTCCTTGATAAGAGTTAGCAATAACTTTAAGGTAGGGGCATACATTGTGCTATGCTCTTTTGATTACATACTTGTTTATTATAGTTGGCATGGAACTCACTTAGTGATTCAACAGTCCTCACTAGCCCGTGATGTTTCTTTTTGGTCCATGAGCCACCTAGTACAACGAAGTTTTCTATCCCATGTGCTTCATGTGACTTGTCATGGTCACCTAGTAATTTGATGGTCCTTACTAGTGTGTGATTCACAAAGGTACTTCTTTTCACATGACCCCTAGTGACAGAGCAAGCTAGCATCAGAGTCATGTCCCTTATGTGTCTGTTTCTATGTTTTTTTGTTTTATCTTATATTCCTTAATGATTCCATGTGTCTTGTGTGTCTTCATCATGTTTTCCATGTGTTTTCCATGTATGCTTTATATCTTATGTGTACGCTTCATGTTAAGCATGTATGCATTGTGTATGATGTGTATTACCTTTGTGTATTGTGTGTCCATTACATTGTATTCAGGCTATGTATGCTTTTAGTACTCCATGTATGTGAATTATGTTACAATGTCTTACGTGTTTGAAAATCTCTTTGCCTATGTGTTTGTAACCTTAGAATCCTAATCTTGGGGGCTACTAATAGTCCACAACTTGGTAGAATCCTTTAGCTTCTATGTTTTCATGTTTGAAATTCGCCTTCTCCTTCCTTTAGTGTGAGTTTGAATGTAAGTTTGTACCCACACTAAAGTGGCGACTAAATGTTATGGAGTAAAATGTGTACACTAGCATTTTACACCTAGTTTAGCACCTGGTTAGACCTAAAATGTTACCTTTGTTAATTAGTACCTATTTTAACACCTTTTTGAACATTAAATGATAAAATCTTGATCTTGATGAATAAACCCGAGAGAATAAACTTAGGACTTGCCTAATCCCATGACATTAGACACTCCCTGGAGTTTGTGGGGCTAAAGGACAAGGGCGCCCAAGAACCCTGGTCCCAGATTGTTCCTTTAGCCCCTCTCTTGTGGTGTCAACTTATAACACCTCCTTAGCTTGTACATGTTGGCCCCATTTGGCTTTATTCATCATTTGTGAGTGGGAATGCATATATAAAGGAGTTTTACAATTCATTTACACTAAGATGCCTAATACAAAATTAGAGTTTGCTCACATGTTTTGATCTTCTATGCTAAAGTCTTCTTCATACTTGGAATTGCTATCTACTTGTAGATGTTATGAAGTTTGTTTGCAAGTCTTGAAGGAAATTTCAATCCTTCTCCATCACTCTCCTTGTTGGTGTATGATCTTGAGCATCCACTCTAACTAGGGTTTTACATCTTGTGGTAATCTTCATCAATTTCATTCATACATTCATCATATATTATCGATCTAGCCTCTACCCTCCTAGGGTACACACTCTTGGATCTAATCATCACTTTAGTGGAGATGGAAGAGCCAACATAGTGTTTTACTAAGGAAAACCCCTATACATAGCACAACCTTTTCCTTTTTGCTTGTGTGTAGGTCAGAGATACAGGTTTCAGAAGACAAGATTTAGGAAGAAGAAAGGGTTTGCAAGTACAGGTCTAGTGAAACTTGAAGATTCCATACAACCCTAATTAGGGTCTAGGGTGTGCGAGCACCCTGGTCTTTTGGTGCCTCCGAGTATGGATCTATGTTCTACTCTACTTCCTGATTTGTGTTGTACTTTTATATTTCTGACAGTTAGTTATTAGTCGATCTTTGTCAAATAAGGTTTAGTCATTTTCCCTAGTTTGCTTGCTAGAACTTGATTGAATTTGGTTGATACTCCTCTATACAACAAAATAATAGAACCCCTGTAGTTTGTCTCTCCTCCATGGGTAGTAGCCAAGCTTGGATTGTGTTCTAATGTTTGGTAGAAGAGAGTCTTGACCTAGAATAATTCCTTAGGCTAATTCACTCTTTTCACTCCTAAACATTCTTAAGGTGTGCAACTATGATAGTAATGTGGTTGAATGACTTAGGTTATAGCCCTTTAGTGTAGCTCTCTTCATAGTAGTAAGAGACATTGGCTACACCTAATTTTTTAAAACTTCGTACTTATTTTGTAGGTTGACTTTGTACAAGGTAGATTATAAATGAAAATTTGAAAACTATTAGCATCTAATTATTATTTATGCACTATGTAGAATGCATTATGCAATGCAATGTAATCAACAATACGAGGCTTGGAATTTGATAGTCACCCTTACCTATGATATGAAAGTTTTATGACAGTTTGGTTATTTAACTACCTTTTAATTGACATTTTAAGAAAATATAAATTATCAAAAAAATTATTTAATTTGTCAATATAAAAAAAGTGAAGAATTTGAATTGAAATATTTTATATTAAAATATTTTATTAAGTCTTATTAATCATACATATTAAATATGTAAAAAAACCTTATTATTTAAAAAATATTATTATCTATAATTTAAAACATAAATATTTTTTAATAGAAATCACAATTTTTAGAAAATATTAAACATGAAATAAATAAATGATATCGTATATCATTTGCTTTAATTCATTCAAGATACTCTCATTGATGCATCCAATATATTGAAACTTAACTTTGATTTTCTAACATCTTTGATGATGTTTTGTTTTAAAAATCCCCTTTTACAATCGATAGTACTTTTAGGTATAATAAGCAGACTTGTCATAACTTCATCATATGAGGATAACTTACATGTCAATGTTTTGTGTTACTAAAGACTTTCCATACATCTTCCATCTTAAAACCCTTACAACTCAAATGCAATAAATCAACAAAAGAGTTTAAATCCTTTTTACAAACATCCACATCAAATATCCATACAAATTCATTAATATTATTTAAAGTGTCTATTGACAATGCTCAATAAAATGCATAAATTTATTAGAGAACATTAGTTTTTTAAAAAATTTATTTGTATAGAATATTTTTTTATACCTAATAGAGACAAAATATCTATAATAAATAAAAATTCCTCTAACTTTCTATAATAAAATAAATAAATGAATCAATGTATAGTTTAATTTGATTTATAGTGCAATTCTATTTTATTATTTAGTCCAATTCGGTTTTATTATTTCTTGTTATTATGTCTTTGTAATTGCAAATTTGTATTTTTACAACATAGGTTTTTTTTTTAATTGTAAAAAAATGAAACAAAACTAATACCTTAAATTTACTATTATAATTAAAATTAAGTTTGTAAATTGATACATTTAATTTTTTTTAAAAAATATTTATAATTTTTATGGCCTAGTAACTTAAAGTTCAAATTTTTTAATGCATAAATACTGCCAATGGGGGCAGTTCCCATTATATTACCATACAAAGAAAATACATTTCCAATAGATGAACAAATCCCCCTCTAGTGAACAAACCACTACCTCAAAACAATAGACACAATACCTAGATAACATGCTCAGGAGAGCCTTGTGCTATCAGCTGCTCGGGGTGGGAAGGTGCCACAAGAAGCGTAGGCCTTTCCCTAGCTCCGAGGCTCTCTCGATTTGAGAAGGGAAGAGTAAATCCCCATATTGGCTTAGAAAGAAGGAAAAGGTCTCCATGTTGTTCCTGTTGATGCCTTATTTGAATAAACACATGGCTTGAGCCGTCACCTTGTTCCTATTTACTTTCTGTGTTAAATACCCCTACCAAAGATCCCTGCTTTGGTTTTTTGTTAAAAGTAGAGATGGCTGCATATGCCACCTCCTTCATATCATCCTTAATGAAGGTATTCGCCATGATTTTGCCGTGCACTTTCCTTCTGACTATGAGCACATTGTTCATTAAGAACTCCTTATAGAGGAAGCCATCATGGGTGTGTTAATCAGAGAATAGGTGGGAACCTATGACTTTCTTGATTATTTCTACAACTCCTTCCTTTTCTGCCTTGAACAGGTGCTTATCTTCTAATTCACATTTTCTTCATCAGGTTCCTCATCTTGCTCATGGTTGCACATGCAGATACACTCAATGGACATTTGTTGGGCCATTTTGGATAGTATCCATTATGTAGGCATTGTGAATTAGTAACTATTTTTCCTATGAGGAGTGTTCAACTGGAAATATTGTCTATGTTTGATCTTCTCAGATTTAGTTGTACTCTTCTACCTCCATCGTCGCAAGCACCAAGGTTCCTGTGAATGGCTAATGATAGTACTTGAAAGCCAAAGTGCAACTCCTAGATTTGAGGTTAGATTATGTTGTTAGAGAAGACGCTGAGAAAGCACTCTTTGGAAGGCACAATTGCAAAAGGCCCATGAAGTTCCCCATTTTGATAAGTCGTTCTAGATACTTTTCAATTCTGGTAGATTTCCTATCAATTGCAGAGACCATGTGGTTGTTGTCCTTCTTCCCTGTTAGATGAGTCAAGATTGGAGGATTCAAGATCAGGACGTGGGACATGAACAATCAAGACAAGATTGGACACATCTCAAAAAAATATGAAAATAGTATTTGGAACAACGCCGTTTTTAGGGGCCCATTTGCCCCTGCCATTCCATGATCAATTCTTGGAAATGGGACACCATCATCAAATATATCCTATACTATGAAATGGAATGGGATCCTTTTACACTCACCCATGTGGGGTGACCTGATTTTGTGTCTAGAGGTGGCTTATAACATATTGAAATGCTTTTAAATTTAGAAAAAACAATAGTTTATCTTCTTTTTTTGACATTTTCTAAGTTTTTTAAATCTGAATTTTTCCTAATTAAATCTTAATTTTTGAAAAATCTTATACTTTTAATTTGGTTTTTCTAAAAAAGTTTTTTCTATTATGCTATAAACAATATATTTAATAAACTTTGTATCATTTTGCTTGCAATTAAGACTTTTTCATAAGGAAAATTTCTCTCTTTATTGCAATTAAAAAATTGTTAGTTTTAAAGTGACGAACAAATTTATATGATATATTCTCTGAGAGAACATATACCATTAAACTCCCATTCACAAAAATATTTTAATTTATGATGGGGATCACTCGCCACATAAAATGGCACACAAAAACTATGTGACGTTTAAGAACAGCCATGAAAGTATTTACATAAATGCAGTCTAATTCTAATTTATACTCAAGATTTTAACACCATTTGCCACATCTACGGTATCAATTTATATACAGAGATCTTAAAACCCTTTGTTGCATATGTGATATAGGTTTATGGTAGAAATCTGTTTATATTTGAGATTCTAAAACCCTTTGCCATATTCAAGACATACTTTCTGTTTGAGATTCTACAAGGGGCATTGATATACGGTTTGTTGTTCCTGTTTAGAGAATGGAGGGTTTATTTCCAGAACTTCCTGAAGAAGTGGGTCAAGAATGTTTGATGAGGGTGCCTTACCAATGTCACAACCATCTCAGAGCTGTGAGCAAAGGGTGGAGGGATATAGTAAACAGCCCTTGGTTTTATCAAGACAGAAAGCGCTACTGGATGTGGGAGGAAATCATATGTCTGGTTAAAAATTTCATTGAAATAGTTCTATACTATCCTCTCCATAACTCATGGCAAACATTACCTCCTATTCCAATGGTGTCTGAAGTTAAACTATGCGGGTGATGTTGTCAGTGTGTTTGTGTCAACCAAAAGCTAATCATTATAAGGGGTAATTTTAGGTTAGTTTGCGTATACGATTTTAGGTCATCCAAATGGTACACAGGCGCTCAAATGCCTAGCGCCAAAATTGTGTCACCTGAAGGACTGATTTACATTGCAGGAGGGATAAACAACAACAGGATATCTACGCATGGGCAGAGGTTTACGATGTTGTGTTGGGCTGTTTTTAAATATCATCCACTTCAACAGTCAAAGGGCAATTTTGGCCAATAAAAATAGGACAAATATTTAACACTTTTTATTGTGAATGAGGTGTAAAATTGCCATTGATTGTTTGACCATTGAAGTGGATGATATTTAAGTAGAATGTGTTGGGGAAGACAAGTGGCGGATCCTTCTTGATATGAATGAATCACGAGGATTCGACAGTGTATTTCTTGACGATAAAGTTTTGGTCGCGAAGATGAAGTGCAAAGAGATTTTTGATGTAAAAACAAGAACATGGACGATACGGGAAAGTATAAGGCAATATACAACTGAAGAAAAGTTCGTAGTTGCGTTTGGAAGGATCTATTTCTTTGCAGGGAGAGAAGTTTGGGAGTACGATATTAAACAAAATCTTGAAAAGAGAATCGATTTTCTTCCTGGTGAAGTTGTCCTTGTTTGGTGTGTTACGCTAGGCGGAGACAAGATATTTGTGGGTGCAAGTGATAAGAATCGAAGTGTTGTTTGCTATTTTTACAGTCCTCCTAGACCAGAATCAGGAATATGCGCTGGGCTTAAACATCACATACTAAGCTTTGACTTGTTTAGGTGGCTGGTGGGCCCTTTCTCTTACTCTGTTTTGTTAATGTGTCAATAAGAGAAGGGGCCCACCAACCACCTAGGTAAGTCAAAGCTTAGTGTGTGATGTTTAAGTCTAGCCGGGAATATATGAAATGAGCGGTCAGTTCACATTCAAACTCATCCAAGTTTCAGTTGTCTCTTTTATAAAGCAGCAACAGTCAAAAGTCAATTTTGGCCAATAAAAATAAGACAAATATTTACCACTTTTTATTGTAAATGAGATGTAAAATTGCTATTCACTGTTAACCATAAAAATGGATGATATTTAAGTAGAGTGCTATAATAGTCTTGATAGAAAATTTGAGCCTCATAAAGACAATTCTATCTTATAAATAGCTTACTTTAAGCAATATTAGACCTTTACCCCTTTAATTTATGTTACTTAGAATAGTTGTCAAAAATGTAGTTTTAATAACCAGTTTTATTTATTTGATATATTAACTTTATTTATCCTTAATAATATTTATTATCTAATTCTCATCATGAGTGTTAATCTTTATTTTCAGATTTTTTTTTTATGTTTAGGTCATGTGCAATGACCTAATCTTTGGATTGGATTGTATGGTTTGGTGTGGTATTCTTATTTCAAATATCCTACTCTGTATAAACTTTTCTAAAAGTTTGACTATTATTTTTTATTGGCTTGGACACCAAAAGTCTTGAGTTGAGCATCTAAGAACATATATTCAAGGACATCTCCTAGGTCAATAGGATATTCAATTATCAAGAGATAAAACACATAAAAGTAATGTAGTTTCAATCTCAATCTTAGGTTAGACTTAGTTAAGTTCCAATTACATCAACATTATATTTTTTCTTAGCATGTTTTACATCTTTGTATGATTTCAAGAGACTTGACTACTTATCTTTCTTAAGAGAACTATTACACCTACCAAAGATTTTGTTTGAAAATAAGTTTAGAGAATATTGAAAAACAATGTTGATTATGGTTTTACATATATTAATTGGCAACAATTCTCATATAATAAGAATTTCCCATTTTAGTGGCACCCATTTTAAAGACATTTTTAGTCAAATAAGTTTTAACTCAATATAAGTACAAGAGAATTAAGAATTCTTAGGAAAAAATGTATACTAAATATCAATGAATAAGATAAAAAATAGTGAGGTTAATATGTGTATGTCTATAAATCCAAGTTATTGGTATTCGATGGAATTGAAAAGATTCATTTTCAACAATCTCAAGCCAACTACACACTAAAAATTTGAAAGTCTATTTTCCTCTTCCTCAATATATAATTCTTCTATGGTTTGAAATTATTAAATATAGTCAAGTGTGCTCAAGCTTGTAGAGGAAAAAAGTGCACATCCTTACACTTTTTCCCACTCATTTTATATCATCTTTGTTGGGAAAGGTGTCTCAACCTTGTATCCTAATTGTTTTTATTTGTTTATTATTTGTATTTTGAGAAATGCGGTGTCCCACTTTGTGTTGGCATTATATGACATATGTCAAGCATCTTGAGAGGTGTGTAAGAAGTTTTAAAAGCACCTAGTGTTGTTATGGTATTGTAAGATGGGAGTTACATATGACAAATTCTATGATGTGAGTTACTTATGACAAATTCTTGTTAGAATTAGGCTGGACAACTGAGAGGGTGGGGGGCTGAATCAGTTGTCCCAAAACTTTATCACTTGCAACAATATCACTTAAAACTAATTAAAACATTTAGAGTGTGAATCATCAACACATGAGAAAAAATAAATAAACACACATGACACAATGATTTTTGACGTGAAAACTCAGTTAAGGGAAAAACCATGGTGGGGGTTAACCCACAAAGATTATACTCTGTTAAAAGTATTACAATTGGGAACGCACATGCATTCGGGCTTACTACCCAGAGCTCACTGCTCAAAAGAAGGCTCACTGCCTACAGAAGGCCCACTGCCTACAGAAAGAAGATTATAATGAGTTTGAACTGATAATTAGCATCTACCAATGCAAGGATTCAGTTCCGATTAAGTACAGAATACTAACTTGATACACTTCATCCTCACTCTGCCCTGTTTACTGCTCTGCTAACATCTAAACCTTAGATCTTTGCCCTTTTCACACTTATTCCATAGTTGCATCACACACACACACACACACACACACACAAATCACTTAAATCCATCAACTATATATATCCGTATCATGATATTCAATCACTTTTTAGTCAGCTTCAAAAACACTTAGAACTTTGTTGAAGACTCTGCTCTGTCGGCTAAATCCATGCATAACTTGTAACGCGGACCAAAACGTGCATTCACAAATCATCAATTGTGTCAGCCACTATCAATGATCATCACAAATCATCCAACTGACAACCTCCATTTATCCAGAACCAAGATCAATTACAAGGTCAACTTGTTCTTCTGCTATCTACACTATCAAACTGTAACCCCATACTCAAATGCAAATAACTTTTGAATCCTTCATCACTAGAGGTTAAAATTCTAGATTTAGATTACCCTGACAATCCTTATGACTCCTTCAAATTTGCAGCATACTTTGATTTACCACCAGAGAGATCTAGACCAAGATACTGGACCTTGTCACATGATCTGTTTTTGGCTACCCAGACTTAGATAAATTCTGATTCTGACTTCTAGTATGGACAAATTATGTTATGCGGATGAGTGGAATAGTCTTAGTTTCCATCAATGACAACACCTGTCATGTGAAGCAGTGTCTCTTACCAACAATCTCCCCCTTAGACATTGATGGCAACACTTAGTGAAAAATGACTAAGTGTTACTCCCCCTTACTCTATACTCTTATGCTCTCCACTGATTTTGGAGCTCTCCCTTTGTTGGATACCTCATTTTTCATCATTCTTCACTCCCCCTTTGACATCACTGGCAAAGGATGGGGTCTGCAAGCCAAAATTCTCAAAAAATTTGTATATAATGCCGCATATGTATAGCAAATCCTTAAGTTATATTTACATGAACTTGAGAATATCTACAAAAATAATTTTTAACTACAAGTTTAGAGGCCCAACTTCTTTTCATGCCATCCAAAATTGAGATGTGTTCACTGAGTAGGAATGCCTGTGTTTTTGCTTTCTTCAAATCTAGAGGATCACTTGTCTGGGCTACAACTTGAGCTTCTGATAAAGCAGTAAACATTGTTTCTAACTTGGGGGCAATTAATCCTTGAAGCTCACACATTCTTTCCATAATATTGCTCTTTTTTTAACAAGTTTCTTTATTTCATTAGTCAGGCTGATTACTTAATACTCCTGACTTATCGGAGAAATTGTTAGAGGATCAAAATTTTGAGATAGAATCAACAATTTTTGTTCCCACTCCTTTATCTTCTTCTCAATATCCTCAATAACTTTGGGCCAAGATAGACAAAATTTGTATACATCACCTCCATCACTAAAAGAATTTTGAATACTTTTTATATTGATATCAAGTATCCTTCTATCATTCCCTATTAGGCCATTTAGCTTACTATATCTCTTATCCAAAAATTCATTCCAGAATTTAATCTATGCAGACTTTTCAAAAGACTCAAAGTGTGTACTTAAAGAATTTACAAGGCTCTTTAGATTTTTGGAGGGAGACTCAGATGGATTCTTCTGGAAAGTTGGCATTATCTTCTCCAATATACCAGATGCAAGACTTAACAGCTCACTGTCCTCTAGGTGAGATTTCAATATCTTTTCACTTGCTTTGGCTTGTGTGAAGGATGCTATCTTCATCATTTGGACCAAAGAGAGAGTATCCAAGTTGATTGGTCCTTGAATTAGTTCTGATTCATCAAACCCAAGCATCTCTTTACTCAAAAAACTTTTCACTACATCTGCAGTGTCTCTTGCCACCATTTCTAGACCACTTTCCTTTTCTTGAGTTTTCACAGTATCAGGACTATCAACATTTGTAGCATCTTCTTTTGCTTTATCTTCCTTACCTTTGAATTCTTCTTCTTCACCTTTCTCTATGTTATCTGCAGCTGGATTTTTTCCTTTGACCTCACTATTTGCAATCCATTCCTGAGGATCTTGTGTAGCAGCAGTATTCTCAACATTATCTTCTTTTTTTGGATTGATTAGGAGAAGTTAGAGTATCTCCTACATCATCAGTTTGATCCACCATCTTTGTATCTTCTTTGTTTATTTGTACCTCTTCTGGAACATAGGAGTCATCAACCTTGGTTTGTTGCTCATTAGTTTTCATCTTTTCAATACCCGAGATTGATGAATCAATCCCATCATCAGTCTCATCCTCAACAAATGGAAGATTGTGTCTCTTCAATGCACTTAGAAGTATTTCATGTGTTTCTTTAACTATTTGGTCCAATTCTCTAAGCATCAGTTTGTTCATTCTCTTCTTGCTCCTGAATTCATCCTTCACTTCTTTGAATATCATATTCATTTGAACTTGAGTGATCTGAGGGCATAGTTTTATTAATACATGCTCTCTAAGCTCCATATCCTTGCTTTTTGCATTTTCTTTCCTCAACTCCAAAATGTTTGCAAGACTTGGAGGGATGTCAGAAGTTATTTCAATCAAGGCCTTATTATAGATATTCAGATATCTAACAATTGCTTCCTCTAACACCCTCTTATCTGTGTCATTGTATTCATCATAAAATTTAGTCATGGGTTTCAAATTTCCATCCACAGTGACTAATTTTATTACATCTTCCATGGAAATTATAGGCTTCTCAACATATGTATCTGTCTTCTACCTTTTGTTTGCCCTTTTGCTTTCGAAGGGCTTCTCCTTAGTCACTTTGGCAGCTTTTATTCCAAAGGCTTTCAACTCCTTTACCTCAGCATCAGAATCTGTTTCTTCTTCATCAACTTTTGTGCTCTTATAGGTTCTTGTGGCCTTTATTTTCACTCTTTTTCCTTTTTTTCCGAATGATTTGCCTTCTGGTATCTCAGGATTGGTAGGTTTTAGAGGAATAGGGGCAGCAGTAGAGCTCCTAGTAGTCCTTGATGTGGAAGAGGGTTCCACTGGAGCACTTCCTTGTTTCTTATCATGTTTCTCTTTCTCAACCTTTTCAATTCCTTCCCTGAATTGCCTCACAGCCTCCTTGGTTAGACCCTAGATTTTCAGCCAACTACTCAACTTCTTTTTTTACTTTCCTATTGGTTTCAGGTCTTCTAAGTTCAACATGTAGTTTCATAATTAGCTCATCATATGTTCTAAATCTTTCAATTGTTGTGTCCTTTGGCTTGCTCAATAGGTTTTGAGCATACATATTCAAAATTTTCTCATCAACCTCATAGCCCATAGGTATAATCCATACAGTTATGGGTTCCACAGCTTCCATTAGGCACTGATCAGTGTCAACCATAAAACATATTTCATCTTTATATTTCTCCACAACTAACTTGGGAATTCTCTCCCTTGCATGCATCATACTCTGAAAATTCTTAAGATATTCCTAGATTGCAGTTTTCTATGTTTTGTAGTCACCAATGTTGTTTAGATGATATTTGATCCGAATAGTAACTGGCTCATCATTAGTCTAGTGTACACCTTTTACTCCAGGTACCTCATTCATAAAGTAGAAGAACAAGCATAGAACCAATGTACCATATTTAAAAGTGTTTTTCTTATCTTTCTTGATTTTGTTCAAGTTCTCAATTAGTTGGTTCTGCAATAATTCACACAAATCATAATCTGCATTTTCTTTTAGCATCTTGTATGCAGCATATATGGTTGTTCTGGAAATAGAATTCTCCCTGCTGGAGTGATAAATCTTGTATCCAATCACCATGGAAGAAAACTTAACATTCAGTTCTATAATGTCATTGATGGTCATTTCCCTCTTGTCAAACTTTACACCAATTGCATCAGTAACAATTTGGTTTTTCACATATTTTAACATGGGTAATCCATCGGTTCAATTTAACCCAGTCACAATTCTAATAACATCCTTGGTAATCTTGAATGGTTTTAATAGCCATATGAATTCATCATGCATTTGACTCAAAACATACCAGACCCATTCATCTTTATTGAATGTTGGAAACCCCATAACCTGAATAAAATGTTTATCAAGTAGTGCCTAATACTCAAATTTAAGGTTGTGATTTTCATTCCTGAGATGACTCTCAAACAAATCTACATACCTTGAGTCCCCAAATTCATCTATATTCACATGAATATAAACCCTAATATCTTAAACATGTAGCACACCATACGAAACACTTGAAAATGTGCCTAATGGGTCGACTTCTACTGATTTGTGAGAATGCTTTTTAAATTTGGGTTGAGGCCTTTTAGTAATATCAACAACCAAAGGTGTAGCCATTGCAAAGATTAAAAGTTCAAAGCTTCACAGATAAATACCTTTTTCATGAAATTAGGGTTGACAGATGAATTCGTCGGTCGCACTTCAATTCCTTGTGATCTTAGCTCAGACACTATTCTTCTTGCTCTCTTCAAATACATAGTGATTCAAATGAAGAATGAACACCTTTTTCTGCTCTACAAAACCTAATTTTCCTTTGTAATAAATGCTCTACCCTAACACATCCGATTGTACTATTTTTGCATGCAGTCAATCTTCAATTGCTCCGCAAATCATCATATCCACTTTTTATCTTCCAAAAATCCTTTCAAATGATGCATAATAATCCAAATTATTTTCTCTCATTGTGCCAAATTCAGGCACCCACTTACTAGCTAGGGAAATTTGATCTTCAATGCAGCTCCCCTTGAGCCAGAGCTCCCTATTTAATTCTTGGAGGAATTGTCAGCACTAGATTTCGGTGCGGACCCATTGTCAGCATTCATTTCACTTTTCTTTACCCATGTTTTATTCATCTCATCTTGGATCTTATTCACATCAATTTTGCCCTTGCCTTTGTCTTGTTTCCTCTCATCTAGTTTTTTGTTTACCAGATCTCTTCTTTCATTCTTTCTATTTCTACAAAATTGTGCAATATGACCAGATCTATTGCAATTAAAGCACACAAAATTTCTTTGTTTATATACTTGATTTCCTCTTGATCTGCACTGATTAGCCATGTGTCCAAATCCATTGCAAGCAAAACAGTAACCATTGAAAGAGTTGCCATTTCCTCTAATGTTAGAGTTATTGATTATCATACTTCTGCATTCATTTGATCTATGACCATACCTCTTACACTTGAAGCATTGACCGGAGAAGGATGGACCATTTTGATTTACTCTGCTTCTGCACTGAGTAGCTCTATGACCAAATTTGTTGCAATTAAACCAAATTCATTGAATGATGGATATCTTTGAGTATTAGGTTGTCTTACTGGAGGTCTTCTAGGTCTGTTTCTCCCATTCCTTGGTTGAAAATTTCTTTGTCTAGATTTGGAGCTCTCACCTTTCTCATAGCCAAGACCATACTTGTCATCAACCTTTTTCTGATCTTCAAGCAGTGCTTCAAGTTTAGCTGAGCTTATCTTGAACTTTTCCTTGTATTCATTTGCAATTTCTAGGTCATGTCTGAGAATGACAATTTGCCTCTCAAGTTCTCTCTCATTGTTTCTACATTCTTGTAAATTAGACTCTAGGAGGCTAGCTATATTCTATCCAATCTACAACATTCTTCAGTTCTTTCTTTTAGGTTTTGATTCAGGTCTTCTTTAATTTTCTTCATATCTGCAATTTCCTTGGTTAGCCTCATCACCCTGGATTCCATCTCATGTTTTAGTACAACAACTTCTTTAGCTAACTTCTCACATGCCTTTGTCTTTTCTTTTAGGGCCTTATCCTTGTTATCATCTTCATTATGATTTCCTAATTGAAGAGGTTGCTCCTTTCTCTTTTCATTGGATTTGCTCAATTTTTCTTTTAAAGTCTCAATGAAGTCTTCAGCATCTTTCAGGTCCTCTTGCAGTTCTTTGACTTCTGCTCTGGACTAAACAAGATCTTCTAAGCTAAGTTTAAGTTGTTCCTAGAGATTGTATTCATCCATTTTATTGGCTTCCCAAATCTTCCTTAAGATGTTAAACTTTTTCAAAGGAACCTCACTCTGATATCGATTGTTAGAATTAGGCTAGACAACTAAGAAGGGGGGTGAATCAATTGTCCCAAAACTTTATCACTTGCAACAATATCACTTAAAACTGATTAAAACATTTAGAGCATGAATCATCAACACATGAGCAAAAACAAATGAACACACATGACACAATGATTTTTGGCGTGGAAACCTAGTTAAGGGAAAAACCACGATGGGGGTTAACCCACAAAGATTATACTCTGTTAAAAGTATTACAATTGGGAATGCACATGCATTCGGGCTCACTTCCCAGAGCTCACTGCTCAAAAGAAGGCTCACTACCTACAGAAAGAAGATTATAATGAGTTTGAACTGATAATTAGCATCTACCAATGCAAGGTTTCAGTTCAGGTTAAGCATAGAATACTGACTTGATACACTTCATCTTCACTCTGCCCTATTTATTGCTCTGCTAACATTTGAACCTTAGATCTCTACCCTTTTCACACTTATTCCATAGTCGCATCACACACGCACAAATCACTTAAATCCATCAGCTATATATATCTGCATCATGATATTCAATCACTTTTCAGTCGGCTTCAAGAACACTTAGAACTTTGTTGAAGACTCTACTCTGTCAACTAAATCCATGCATAACTTGTAACGCGGACCAAAAATTGCATTCACAAATCATCAATCATGTCGGCCACTATCACTGATCATTAAAAATCATCCAATTGACAACTTCCATTTATCCAGAACCAAGATCAATTACAAGGTCGGCCTATTCTTCTGTTGTTTGCACTATCAAACTATAACCCCATACTTAGATTCAAATAACTTTTGAATCCTTCATCACAGAGGTTAAAATTCTAGATTTAGATTGCCCTGATAATCCTTATGACTCCTTCAGATCCATAGCATACTCTGATTTACCAACCTAGAGATCTGGACCAAGATACCGAACCCTGTCACATGCTCTATTTCTAGCTACCCAGACTTAGATAAATTCTGATTCTGACTTTCGGTATGGACAAATTATGTTATGCGGATGAGTGGAATAGTCTTAGTTGCCATTAATGACAACACCTGTCATTTGAAACAATGTCTCTTGCCAACAATTCTATGATACATAAGAGCATGATTATAGGGGATTTTTATTGGAATCTTCACTAGCATTATAATAGTTTATGATGCATGTCATAGATCATCTTTGAATTGAGATTATGGAGCCAAAAATGGAGCACCCTATTTGAGGAGTCAATTATGACTTATGACAACTTATGACTAGTGTGGAGAATCTACTTTTTAGGCATGGTTGACTCTACATGGGTATGGGGTATTGGAACTTGTCTAGATTTGGGTGCCACATTTGTGGGTGGTTGTTGCTCATGGTTTTGATTGCCATTTGGTGGTTACATGTATTATTTTCCCTATAAATTTGGTGCTTGGGTTGGAGTATGGATAGTGTATTTGTAGGTATCATTATGCTACTAGATTTACTCTAGCTTACATGTTAGTGATACTCTTGTAAGGACATGTACCTAGTTATTGTATTGAAACTATTATTGTTGATAATATAATTGGTTTGTGATTTGGAATGTGGATTTTTTCTCCCAAAAGGATTTTCCCAATGTAAATCACTATGTAATAGTTGTATGTGTTTGTGTTATTTCCTTGTAACTGTTAGATTAAATTTATTCTACACATTCATCTCTCATAGATCAATTTAGAAAGCTTATTCCACACTTTTGCTTCCTTGCATTTAGTATTAGATCTTGATCACCTTGGATTTTAGGTGTTAGGTGAAAGGAAGTACACTAATCTATGAGAGGAGGTATGTGTAGACATTACAAGGAAATAAATTAAAAGCAATATATGATAACACAATGATTTACATGGGGAAAACCCTTTTGGGAGAAAACCCCAAACTCCAAAGCAACTCAAGATATTATTCTATAATCAATGGTTACAATACACTTGGAGTGTGTAAGCCTCTATAGGAGTATCACCAATAAGAGATTTGGAGTAATTCTAGCAACATAACAATACACGTACAAAACTCATGATGAAACCCCCATCTCAAGAACCCAATAGGTAGGAGAAGTAGGACATGAAACCACCAAATGTTAATGTAACGTTAGAAAATGTCCCCTTGGGGGCTTTTCCCTCATAAGGTTTAGCTCCTGGGTCTTTTGCATGCATTTAGGACGTCTTAGTTCATATTTTGGCATCCCAATGGAATGAGACCTAGGTTTCATGGCAAATGGGACTTAGGAGGACCCCTTGAGTTGTACCCTGCCTAAAATAGGGGGGAGGACTTGGGCTCCTACACCCTAGTCCTACCCTATTTTGGGGCAACCCTAATTTTTGGGTGTCGGTTTGTGACCGTTATTAGGTCCCTTTGCCGACACGGTAAGTTTGAATTTCAAAAATCTTGGTGGGAGTGCTTGTAGTTACATATATAAGCATGCTTAGGCATTCATTTGTAAACTAGATGGCAATTGTGATGTTCAAGTGTTTTCAAGGTGATTCAAGGTTTTCACTGTGTTACAAGAGCAGACTTGTGTGTTTTGTGTGTTGATATTTGCAGATTTGAGCATCAATTTCCTCATGGAGTGAAGAGCGTCTTCCTCCCATGAGAACTTCACTACAAGGTGACATCATATTGTGTTTTTATCATTGATTCCTTTAGTTTTTGCCATTGCCTCACAAGGGCACACACTCTCTATCTGACAATAGTATTCAGAGACTTAAGTGTCCTCCGGGGCTTGATTGAGGCAAGCCTCTAAACACCACAACCCCCAAACCAAGTCTTGTGATTACAGGTTATAGGTGTCGCATTTGGGAAAAGTAGAGTTGCAGGAAGGATCAACAAACATCAGGGATTTAGAATCTGAAGAGTTGTAGGATGCCAAAGCATTTCCAGGACTTGGGCGCTCACTCCAGTGTCCTCTACAAATGAATTTCTAGAAACAAAAGTTACAGGGTTGATCAGTGTCGGAAGGAGGTCTGGATCCCACGAAGAAATTGGTACCTTGGACTTGGTCACCCGCTCCAGTGTCCCGACTATTCTGCTTCGAAACCCCCAAAATAGGTACTCTGTGATTTGGTATTTTACTCCTGTCTGCAAGAACTTTTTCTGTTATTCTTCAATTTGTTGCCGCATTTGCATAATTAGGGTTTTAATGGTCAATTGAGCATAATAGAAGGAAAATTGATAATTAAATTCCCTAATCCAATTTTCCCTACATCTCATAGTGACCTAGGGTATGACAGTGCTTGCCACTTGACCCTAGATCCTTGAATGTAAGTGGAGAGGAGGATTTAAACATCAAAACACTAAAACATTAACAAATCCAATTTTCCACTAAACATTTTGGTGAACCCGTGTTTTTGGACTTAAATTGTAACTTGTTGAGTGTGTGTCTTTAGATTTATATTGATTTCATTCATTCATATAGTCATTCATTTTATTTCATTGAAAAAATTTCAAAAAATTTGGAAAAATTGGAAAAATTCAAAAAAAATTGCATTGTTTGGCTTACTAAATTGCATCAGTTCTTCCTAAATTTTCCTAATTCATTATTTTTGCATCAGATCTGATATGAACTACAGAAAAATCTAAAAATTCAAAAATTTGCATTGCATTTTCATCATTAATTTGCTAGGTTTTTGTAGAAATTTTGACAATTTTCATATAACCTAGTAATTCCAAAATCTAGGGATAGTAAGAAAAATCTTTTATCAGATTTTTCTACTGATTTAGAGGCTCATTAAAATTAACATTTGTCTATAGTCTTGCATTTTAGTGTAAATTTGCATTTAGATTTAAAATATTTGCATTTTTGCATAGAAAATTTCAACAAAAAACTAGCAATTTTTATGCATTTTCATTAAATTTGCATGGGCATTTTGCATGTTCAAGCTTGAAAATTATTTTCAGATCTGAGGGTATTTAATTTCCATCATAAATCATACTTCAAAACATTCGCATAGCATTTTTTCCCAAGATCTCAAACCTAGGGCTTCGAAAACAACGATTTTCAGTAAATTTGGCCTTATCGACTCTATAAACTTGCACCATAAGCATGTTGTGAAGAGTATTTTTTCATTAATTTTCTGTTATCAAGGTAATAATTTTCTCCCCCTCCTAAAAATCTTCACAACACCCTTTTAATGGGCTCTTGTATTGAAAATTTGGTGAAAAACTACACATTTTGACTATTTTTGCCCTAGGGTTTGACCTAGTTTGCACTCCAAGCATGTTGTGATCAATTTTATGGATTGAGGTGACTAATATATTTTATTTTATTTTTTGGACCTCCTAAAATTCATTACAACACCCTCTTTTCTAGGTTTTGGAATCGAAAAACCGTGAAAAAATTGCATATTTTGCTATATTTTCACTAGGGTTTGACCTTACGAGGCACTAAAAGCGTGACGTATTGGATATTTTGGAACTAAGTGGCTGTTATTACTGATATTATTTTCTATCCATCATAATTTTCCTCACAAAACCCTTTGTTATGCCCTTTTGCATTGAACTTTGGTGGAAAAAGTGCCTATTTTGACATATTTTCACTATATTTTGACTTGGCATTAACTTGAAATCACATAAAGATTGTGTTGAGAAGGATAATTTTTCTGTTTTGGACTGATATAAGACATATAGCTTTCTTCCCTTGACTGAAATCCTTACAACACCCTTTGTTTCAATCATTTGCATTGAAAAAGTTCCAAAAATCAATCATTTTAGGTCATTTTTGCATATAGTTTTGTACTTGTCTCTTGCATACTTTTGAAAAGCTCTTAAAATATGATTTTACATTGATGTTATGAAATATTTATTTATGGCATCTTAATCTCATTTCTCTTTGGTATCTTTACATGCATATATCAAAAACTTCGAGAGTTTCTACAAATTTCTTAATATGAATCCTCATGTGCTCACTTATTTACAAGCTATGTATAACAAGGATATATTTAAATGCTCATCATTTGAAATCCTTGACTATGTATCTAATTTTGACAACTTCACTTCTCTCATGAATACATACCCTTGGGTCATAGGAAATTTGACAAAACACATTGAGGATGATGAGAGTGAAAATTCTCTTAATGCTTTGGATTTAATAGCTAAAACATATGGTGATAACAATGATGATGATTCCATGGTTGAAAGACCAATAAAACTAGATGAGAAGACCATGGATAGCCTTATCAATGATGTAACACCTAATCTTCCTATCAATATTGTACCTTCCTCTCATCCCACTGCTCTCCCTGGCTAAGATGTAGCATTAGTGGATGAGAAAAGGTATCTCACATTAAATCCTTTAGGGATGGTTGTTGGGTGCAATCAAGAGGGAAACAATGTTAATTCAATCATCATTAATAGACCTTGTAGCAATATCCCTAAGATGGTTGTCTGAGGGGCACCTAGTGCACCCTCTTGTTTAAAGCCTGTAATTACTGTTCAAGGTAGACCCCCAGATTACATCTATAAATATGCACAACTGAGTCATGGTGTTCAAAATGTGTTACAATTCAACCACACCACAATGTGATTTCTCACAGATACAACACCCGTAATAACAAGCAAAGTAACCAAGCACTGCATGTGCTTGTCTCTCTTCCTTGTTCTCAACCTATGCTCCCTCCAACACCTCGCCTTACTCATAAAAGTGGTCAAGAGTATGATCTTGTCAAACAGCTCCGCGCTACTCCAGCTAAGATCTCTCTTTGGGATTTAATACAAACATCACCTACATACCATGGAATGCTCCAAGAAGCTTTACAAAGGTGATTGGCCACTTTCTATTAAGCTGAATGATGTAGCAGTTGTATTGGATAGTATGCATGCAACAAAAATAGATATTCTCTTTCAACCACAGGAATTGCCATCAATTGAAGTCCAAAACCAATATGATCCTCTTATGATCTTCGTCACAATAAACAACACATTGGTTAAGAGAGTTATGATTGATAATGGATCGGCTCTTAATGTTTGTAGCATTGACCTACTACATAAAATCAAGTTTGACACATCACAAATCACACCAAATGGCATTAGCATTCGTGGCTTTGATAATGTTGTCCGACAATCCATGGGAACTATAACTCTACCTATACAAGTAGGACGTGATTGTGCCTACCCTGATTCATGTCATGCCTTGTTCTTTACCTTACAACATGATTCTTGGTAGACCTTGGATTCATTCATTAAGGGTAGTCCCTTCCACTCTACATCATTCAATCAAATTTATATTGAAAGGTAAACTTCATACTATTCATGTTGATCTTGAACCAGATAAATGTTTACATATCGAAATGCAAAAACCAGTTTACAATCATATGAGGTTAAACAATTTACGAGGTGATCCATCAATGACTAAAGTTGTGCAAGACTCCCAACCATCGAATGCACTTGTTGGTGATGATTGGGGTTCATTAGATTTTAACCCTTGCAGTACAGGGAAATACAAATTTAATAAACCTGACACGTCAAAAGTCGCATCGATATCGTCTAAATAATCTTTTGAAACATCTTAGAAAAGCAAAGTTTCCTTGGTTGAAAATAAAGACAATACCCTTACCTATACTACAAGTTATGATACCTATGAGGCTTCGCCTTCTTCTAAAGAAATGGACTCTCTATATGGTCGTGGATTTCAAATCTTGTACAAAAATAATGACTATGCAAGCAATGGTTATGATGTAAATCAACAAGGAATTAGAGTACCTTTACAAGTTGTTGGAATTAACTACACAACCGGTATAGGATACCACTCTTTGAAACCCACCAAAGCCCCTCATCATCCTAAACTTAATGTTAATACAATATTAAAACAACATGAGAGATAGATCCTAAATGTGTATGTTCTTAATGATGGTGCTACCAGGTAAGTATCTCTAACCCTCTATCTCTCTCGTGATGTGCCTCCCCCATGATGTGTTATGTGTTGTTTAGGCCTCCTAGAATGACCTCAGATTCTCCCGTAAGGTCTGGGATACTAGGAGACCGCCTCTATTGTGACCTTCTTCTATTTGTATCATCATTCTTCTATATTGCCTCTCTCTCTAATTTCTTTGTTGTGTGTTGTGTCTTGCAGACATAACATTGCGGTTGGTGACTTAGGGGCACCCTCCTACGTGACTATCCCTAAGACACTTGTTTCTCCTCTCTTATTTATTGTTTTCCTTCTTCTAGTGTTTCCATCTAGTGGGCGGATGACAACAAACATTTATACTGATACGGACCTAGTGTCCCTTTCAAGAGCAATAAAAAATGGACTTAGTTCCTAATATGATGATGGGGTTGTATGTATTATCCGACGCTTGGCTAGTGGAAGCACTTGTGCTTTCTGTGTAGTGAATTTTATGATGTTTCTATCACATTTACAAACCTTAACAATATTGTTTCTCTATGCACCTTTGTTTGTCTTTGAATCAAGCCTTGGTGGTACTTGATTCGGAGAGATTCATGATATAGCCCCACGGTTATCCTCAAACTCCGAATTTGTTGTATAACCTTGGCTCTTTGTGTGTTCAATCATATGCATTATTTTTGTTTATCATGATGTTGTAGACACTAACATGTTTATTGCAGGGATGTGTTTGTGGGAACATTTGGTGATTGTGAAGTACATGTCACCTCTGGGGGCATGGGCTTTGCAAAAGTCTATGTTCCCTTGTGTGTTTTCTTCCTACCTTAACGTGCTTGATATTGATGCATGATATCAACCACCTTAAGGTGGGGGCATATAAGGTAAGCTATCTGCTGTAGATGTTAGCAATGTGCTTGTCCTTAGGTGTAGGCTAGTACAATGAGTATTTCCTACATCCTAAGTTTGTTCGCAATCAATCAATCTATCTAATGCGTATATCTCCTTTTCACCGTAAGGCATCTTTGTGATGCGAGTGGGGTTGTATACTTTTGAGCTCATACCTCCTTTTCACTGTAAGGTGTTCCCATGATGCAGGTGGGGTGGTATGACATGCTTCCTTTTCACTGTAAGGTGTCTCCATGACGTAGGTGGGGTTGCATTTTTAAAAGTCCTCTGCAAAGGCGGGGAGTGGTTTTGTGACTAACTCAACCCTTAAGCGTGTTTTCGGTGATTGTTGCGGCAAAGCCCAGTCGTCGGTGTGTGCCTATAATGTGCCTGAGATGGTGTTGGACCTAGAAATAGGTACACTCCATCGCTTGTTTGCCATGTTTTCTCTATGTCTTCAAGTGTGTGTGTTTGGCGTGCTTGCTTTGTTTGGTGTGTCTATTGCCTCATATGCAGTCTACATTTTGGGAGGTTTTGCGTGTCTTGCATGTGTGTTTCCCCATATATACAAAGACCTGCAAGATGTATTATGGGAGGTTTGTTTACTTTCGAGTACTTGCATTTGCATTTCATATATATATGATAAAAAGAAAAGAAAAGATATCATTTCTGTCTTCCATGCATTAATGTGTCTTCTATGCATTGACTGTATTCTCCATGTTCTACATGACTGTAACTGTCTTCTCCATGTTTTGCGTGCCTATTACTATCTTCTATGTGATTGGTGTGTCTTCTTCGTGCTTGGCGTGTTTGTTGTGTTTGTGACCGTACTTTAATGCATGTATTGACCTCACATTTATACATACATTAAAGTGGGGGCTAAATGTAATGTCAAAAAATGTCCCCTTGGGGGCTTTTCCCTCATAAGGTTTAGTTCCTGGGTCTTTTGCATACATTTAGAACATCTTAGTTCATATTTTGGCATCCCAATGGAATGAGACCTAGGTTTCATGGCAAATGGGACCTAGGAGGACCCCTTGAGCTATACCCTATGCAACATAGGGGGAGGACTTGGGTGCCTGCGCCCTAGTCCTACCCTATTTTGGGGCAGCCCTAATTTTTAGGTGTCAATTTGTGACCGTTATTAGGTCTCTTTGCTGACATGGTAAGTTTGAATTTTAAAAATCTTGGAAGGAGTGCTTGTAGTTGCATATATAAGCATGCTTAGGCATGCATTTGTAAACTAGATGGCAATTGTGATGTTCAAGTGTTCTCAAGGTGATTCAAGGTTTTCATTATGTTGCAAGAGCAAACTTGTGTGTTTTGTGTGTTGATATTTGTAGATTTGAGCATCAATTTCCTCTTGGAGTGAAGAGCATCTTCCTCCCATGAGAGCTTCACTACAAGGTGACATCATATTGTGTTTTTATCATTGATTCCTTTCATTTTTGCCTCTGCCTCACAAGGGCATGCACTCACTATCTGATAACGGTGTTCAGAGACTTAAGTGTCCTCCAAGGCTTGACTGAGGCAAGCCTCTAAACACTACAACCCCCAAACCAAGTCTTGTGATTACAAGTTACAGGTGTCGCATTTGGGAAAAGTGGAGTTGTAGGAAGGATTAACATACATCGAGGATTTAGGATCTGAAGAGTTGCAAGACGTCAAAGCATTTCTAGGACTTGGACACTCACTCTAGTGTCCTCCGTAGATGAATTTTTGGAAATAGAAGTTACAGGGCTGATCAGTGTTGGAAGGAGGTCTTGATCCCACGAAGAAACTAGTACCTTGGACTTGGGCGCCTGCTCCAGTGTCCCTGACTGTTCTGCTTCGGAACCCCGAAAATAGGTACTCTATGATTTGGTATTTTACTCCTATTTGCAAGAGATTTTTCTATTATTCGTCAATTTGTTGCCGTATTTGCATAGTTAGGGTTTTAATGGTCAATTGAGTATAAGAGAAGGAACATTGATAATTAAATTCCCTAATCCAAGTTTCCCTACATCTCACAGTGACCTAGGGTATGATAGTGCTCACCACTTGACCTTAGATCCTTGAATGTATAGTGGAGAGGAGGATTTAAACATCAAAACACTAAAAAATTAAAAAATCCAATTTTCCACTAAACAGTTAATTCAAAAATCACGAGCTAAACCACCCAAAATATGGTGTCCAAATCCCTATTGTTATATGGACCCTAATCAGACTCGAAGGTTAAATTTACCCCACTTTTATCAGCATGGTTTCCCCCCAAATTCCTACGGGCTCAAGGGGCAGCGCCCCTTGCGGGGTCCAGGGGCAGTACCCCTGGTGCATTCCCTATCGTGATACAGGACAAGGTTGAGGTGCAGCACCCTCACGGGGGCTCGGGGGAAGCACCCCCAAAACCTCCCACGATTTTTTATTATTTTATAAAGGCACCAGGAGTTATTTCTTTTATTGACCGACATAAGAAAACCCTATTTTTGTAACTGACAAAAGCAGCTAAGGGTTAGGGTTTTGATGGATATTGTATTGTAGCATTTTTGTAGCGGTATTGAGTTGCAGGGATTGCTGGTTGTAATCAGTTTGATTTACTAGATAATAATATTGGACTCTCTATTTGGTGGATGTAGCCCGAGTTTGGGTGAACCATGTTAAAATTTGTCTCTCGCTATTATTAATTCTGTGTATTTCCATTCCTCTGTTTAATCTTTATTTGCATTTAATTGATATCTTCTGCCGGCTAACCCTAACAATCCCAACATGAGTCCATAGGTTAAAAATGACATATTCATTACATATGTCATAAGCCTATCATAATCCACTCACCAACTCGAGTCCTCCATTTTGGCTCCATTTTATTTATTGAAAGATACCTTGTGATGTGTTGTAACATCATCATAAGTTGGTCAATAAGTGTAACTCCCTCTTACAACTATTTTATGCATTCAAGATGCTCTTATAGTTGTTATGTAGGTGGCACAACTTTTAAAGGTCATAACTTTTGATCTAGGAAGCTGAGATCTATGCCATTATAACCTACCTGCTCTAATTAAGGCCTATTTAAACATTTTCTAGGACTAAACTTGACCTTTAGATTCCTCAAATTGCATTTTTATGTTCTATGGCCTAAAATATACTTTTGTGTTCTTAACATTAGGATTTAAGGTTGAGACACCCTTCCTAACATTTGCTAAACAACTTGAAATAGAAATGAGAATACTAATACTATTAACTATTCTCTAGGGTTTGAGAGGCCCATAGACTCACTACACCCCCTGAGCATCTATATGCTAATTAGCTTCATGAATTTGCATCTACAAAATTTTATAAAGTTTCAGATTTATCCAATATCACCCTTTCATCCTCAATAATATCATGAATGAAATGGTACTCAACATCTATGTGCTTTGTCCTTACATGAAAGGTCAAGTTCTTTGCTAAACATATGGCACTTTAACTATCATAAAGAACTCTAATAGCTCCCTCACTTAACCCCACATTTGAATGTAATGTCTTAAGACAAATGGCCTCCTTACATGAATGAGTAGTTTCCATGTACTTAGCCTATATAGTGGACAAATTAACCATAGCCTATCTCTTACACACAAGAAAATAAATGAACACATATCAATTGGTGGATCTTCTGCTATCAACATCTCTTGTATAATTTGAATCCATGAATCTATGAATATCTAATGAGTGCTAGTCCATCGTAGAATCATTGTGATAACAAACAAAGTATTAGAGGTACCATACCAATTTTAATAGACCCTCTTGACTGCATCTCAATGATATCATCCATGATTAACCATGAATCAAATAGGGATCCCACTACTTGGGAAATGTTTGGTCTTGTATAGACCATAACATACATCAAACTCTATACAAGACTAGCATAAGGTACATAAGTCATGTCCTCCATCTCACTATGTATACATGGATACTACTCTATTGATAACTTAGTTCTCACTAAAATAGGAATACATAATGGTTTGCAAACTAACATGCTAAATCTCTCCAACATAGAGTTAACATAATTACTCTAGCCCAACCAAAGATTTTTATTTTCTCTATCTCTTCTAATCTTGTTGGGTGAATATTTTGTCGTTAACTCGCTAACAGCAAAATGGGTATATTAGCCACAGCTATGATGAGACAAAGTCTCTCCTCTCAGCAAGGGGAGGTTCCCTCTAATTACTTAACTTTTGCAAATCAAACAACTTATGAAATTTATGTACACTAAAAACTATGTTTGTGGTGGTTCCATCTCATCTCATTCTCTTTTTTCAGAATAGATGTTTATATTTCAAACTTTTGATAGAAGACTTATAAATTATCACAAAATCACAGAAACACAAAGTTTTCTATTACCTCACTTACTACTTGTAGACAGAACTATTTGAAGTAGAATGCAGCCCAAAGTCTTCACTCCTCTTCAAGATGATAAAAGTAATTCGAATATAACAACTTGCAGCACAAAGTCTCCAAACTATTGTATTCTCACAACAACATGAACATATAACCCACAACTGATTTGATAACACAAAGTTTATCAGAATCAAATTAAGAGCGCTCTTCAATCACTTGAAACAAACTCCACACTTCAATTATTATCAAATAAGATTATGATAGAAAGACGTAAGAACAATACTATCACAACACAAATAATCCCAAGACAAAGATTGGAATTGAACTTGCTTTCTTGTATTTGAATATTGATTTTCACAAAAAGCACAAAGTCTTGATTTGCTTCTCAATTTGCCAGAGTTTTCTTGCAATAGACAAAAGATAATATTTACAAAAGAGGCCCTCTTTATTTATAGGGAAAGGCCTTGAGAAAATTTAGGAAATCTACAACTAATTTGACTTATTCAACATGAGAGTCCTATTTGACTTAGGACTTCTCCTATTTCACATGTAATTACATTTTGGAAAATTACACGTGTAGATGTCCAAAACAAAATTCAATTTATATAACATCTAAGAAAAACAAGCTAAGGCACTAGCTTCCTCCATCTTTTTTCCTCAGGAAGTTCTGATACATGGTTTGAACAACTGACATCTCGCATGCATCTGGTTTTGTTGTGTTTTCAAAGATGGTGCGGGCTCGGAGAATTGAATCTTTCACCGCCTTTACCGCCTTTTCATGCTTGTTTAAATTATCCTTCAGGTTCTCTAGAGTCGAATGTTGATCATACAGGTTATCCATTGAAAGCACAGAGGGGGCTTCCTCTTCAAATTTCTTTTGTACCATTTCTTCAAAAGAACTTATCATTTCCTGTGCTGTGAGGAAACTATGATCTTCCCTTGTCAAGGTGCAAGAAAGTTCTTTTAGCCAGTGTAGGATTGTGACATCACTATCTTCGCTGGCTTCTCGAGCTTGGCACAGATCTTCAAGTAGACTCTTTATTGTGAAAATATGATGAGCTAGAGTCTCCTTGGTCTTGAGATATGATTCCCTATTGGTGATGACCCCAATGGTGATTAGATTCTTAATCTTGATCTTCTTCATATCTATCCACTCTTCTAGGCTCTCTTCTTGATCTTGCAGCTCTTGTGAAAGTGGATCTACCAGATTGTCCAGCTCAGCTTTAGCTTTGTCCATTTTCTCCTTTCTTTCCACAACAGTTTTTAACAGAACTTGTCCTTGAGCCAACAACTGCTCCACTACATCCCCCACTATCTTGCCTCTAGCTTGGGCTTTTTCAACCTTCTGTATCAGGGGATCTTCCACTGTCACTGCCATTGGTTCTATTATCTTTGATGACTTTACTATTTTCTAAAGGACAGCGGCCAGTTGTTCTGCTTTTGCTTTGTATTACACCTTTTCCCTCTTGGCTTCATCATACTTTTCAAGTAGGGTACTGGCAGTGGTCTGGAAATCTGCTTTGACACCCTCATGAGTCACTTTACCAAGCTCAACCCTTGAGATGACATAATTACTCATGTCAAAAGTATCAACTGTGGCATCTTCAGGAGGTTTGGCAATTTCAGCATATCTGATTCCCTTTTTAGTGACCAGCCTAGAAACAGTCTTAGGCTTCTTCTTCTGGTTCTTTGCTTTCACGGGCAACAGCTTTTCAATATCAATCTCATCAGGTGAGATGGCTTGCTTCTTCCTCTTTGGAGTATAGGCAGATAGCCATGGAGGAAGCATAGATGTATCAACAGCTGGAGGGGGATCCACTACTTGCTTGGTTAGCTCCGTGTTTGTACCCGTGATGGTGACAATTGGACTTGTGTTGGTAAACACAACACCTGTATCAACAACCTTTTGTGAAGCATCAAGAAGGTTCTCCAAAATAGTTTGTTCCCCAATATCAAAAGAAGGGGAAGATAAGCTTGGAATAGAACTAGAAGAATCAAAAACAGTTCCAAGACTAGCCCTCATGGATTGAGGAGTATTGTCAGAAGAAACAACAAAAATTGGAGAAAGAGGAACACTTGAAATCACTGGCAAACTATCAGAAACCAGAACATGAGGAGGAGGTGTAAGAACTTGCATCTCGAAGGGAAGATCTTTCACTGGAGTCTGAGGGGAACCATCAAGTCATTCTACCTCTGTATCTTCATCTTCACCTTGTTCAGCTTTATCAGATACCTTTGTTTTAGACTTTTGAAAATTTTGTTCTTCAGTCTCAACATCTTCAATTTCCATCTGATCATCATTAGTATCTTCAACATCTGATTTAGTGGCGTTAGAAGCCTCTGTGGTTTCCTTTTTCTTTCCTCCTTTAGATACAAATTTGATCTTTGGTTTGTGTACCTTGGAGGAAGAAGGGGTGTCACTCCTGTTCTTAGTTCAGTTCTCTACCTTCTTACCTGTTTGCTCATGTGTTCCCTCTTCGGACCCTGTAAGGAACTCTTTCAACTTAATTCCCTTACTTTCCAACCACAAGTTGGTGTTTGCCAATATTGGTTGGAATCTTTTCCTGATAGATGTCTCCTCCTTGACTGACCATTTCACCTCTGGGAGAGGTGAAGCCTCAACATTCTCTGCCTCATATTTGTGATCTAGGACATCCCCATCATCCTCCATTCCATCTGGACTATCAGTGAGTCCTAGTTCTTCAATTTGGCTTAGATGAAGTCTGCAGAAATCCAATTTTCTGATCTCATTTTGAGTCCTGAGATCTGCCCATATGTCTTCGACCATTGGCACATGAAAAGTTGACTTCCTCTTGATTTTATCTTGAACCCTTCTGAAGTCAAAATGATTTCTTTTCTTGTAGATCTTCATGGTGACCAACTGCAACTCAGAGTCAATTATCTTTGCTTTGTTGGCAGATTGAATCGAGTACCTCCCAATTTCAATGGGAAACTTTATCCCTGACCTCTTAAGCTCCATCTGTCTGTTGTGTACCACAATCAGTTGTCTGTAAAGCTCCATAAGAACAATGTGATCACTGGGATATTGTGGTAGCATGTAAGGGTAACCAGGATAATATCCTACCCGAAGATACGTGAAGGTGGGAAATTGCAAGAACAAGCAACCAAAAGAATTTACAACCTGCCAAGCTTCATCAGAAACTCTTCTTTGAACCAGTTCACCATCCCACAAGCACATGAAAACTGAGAAGAAAGCATCATTGACTCTTCTGAAATCATGAATTGACCCCTTCAAAGTGATTTGGGGGTAGTATTCATACACTGGGACCAATCTCCTGTCTCCTACTTGGGTTAAACCTGGAAAGTTCCTCATGCTTGCAGCAGCATAGACAAGATAAGAGGTCATGTAAAATTTGAAGGTAGTATTGACTCTTACCAGTTGCTCATGCAAAGCATTGTTGATCTGTTCACCCCAGAATATCTTCTGATTACCCCGTAGAATCACCTTGATGTAAGTGTACATCTAGTCCTGGAATTTGGAAGCAGAAGGGAGTCCTCTGATGCAACTCAAGAGAGTAATCAAATCACACACTTCCTCCACAAAATCACTCCTGTGAAGGTCTTTTGGCCATCTGGTCAAAGTTGCCCTAGGAATCTTTAACCATTTGCTGTTTATGTGTCTCCTAGCAGATTCCAAGTCATTATCATAGTCTTGTTGACCCTGAGCAAAATCAATCTGCCCAACATTTTCAATTGGTGGACACATGAAGATTTTGTCCATGAATTCTGCATCCAATCTCATGATTACATTTCCTTGTGAGTCCGTCACAGCTCTATTGTCTCTGTTGTAGTGGCTAGCCACTTGTAGAACAAATTCAGGATTGTGTGCACTGACTGGAAATGACGCAACCAAATGAATACTGCTGTCAATGATTTTTTGCATAGGCTTGGAGGGATTTGCTTGTTTAGTTCTATCTATGAACTCGGCCATGTCTACGTGCCCAATTTCTGTGTCTCTGATTTCATCAACGTTGATTGCACTGCTGTTACCGGGAAGACACCCCGGTACTTGTACTTCATGGCTTTGGAGAAAACTATGAATTTGAACACCACGAACGCTGATTAAGAACTGCAAAAGGCCATGATCTCGCAGTTAGGGGAAAAATTGGATAAACTGGGTCAACTGCGTTTTGACGATCATGGACAGGAAAGCATGTGTTTAAAGGGCTTGAGTGCGCAAATCAAGGCGAAGGCGAAAGCGGGCTTTTAGTCTTGAAAAGTGAATTTTCCAGTGTTGGGAAAAATTAGGAAAATGTGCTTGAGCAGGTGATTTGGCTGCCATTGCAGGTTGGGAGAGTTATTAGGTGTAAGAGCGGGCAAAAACACCGCTATTGCATGTATTTGGAAGTTTTGGTTTATCATGCACGAGCGGTTAATATTACCGCTATTACATGTAACCTAGTGAAAACCTCAAGTACTTGGGCAAGAGTTTCAGCCGCTATTGCAGGTTGAAGGAGAAATGCCAATAGATGTTCGAGCGGTGAAAAACGCCACTTTTGCAAGTAAGTGGTTTTAAACTTCAAGGGTTTTAGTGTAGGGGTGGGGATTTCAACCGATTTGCATGTGGAACCAAATTCAATGTTTAAGGTGTTCAGGTGGCGGGAAACACCGCTGCTACAGATGACTCAAGTGGTACATGGGCGGCAAAAACTACCACCATTGCAGATGATGGAGACAACACTTAAGGAATACATAATCGGTGAATATCGCTGACTCTACACAAAAAGGTTCACGAGTTTAAACATGATATGACTTGGAATTGACAAAGTGGTGAACAACGCCGATGATATAAGGGTTTTTTTTTGTTTATGGATGAGCAGCGGTAAATCTCGCCTAACCCTCAAAACCAAATGATACAAACCCTAGGTCATTACAAGAGATAATCAACAAGAGAAAATAGGAAAACCTTATCCCATACATCAAAAATAGAAACCTAGCATGAGTATAGTCAAAAATGCAAAACAAAAGAAAGAAACTCAAAAAAATGAACCTACCAGAGGAAAGAGATGCCAACGATGGATCCAGATTGCGGTAATTTCCTTTTGGACTCTCCTCCGTGGTGTTGGCTCAAGCATAAACGATAAAAGAAGAAGAACAAATAAACAAAAAGGCTAAATGAATGTTTAAAACTTAAAAATGAACATTAAATGAATCGGCATGAGTGGCCATTAATGGCACTCCAGTCAAAGATTTGGAGATCTTGCTCGGGCGGGAGTTTCAGCCGCTCGTGCATGTTCCACCGAAAAAGACATGTAAAGGCAGGTGATTTCACCGCCGTTCCACAAAACACAAAGTTCAACATATGTAATAGCAGCTAAATATGCCGCCCTTACATGTGAGCAAACTTCTAAACATGTAATAGCAGTCATAAACACCGTTCTTACATGATAAAACAAAAATTTGGCTAACACTTAAAAAAAATGACTAAGAATTGACATTTTTCACAGATTTACAACTTACGATCTTCGCGCATATCAGAAAACTGATTTCAAAGGAACATCATAAACCCATCTAGAATGTCAAATGACTTCGCATGAGAACAAGGGAATCTTGTCTCGATTTGCGACCTTAGAGTGTAGATTCATGAAACGGACAAGTTTCGTGGGGGGTTGTCTACAAAAACGAGCATCACTGATTTTGAGAACAACAAATCTACATAGCCAAGATATACTTGGTAGCCCCCAAGTCCTTCATGTCAAATATTGTTGAAAGATGAGACTTCAAATCATAAATCACGTCCTTGCTATTATCAAAATATGTATCATTTATGTATAATGTGATAACACTGAATCAATCCCTATCCATTTTATAATAAATATAATGATTTGATTTGAATCTTAAAAATCCTAAGACCAACACAAATGAATCAAATTTTTGGTATGACATCCTAGAAGACTATTTGAGAGCATATAATGATGCTCATTTACCTCTCCCCATGTAGTTCTTAGGTTGTGTCATGTAGATCTCTTCTTGCAAGTCACCATGCATGAATTTTATCTTCACATCCATCTATTCTATCTGCAAATCAAAATTTATTCTATAAATAACAAAAACTTAATATATGTTAGCTTAGTAACTAGGAAAAACCTCACCCAAGTCTAACCCCTTAACCCTACAAATATTTGTTTACAACTAATCTCACCTTGTACTTTTTAATACAACCATTTTAACAAATCTTTTTGTTCATACCAATTTACATCCAATAGGATTTTTTCCTTTTAGCAATGATACCAAGTCCCATGTGTCATTATTCAACAATGCAACCATCTCCTCATCCATAATTGCTCTCTAGGACTTCGAATCTCACATATCCCTCACATACTTCAAAATTATAGGATCGTCAATATTAGAAATCAAAGATAAAATACATCTCTAATAAGGAGTATACATGTTTGGTTGTTGTCTCTATTTAGTGGACATCCTTAAGATCTTAGGTGGAGGTTCCAACTCCTCTTTACCACTATATGAACTATCTAAGCTCTCCTCCTCTTCATGTCCCTCATGAGCTTCTATTTCAACATCCTTAGTCTTTGGGGTTAGTTGAACCACATATTTCTTCCCATAATCTTTTGGCTACAATATTGTAGAAGAAGGTTTAATCTCTCTAAAGATAACACTTTTGCTATAGAAAATATTTTTAGTTAAGGTTCTTAAATCACATATCCTTTCACATTGACACCATAGTTGATGAAGAACATTTTGTTACCTTGTTCTAGAACTTTGACTTCTCTCTAGGCAATTTTGCATATGCCCCACAATAAAAATATTGAAGATTCTATAATGAGGTATATTTTTCCATCCATGCCTCCATAACTCTAGGTCTTTTCAATAAGAGATAATGTAGGAGACTTGTTAATCAAGTAACAATTTGTAGAAATTGCTTCTACCTAAAACTTCCATTCCAAGCTAGCTCCACTAAGCATAATCTTATCCTTCTCCATCAATGTCCTATTCATTCTCTTTGCAAATCCATTATGCTAAGGAGTTTATAGTATTGTCTTATGTCTCTTAATCCCATGCTCATTATAAAATCTATTAAAATTTATGGAACAAAACTCCTACCTTTGTTAGTTCTTAAATACTTAATCCTCCTACTAGTCTAGTTTTCCACAAGAGGGGTAAGTGCATGGAAATGGTATATAAAAAGGGGGTCAAAAGTGGCCACTTTTTTCCTGAAATCAGCTAAACTTGAAATTGGATGAGTAATTTGAGATGCATGCACTCAAATTTTGAAGATATGGAAAGAACAAGAATTGTAGTGCTCTTAATCTAGTTTCTAAACTACTAAAGTTTTAAAAAAGTAGTTAAGATTAAGAGGGTGAAATATTGTGTGCACACAAAAGTGTTCCTATTTTTCTCACTAAAATATAACTTAGTGTCTGGTGTGTGCCCCCCTATTTTTTGTTGGATTTAGTATTTTTAAACACTGGTTGACAAAAATGTAGTTAAGAGTGAGTACTAGAAGTTGTGTATTTTTTGTAATTTCTTATTGGATATTTTTTATGTGATTTTTCAAAGTGGATGCATCCTGAAAATTGCATCATTGAGCGTGCACATCACATAACATGCACAAAAATAATTGAAAATGTAATTTGTTTTAATGTATAAAGAATGAAGCATAGAATAATGTTATATAATTTTTAAAAATTTTGATAAATGGATCAAAAGTTATAAAGAAAAATAAATACATATATGATTAAGAATATGTGGACACTGTTCAAATAAAATAAAAATAAATATCCTAAATTATTCAAAATTTTAAAAAAATATTGTTGGAAAGCTAAGAACTAGCTCATCATTTTGGTGTTGGTTTCATCAAATTTTGTTATAAAATTTGTAAATCTGACGACGTTGAATTTAAAAAATGTTATTGGCAATCAAAAACATGTCTGTATGAGGTATCATAAAGGTCCAATCCTTAGGTTTGGTTGTCCAAGCCAATTCCAAGCCTAAAAATGTCAGCTAAAAATTAAAAAAACTAAAACACGTTTGTGTTTTAGGTTCTACAAAACGTGAGTGCATTTTGTTGAACAGAAACACACTCGTGTTTTAGGTTCTACAAAACACAAGCATGTTTTGTCAAACATAAAATATGATCATGTTTTGTGTTCATGTAAAACATGTTTTTTGTTTAGGATTGAAAGAGGACTAAGTATCATATTTAAGGTTGAGCATGAGGTGACCTCGTCTCAATTGATCTTTACCCATACCTAACCACAGCAGATCTAATAGAGCTAATTGTTGACCCCAACTTCTCTACCACTTGCAATGAATCAAGATTTAGATAAAGACCTAGAAGGAACTAGAGTAGAAACACTAACTAGGAGGTGCAAGGATGTGATCAGTGCAAGTATAGGAGGTGGTCAAGCACCTATGGTTTGCTATGAGGAGGTGGTCGAGCATCTATGGTTTGCTATGAGGAGGTGGTCAAGCATCTATGGTTTACAATCGTGGCCCCATATTTCCAAAAGGACCTAAACTTCTCTTAGAAAGGAACAAGCAATAGTGGAATTGAAATCATAATAGGAAGGGGATCTCCCTCGACCAGAGAAGCCCTAATATCTATAAGGGTGTAGATACCCCCTCTCTATAATAAGAGAAGTTCACAAAGGGGTAAAAACCTTTAAGAAAGCAATAGAAAGCTTGACCCATAGAAAATAATACTAGAGAGAGGAATGTGAATCAAGAATGTTGTGTGCCCTCAACTACTATAGATAGTAACGATCAATTTAGAATTAAAGAGACCTAAAGGGGATAGAGATTTTAAATTGTTATGGAGTAAAAAGTGGACACATGTATTTATACCTCCTTGTTTAGCTCCTAGGTCTCTTTGAATACATTATAGATTCTAAATATTCATCCTGATGCAAAATCCCCTGAAACCAATGTAAATTGGGAACAAGGGGCCCATATTTTACCTTACCCCAGACCAAAAAGGAGCCTCAAGACTTGGGCACCCAAGCCCAAGTCTTCCTTGATTGGTCAGGGCAAATTTAATTGCATGTCATCTTAGGACATTTAAAAATGTTTCTCCTTGTCGGCTCTTTTGGTTTAATTTGATGAATGTTAGTGAGAAAGCATATATAAGTGTGTTTTTGAATTCATTATGAACCTAGATAGAGATAGCCAACTTGAAGCATCAAAGTAAAGATCATTCAAAGTAATCATTGTGATTCTAGAGCATATTTGTATTGTCATTGTGTGCATTGTTGTAGGTTTGAAGTTATCATCTATCTCTCCTTATGAGTTGAAGAGCATTCATCCTCCTAAGGGTTTCATCACATAGGTGATATCATTATCATTTATCATCATTTGATTCATCATATTGATTTTGTGTTTAGCCTCTTCCCTCCAAGGGCACACTCTCTTTATCTGTCAATAGTGTTCAGAGGCTTGAATGTTATCTCAGGATTTGATTGAGGCAAGTCCCTAAACACCATAACCTCCAAACCTGTTCTCTTCTTCTTGTGTGCAAGTTACAGGTGTGAGTGCCAAGAAAAGTGAAGATACAGGAAGACTGAGTAAGGATCAAGGTTTCAAGATCTGACAACATTGCAGGAATATTCCTCTGTGCAGGACTTGGGTGCTTTTGAAATAGTCCTTCTACCTTAACAGACTTTAGAGCTGACATCAAGGCAATCTATGTATCATTTTTCTAGTTTACAGTTTCTAAAGATTCCACCTTTTAGGACTTGGGAACCCTCAAAATTTTCCTCCGACATATCTTCTTCTAGGACGTAGGTTCTATCATTCTCTTGATCCTTCCTCTACAATTGGTTTCTAGAGATTTCTTGTACATCTTCTGTAGTAATCAGATCTTCATAGAACTAGGGTTTTGTGCATCATTGACCTAGGATTTGATAAAAAGGCTTGATTATATTTGATATTTCCATATCACTCTTGAGTACAAGATCTGTAGATAAGTCCACTTCCATTTGGTAGTGATTTGGCTTGGTCTTGTCCTTGAATGTTATTGTGAAATAGGGTATGTTCTAGTGTGCATGCTATCTTTTATCATTCATCTTTTTCACTCTTAACATTTTGGTAAACCCATAGCTTCAAGCATTTGCATCTTGTTGATAGTTCAAATTAGATCTTGCATTGACTCATTGCATATTTATCAATATTCATTTGAAAATCTTGCATAATTTTGGAAAAAAGTGCATATTGAGGCCTTATAAAGCTTGCATTTTTGTTAAATCTTGCCTTAGGGTTTTGAAAATTCTCCTGCATGATCATGTTAGTGACAAAAAACATTCATTAAATCTGATTTGACATGATAATCTTGTATCATTTAACATCATAAATTCTAAAATTATTATGTTTGCAATTACACATTTTGTATTTCAACATAAGCATATATCTTATCTTTCACATTTTGCAAACAATATTAACGAGGTCTATATTTGCCTTTGTGTTCAGTACTTTAACATTGGGATCAATTTGTTTGTAGTGACTCAAAAACCCAATTTCCTCAAACTAGTGCCTTGTTGTTCAAAAGTCTCACATACATGGCATCCAATCAAAACAAGGGTGGTGTGGCTCCTCCTTGATCTAACAAGAAAAGGAAGGATCATGAACTTGTCATATCATTCACACCACATGAGGTTACTATTAGAGATATTGATGGCCCTCTTTACATCACAACAAGAATAAGTGGAAATCCTACAAGAGCAGTCCTTATTGATCCTAATTGTATGACAAATGTGATAGTTGAAGAATTCTTATACATGTGTAATCTAGCACAAGATACTTATGATCCTATAGATATAATGATTAAAGTACATAAAGGTTACTTTCTTTTGGCAATTGGAAGGATAAAAATTTTAATTAAGGTGGTTGAAAAGGCCATAGAAGCAACATTTGTTATCATTCCCACTTCAGATCTCTTTCGTGTGAAGTTAGGACATCCTTGGTTGAAATCCATGAAAGCAGTTCCTTCTACTATTCACAAGTGCTTAAAGTTCCCTTAAATAAAGGTCAAGTGCATGTTATTCATCATAGTGGATGGAAACCATTAGTCACTCATGGAAATTTCAATTTATATTATTTTTGGCCACAACCACTTGAAGCTAATCAACCTCGACAAGATCAATTCTTCCTAGCATATCAAAAGTACAAAGCAAAGAAGATATCTGAATTATTATATGGTAAGAACACTCATGAACCCTCTCAGTCCTCTGGGGCTTCAATTCCTCCTATCCAACAAATAGAGAGTGAAAAGGAGCCTAAGTTGAAGGATTCACGTCGATTGACAAGAAAAGAAATTTTTGTCAAGGTTCCTCCTCCTCCATCCTTACAAGTATCAGGAGACAACCTTCAAGAGCAACTTAGCTATTCATCACAAAATTAGAGAATCATTTTTTTACCAACTTCCTCTTCAAAAATGTCAAAGAATGTGGAAAATCATGAACTCTCGGTGGTAGAGAAAGAAGCTCCCTTGGGTAATATAACAAATAAGACAAGAAGAAATAGGAATGCAAGGGAGATAAGAAGAAAGCGACAAGAATTAGCCAGAAAGATGTCTTTGCAAGAAGAGAACATCCCACCGAATGAAATTAAAACAAAACAATGTTAAAGGAAGAAGAGCTAAAGGAAGAAATTTCACATTGGGCTATAGTGCCCTATGTACCACTTTTCAAAGATCAAGATTGGGAAGAAGATGACTTTATTAAAGAAAACCACTAACGCGGTTGCATTTTTAACACAGGTAAGTATTTCTCATCCATTCAACCACCTTTGATGTAGCACCTCTTTGTGTTGCTCTCATGGGTGGCCTCCTCTTATGTGTTGTGTTGTGTTCCCCTGTGTTGTGTTAAATGTTGTCTAGGTCTCCTTGGATGACCCTTGATACTCTTGTAAGGTTAAGGATACATGGAGATTGCCTCCATTGTAACACTTCTTCCATTTGTTTCTCTATTCTTCTGTTTTCCTCTCTATTATTGCAATTGTTGTGTGTGGTGACTTGGGGGAATAATGTTGTGGAGGATGTCTTAGGGTCATCTTCCCACATTGTGACCCTAAGTCACTTTTGTCTCCTCTCTCATTTTTTGTGTTTCCATTCTTTTGTGGCTCTAGTAGTTGGCGGATGACGATAACAAATATAAATTGATACAGACTGTGCATCCCTACAATAAGAATAAACATGGACCTAGTCCATATATGAAGATGGGGTTAATATGTTGCTGATTCTTGACTAGTAGAATCACTTTGTGTTGTGATGTGATCATGTATCATGTTGTAACAAACCTTTACAATACTATAAATCTGCTTCTATGTACTTTGAATTGTTTTGTATCTCACCTTGTAGCTACACTTGGTTCTGAGATACCTAAAGTATATCCTCAAAAGTATACTCAGTTCCAAACCCGCAGGTATAGACTTGGTTTATTAAGTGGTATGCTACCTTATTTCTCTATCAAATGTTCATGAAGTGATTTGGTTGTTGTCTTAGCTTAAGATTTTCTAACCAAAGTTTGTTAATTGTTAGCATATAATACTAATGTGTTTCTATTGTGATTGTTGGAAACAATCAGCGATCGCAAGCACATGTCACTGTGGGGCATGGGATTTGCAAAATCCCTTGTTCCCTTGTGTGTTTTCAACTTTACCTTAAACATGATTGCTACCGGAAAGCAGGATCAACCACTTTAAGGTAGGGGAATATATTGTGGTAAATTCTTAAATATTTTAGATATTGTGATAAAGCATGTTTGTGTATGCTTCCTTTTCATTGTAAGGCATCTCCATGATGCAAGTGGGGTTGTATACTTTTTTTGTGTGTTGCGTATGCTTCCTTTTCACTATAAGGCATCTCTGTGATGCAGGTGGGGTCGTATACTTTGTTCACATGCTTCGTTTTCACTGTATGGTGTCTCTGTGATGCAGGTGGGGTTGTATTTTTTTGAAATCCCTTCTTTGGAAGGTGGGATTGTGTATTCCCTTGAGTGCTTGCACATCCTTTTAAAAATTCCTTTGCGGAGGCAGAGTTGGATCTTGAGTTATTCACCCTTAAGTGTGTCTTTGGTAGTTGTGGTAGCATAGCTCAACTGTTAGCTGTGTTTGGCATGTCTTGGATGGTGGAATGTAGCAATGAACTCCTCCCCATCACCCATGTTTGCTTTGTATAAGACTATAGTGTGTCAAGGACATACTTTACGATGCTCGTGTATTTCATGTGTTTTCCATATGTTTTCCTTGTGTGTCTTACGTGTTTTAGTGACAACACATAGCAATGAACTCCCCCCACATCATGTGTCTTATGTACTTTTGTGGCGATGCGTAGTGATGAGCTCCCCCATGCTATGTGTTTTATGTGCTTTTGATGGTGGCATGTAGTAATGAGCTCCTCACATCACCTAGTTAGGGTTTTATAATTGTTTAATCATGTCTTCTCTTTGTGTATGCCTTGTGTACTACATGATTGTATTCATGCCTTCATGTATTGTGTGCCTTTTACTCTCTTCATGTATTACATGCTTCCTTACTATATTCACTATATCTTGTGTGACTGTCATGTGTTTTCTGATGTTTGCCTAAGCTTGGGGGCTAGAAATGGTTCTTCCAAACTTAGGGCATTTCTTTGCTCTAGTGTTTGATGTGTTTGATATGCTTTTGAACATACTTTAATGCATGTACTGATCGTACGATCATACACACATTAAAGTGGGGGCTAAATGTTACAAAGTAAAAAGTGGACACATGTCTTTTTACCTCCTTGCTTATCTCCTAGGTCCTTGTGAATACATTATACATTCTAAATATTCATTCCGATGTAAAATCCCCTAAAACCAATGTAAATTGGGAACAAGGGGCCAATATTTTACCTTGCCCCAGACCAAAAAGGAGCCTCAAGACTTGGGCACTGGAGCCCAAGTCTTCCTTGATTGGTCGGGGCAAATTTAATTGCATGTAATCATAGGACCTTTAAAAAGGTTTCTCCTTGTCATCTCTTTTGGTTTAATTAGATGAATGTTAGCAAGAAAGCATATATAATGTGTTTTTGAATTCATTATGAACCTAGATAGAGATAACCAACTTGAAGCATTGGAATAAAGAGCATTCAAAACATTCATTGTGATTCTAGAGCATATTTGTATTGTCATTGCATGTGTTGTTGTAGGTTTGAAGTTATCATCTATATCTCCTTATGGGTTGAAGAGAATTCATCCTCCTAGGGGTTTCATCACATAGGTGGTATTAAATTGTGATTTATCATCATTTGACTCATCATATTGGTTTTGTGTTTAGTCTCTTCCTTGCAAAGGCATTGTCTCTTTATCTATCAACAGTGCTGGGAAGCTTGAATGCCATCTGAGGATTTGACTAAGGCAAGTCCCTAAACACTATAACCCCCAACCCCCTTCTCTTCTCTTATGTGTAGGTTATAGGTACGAGATCCAAGAAAAGTGAATATATAGGAAGACTGAGTAAGGATCAAGGTTTCAGGATTTGACATCATTTCAAAAATATTCCTCTATGCAGGACTTGGGCACTTTTGAAATCATCTTTCTACCTTAATAGACTTCAGATCTGGCATCAGGGAAGTCTCTGTATCATTTCTCTAGTTTACAGTTTTTAAAGATTCCACCTTATAGGACTTGGGTACCCTCAAAATTGTCCTCCGACATCTCTACTTCCAAGACATAGGTTCTATCATCCTCCTGATCCTTCCTATACAATTGGTTTCCAAAGATTTGTTGTACACATTCTGTTGTAATTAGATCTTCATAAAACTAGGGTCTTGTGCATCATTAACCTAGGGTTTGATAAAAAGACCTAATTAAATTTGATATTTTTCCATAGCACTCTCAAGTACAAGATCTGTAGCTAAGTCCACCTCCATTTGGTAGTGATTTGGCTCGCTCTTGTCCTTGAATGTTATTGTGAAAGAGGGTTTGATCTAGTGTGCATGCTTGCTTTCATCATTCATCTTTTTCACACTTAACAGAAAGAACATAGGGAGATTAAAGAATTCACCTATTTATATTAGGGGGCAATATAGAGGTAGGGGCATTGATTGCGCCTTGGTCAAATACTTAAAGAAAATGATAAAACCATTCTCTTAAATGTAAAGTACAATATCTAAAGTGTCAAAGTTACTAGCCTCACCATCTTGTCATTCACATAGTCATCACCAATGAGATAGGAGACCAAGATGAGTACAACAATGGACAAAAAGAGAAATGTTCCAAATACTTTACAGTACACAAATTTTATAGAAGTATACTCATGGTGTACTCCTTCTATCTAAGCTCATGACCCATCTCATTGTCCTTAAGGGGTCCAATTTCATGATGAAGCAGATGAGTGTGGAAATTCTATTTAGGAAGATGATGAAAAAGGTGACCTATCCAAACCATGGTATAATCATTGGGATGATGACACTTAGGTTTCTACTAAGGATGAAAAAGAGGAACTGCTCCTAAATCTATAGAGTTAGTTGAATTGATCAAGCCTAGTTTGAGGCTTATCTATATTCAAAAGAAATATGGACTACACAAAAATCCTAATGCTAAGCCTAGTCCAGAAGGTCTCATAATTCTTATTGATATGATTGCTTAGGTACACTCCACTTTTGAGTTTAGGCATAGGAAAGTTGGAAACCCCTCGAATGGATAGACTCTCTCTCTCTCTCATTATCAAAATTTAAGCTCCCTAAATGTTAACCCAAAACCCTAAACATCGATACTAAAGCATTAAAAAACCCCTCTCTATATCTCCCTCTCTGTCATGTTTGTTCTATTATTTTTTTCATTCTAGTTATTTATTTAGTTTCATTACTATGTGAAAGTGGTGATAATTTGTATAGATCAAATTACTTTTGACATCTCTTCTTATAGGATTAAGTTGAAACTTTTTATGTATTTCCCTTCATGAAGAAAGGAATGTGATATTATCTATTTCTTTCATTTTTGAGATAAATATGAGCCTAATTAGATGGCTATGAAGGCCACATACATACTTCATCAAGATATCATCTTCTTGCATATATCCTTTCCCATTTGAATAAATCTTCTACAAATTCACTAGTGTACAATCTTGCACACTTTGACTTTGTTTTTAATTATTATATTACCACTCAATAGACCTATCGTCTTTGCTGACATAAGATATAATTTATCCTTCACTTTTCTTTTCACACAACCATATCATAGTACCATATATGAGATCCTCTTTCCATGAGAAGAGAGTGATTAGTCAAACTATCCTTTGATTAACTAGATTTTTTGGAAGAGCAAGAGAAATTCAAACCATACCATCAATAAGGGTATAACACATATTGCATGTTTTATTTTGAGTCCATATCATTCACTTTTTGTGATGAGAAGATTTAGAATATCACATATATTGGTGAAACTAACATGAAAGGAAAATCCTTTTGGACAAGCCCTCTCATTTTCTTTCTTCCACCTTTCACCCACCATGTCTTCCCATTTTGTTGTGGTACTTATGGCACCCTTGAATATGTCTAGACCAATAACAAAATAGGGACAAGGTCCCTTAGACATAGCTAGCCCTCCTTCATTAAACTGGTACATCCTTCCCAATCCATTAGCACCTATCTCAAATAGGTATGATTATAAAGATGTTAACTTGAATGTGGACAACAATAACTACATAAATTCATCACTTCTAATAACCTAGTTTGGAACCAAGATACTATGATTCAACCAAACCTAGATCAATTTAGAGCACTCAAGTGGTCATCTAATAAAAAATCCATCATTAGGGTCATCCCATCACAAAATACAAATACACTACCACTTGAATTGACAATGAGGTGAGACTCTTAGAGAAAGACCTAGAAGAATCTTATATAGCATGAAAGGCTCCACATATAGATTATCAACATGAATGAGATGAAGCATGCCAAGGGGTACTAGAAATCTTCCTTGAGCAAATAACCAACATGGATACTCAATCCTCACTAAACAAAACCCACCTCATGATGGAGATATACAAAACATAGGAGATTCTACCTCATGAGATCTCATAGGCACCATGGTCCAATGGATCAGGATCCTTGAAGCTAGGATCCTTGAAGAGAGAGGTGGGGAGATAGAGAGGGGGATAGAAGGGGAGATAGAGATCTATAGATAGAGGGAGAGATAGAAATAGAGATAGAGAGAGAGGTGGGGAGATAGAGAGGGAGAGATAGATATATAGATATAAGAGAGGGACAGGGTTAGGGATAGGGATAGGGACAAGGAGAGATAGAGAGAGATATAGAGAGAGGGAGAAAAAGAGAGATATAGAGATGGAGAGGGAGAAATAGAGATAGAAAGATATAGAGAGAGAGAGATAGGGAGAGGTCATTCAATGTTTATCTTTCATTTAGTTAATGGGTTCAACATGTAATATTTAACATTAAGATTTACTAGTTTGTGTTTAATGCATTATTGTTGATGTTTAGGGTATAGGGTTTTGTGATTTAGGTTCACATTTAGGCCAATTAGATTTAAAAAATAAGAGTAAGGTAGAGGGAAGGAGGGAGAGAGATATGAGGAAATTCTTGTCTTATCAAAAGCATGGAGATTTGATCCACTCTCTATCTCAAGCCTTGCATCCATCACTACTCCTTGGCCCTTTTCCACTCCTCATTGGTAAGATTAATCTGTTGCAAGTATGAGGATAACCAGTATTGTCATTGATGTCAACATACTCATATTGCATTAATGAGAAGGATTGGATGAGTTGTGTGCTAAGGTTATTGAGGAAATTAGTCTCAATCAGGAACAGTGAAGAACAGTGATGAGAAGAAGGCAAAAGTCCTCCATAGGTTGAGGATCAGAGGATGCGGTTTAAAGGGTTTGTAGATATGAGTCTTGAGATGTTCCATTCAAGATTTTAGAGGTCCGCATGAAGATCTGAAGAAGTTATGATCGCACAAGTAGAACCGGTTCCGGCAGGTGTTCAGTGGTGACAGAGTGTCACAGATTGGTCCGGTGAACTCCGGACTTGCATTATCTCATCCTGCGGATTGGAGGGAGTGTTGAAGAAGTTTGTGTGAAGTAACAAATAGATTTGTTCATGGTTTGGAGGTCCAAAAGCACCTTTTTCATTATGACAGTGATGATAGATTGTGTTCTTGAGGTTCCGGATGAAGAAGAGAAGAATTCTAGTAAGCTGATAAAGTGTGGATGTTCTTGATGACTCAGGAAAGGTTTTGGTGATCTTTGGATCGTGTACAATTCTTATTGGCGGTCCACATTGAAGTTTGAGTTTGCATTTAAAGAATAACCATGGATATTGGTGTTCTTCCTAAGACAGGCCAACCGAATGTATTACACGTCTTGCGAATGATCTTATAGGTGTTTGCCGACTTAGATGATTGTTCCTAAGTCGATGCCTTGTATAAATAAGGGATTGTGAATTCATTTTGAAGTGTGTCATGTGGTGATGAGAGTGGAATAGCGAAGAGAAGTGTGAAAGGCAGAGCAAGAAGTTTTCAGGCTTAAATGGAACTGATCCAAACATGGTAAAGATGTCAATCTCCAGTTCAAGTTTGTAATACTTGTTACTTTGTAGACAGTGTGTCTCTTGTAGGCAGTGTGCCTCTTGAGAGCAGTGTGCTCGGGCAGTGAGCCCTAATTGGCATGTGCCATCTATTTTTCTTATTCTTCTAATAGAGAATAATCCTTGGGTTAATCACCCCATGGTTTTTCCCTTGACCGGGTTTTCTACGTCAAAATTTTGGTGTCTCATGTGTTGATGTATATCTACTCTAGTGTTTATGCTTTATACTTTCATGAGTGATTAATTGATATGCTATTAAATAACAAAGAGGATTTAAGTGTTTGAAATAGAAGCAAGTTTTGTACAACTGATTCACCCCCCCTCTTAGTTGTATGCCCTAGACCTACAATTGGTATCAGAGCCAGGTTCCTCTGAAAGGATCTTAACCGCTTGAGGAGATCTAGGATGTCGTCATACAAGAAGGATAGTCCGAAGATTGATGGAACCAACTTCTCTCTTTGGAAAGGTCGCATGAAATGTCACTTGGAGTGTATGGGAAAAACATACTTGTCCATGGTCACAAAAGCATATGTACCTCCACAGGGTGGTCCAACAATTCTAAATGAAATCACAGATGCTGAAAACAATCTGTGGACCAAAGAGGCTCTACTAAGCACATTGACTGACTCAGAGCTCTCAAATGTTATTGACTTACCAACTGCCTATGAGATCTAGATTAAACTGGAACTTTTGCATGAAGGAGATGAATATGTTAAGAGTGCAAGGTTGCAAAGTCTCAAAGGGAAATTTGAAAGACTGAAAATGAGAGATGATGAAAATATCACTACCTTTATGCCAAGAGTAAATGAGTTGGTGTGTGGAATTAGGAATGTTGGTGGAGTTTTGGATGAAAATGAGATTGTTGGCAAAATTCTCAGATCCCTTCCTGCTGCCTACAAAATCAAGGTTGTTGCCATTGATGAATTTAGAGCCCATACAACTGTCACAAGAGACCAATTCGCTGGCAAACTGGCTGCATTTGAAATGACTGAGTTTGGAGATGATCCTCCCAAGACTGAATCTACATTCAAATCCAGTGCCTCTGTGAAAGGCAAACAAAGATTTGATCTAGGAGAAAACTCTTCAAGGAAGCTGTCATGGTATGATCAAGCAAGAAGAGACATGGAAGAGGAAGAAGCAGAAACAACTCAACTTGAAGCCCTCATTGCAAAAAGATTGCCAAGAGGATCCAGTAAGTATGAAGGAAAATTACCCTTTAAGTGTTTTAACTGCAATAAGATTGGTTATTTTGCCTCAAGATGTCCGGAAAGATCTACAAGGTCAAATTCTAACAGACAAAGGTTCCAAAAGAATTGTTATTATGTTCATGAGGAAGCTGATAATGAAGGAGTAACAGATGATGAATCAGAGATAGTAGATAAATCTAGAAATGAATGGGTGTTTATTGCCATCAAGGAAGAAGATCCAATATCCTCTGAATCTATCAATCATAAGGTCGAAGAAAGAGCTTTGGCTACTCAAGTTGAAGAAAAGGATGATTGGGTTATTGACAGTGGATGCTCTCACCATATGACAGGTGACAAGAACAAGTTCTTAGATTTGGAAAGGTATGAAGGAGGAGTGGTAAAGTTTGGTGATAATTCTGCTGGTAGAATCAGATGAAGAGGAACTATTTCTTTTAATGGAAGAAACAAAATTGGTAATGTGCTATATGTTGAAGGTTTGAAGCACAATCTTCTCAGTGTTGGACAGTTGGTGGACAAAGGCTATGATCTCCGATTCAAGGATGGAAAATGCAAAATCTTTGAAAGATCTAGAACAGAGATTGCATCCGGTACTCAAACTAAAGGTAATATCTTCCACTTGGTTGGTGCTGGTAAAATTCATCTGTTTGTTCAAGTTGATCAGAGTTGGTTATGGCATAGAAGGATGTGTCATGTAAATTTTGATAACATCATCAAGATAAGTAATACTTAGGCTGTAAGAGATCTTCCAAAGTTGATAAAACCTACAAATAGTTTGTGCAAAGAATGTCAGCTAGGTAAACAAAGCAGAGTCTCATTCAAAAGCAAGGATCAGTCCTCTACCGGATTATTGGAATTAGTTCATACTGATCTATGTGGTCTGACAAGAATCAAGAGTATGCAAGGTGATAGATATTTCATGTTATTGATTGATGATCATTCCCAGATGATGTGGGTTACCTTTCTGAAAGAGAAATCAGAAGCTTTTGAGAAATTCAAAATCTTCAAGGCTATGGTAGAAAATCAAACCGGATTGAAACTGAAATGTTTCAGGTCTAATAGAGGTGGTGAATTCACATCTGGTGAATTCATAGATTTTTGTGAGAAGCATGGTATAAAAAGACAGTTACCTACTCCTAGGACTCCACAGAAGAATGGAGTAGTAGAGAGAAAGAACCAGACCATCCAGGAAGCATCCAAGATAATGATGATGGAAGCAAATGTTCCCCAGATGTTTTGGAGAGAAGCTATCAGCACTGCAGTCTACACTCTCAATCGAGTTCAAATCAGAAGCAATACCGGTAAGACTCCTTATGAACTTTGGTTTGGCATCACTCCTACTATGAGATATTTCAGAGTATTTGGTAGCAAATGTTACATTAAAAGAGATGAAGATCTAGGGAAGTTTGATGCTAGAAGTGATGAAGGAATTTTCTTGGGTTACTCCACTCAAAGCAAAGCATACCGGTGTTTCAATAAGAGACTGAGAAAGATGATACAAAGTACAAATGTGAAGGTTGATGAAGGTATTGAGAAGCCCTCAAGATTCTTTGAGTATGATGAAGATGATCATAATGGTGTTCTGATTCAAGGAACTCAATCCTCTCCTGAAGGTCAAATTCAGACTGATTTGGTAAATCAGGAAGAAGAGATAGGTCTGGATGAGCCTGATCAAGAAACAGAAGTGCAAGAAACTCCCAAAGTTCCAAGGTATGTAAGACTGAACCACTCTGAAGATCAGATCATAGGTGACAAAAGCAAAGGTGTGCAAACTAGAAGGAATGTTGCTCAAAATCTGGATGAATGTTGTCTGATTTCAAAGATTGAACCTAAGACAATAAATGAAGCCTGCAATGATGAAAATTGGACCAAAGCAATGGAGGAAGAGTTGATGCAAATTGTGAAAAATCACACTTGGGATCTTGTTTCTAGACCTAGTAACAAGAATGTGATTGGAACCAAATGGGTCTTCCGGAACAAACTAAATGAAGTTGGTGAAGTAATCAGAAATAAAGCCAGACTAGTCTGCAAAGGCTACTCTCAAATAGAAGGGATTGATTTTGAGGAAACCTTTGCTCCGGTGGCAAGAATTGAAGTAGTCAGACTATTTCTTGCATTTGCTGCCTTCAAAGATTTCAAAGTGTATCAGATGGATGTCAAATCTGCTTTCTTGAATGGTGACTTAGAAGAAGAGGTGTACATTGAACAACCAGATGGATTTCATTTATCTGAGCATGGTGATATGGTTTGCAAATTAAAGAAGGCACTGTATGGTCCAAAGCAAGCCCCAAGAGCATGGTATGAGAGGCTGGACAAACATCTTTTGAAGATTGGTTTCAACAAAGGTACTGCTAATAGTAACCTATATTTCAAAATTGATCATGAAAACATCTTGATTGTTGAAGTATTTGTTGATGATATCATCTTTGGAGGAAGAGACAGTATGTGTAAAAGCTTTGCAAACCAAATGGAAAGTGAGTTTGAAATGTCAATGCTCGGTGAAATGAATTTCTTCTTGGGTCTGCAAATTACTCAGATAGAGAAAGGAATCTTTATCTCTCAGACCAAATATGTGAAAGAACTATTGAAGAAATTTGGAATGGAAGATTCAAAGCTAATGAACACTCCTATGGCTGCAGATGTAAGTTGAGCAAAGATGATGACTCTCCTAAGATAGATTAGACAAAGTACAGATCAATGATTGGAGGATTATTGTATCTCACTCAGACTAGACCAGATATAATGCAGGTTGTTGGTCTTGTGGCGAGATTCCAGGGTGATCCCAGAGAATCTCATGTCATGGCAATCAAAAGAATTTTTAGGTACCTAAAAGGAATAATTGAGTATGGCCTATGGTATCCTAGAGATCATGACTTTTCTCTTCATGCATATATAGATGCAGATTGGGTAGGAGATGTGGATGATAGGAAGAGTACAATTGGAGGAGCATTCTTTTTGGGAAAAAGGTTAGTTTCTTAGCTAAGCAAGAAATAAGAGGCAATATCCCTATCTACAACAGAAGTAGAATACATTGCAGCAGCAGGTAGTTGCACTCAACTTTTGTGGATGAAGCAAATGCTAAGAGATATTCAAGTAGAATATGAGGAGCCTACCACAATTTTCTGTGATAATTCAAGTGCAATAAATATTTCTAAGAATCCAGTATTGCATTCTAAGACCAAGCATATATCTATCAAATTTCACTTTCTGAGAGAACAAGTGAACAAGGGTGAAGTCAGATTGGAGTATGTGCCCTCCAAGGATCAGCTTGCAGATATTTTTACTAAACCTTATCCCAAGGACTCTTTTGAGTATCTCAAGGAGAAGTTAGGGGTCATGGCCCCTCCGGTGATGAACTAGGATGCACTAATGTGCATCAGTCTGGTGGATATCACAGTCATATCTTGTGATCTGGATTGATGATGGGGAGCTGCTACTAAGGGGGAGCAGCTGGTATGATTCTAATATGTTAGAATTGCAAGTATGAGCCCTTTGCCATTGATGTCAAAGGGGGAGAGAAGACATGTGAAAAACAAGTGGTTGATGATCAAAGGGGGAGTAGTAAAGGAAGAGAAGACATGTGAAGAGTTGTTGCTGATAGGGGGAGCTGTGACAGAGAAGAGAAGTTCTTGTCTTGATGGTTTTTCACATCATATGTTGTCATCAATGACAAAGGGGGAGATTGTTACAAGTATGAGGATAACTAGTGTTATCATTGATGTCAACATACTCATATTGCATTAATGAGAAGGATTGGATGAGCTGTGTGCTAAGGTTATTGAGGAAATTAGTCTTAATCAGGAACAATGAAGAACAATGATGAGAAGAAGGCAAAAGTCCTTCATAGGTTGAGGATCAGAGGATGCAGTTTAAAGGGTTTGTAGATATGAGTCTTGAGATGTTCCAGTCAAGATTTTAGAGGTCCGCATGAAGATCTGAAGAAGTTATGATCACTCAAGTAGAACCGGTTCTGGCAGGTGTTCAATGGTGACAGAGTGTCACAGATTGGTCCAGTGAGCTTTGGACTTGCATTATCTCATCCTGCAGATTGGAGGGAGTGTTGAAGAAGTTCGTGTGAAGTGACAAATAGATTTGTTCATGGTTTGGAGGTCCGGAAGCACCTTTTTCATTATGACAGTGATGACAGACTGTGTTCTTGAAGTTTCAAATGAAGAAGAGAAGAATTCTAGTAAGCTGATAAAGTGTGGATGTTCTTGATGACTCAAGAAAGGTTTTGTTGATCTTTGGATCATGTACAATTCTTATTAGCGGTCCGCATTGAAGTTTGAGTTTGCATTTGAAGAATAACCACGGATATTGGTGTTCTTCCTAAGATAGGCCGACCGGATGTATTACATGTCTTGCGAATGATCTTATAGGTGTTTTCTGACTTAGATGATTGTTCCTAAGTCAATGCCTTGTATAAATAAGGGATTGTGAATTCATTTTGAAGTGTTTCATGTGGTGATGAGAGTGGAATAGCGAAGAGAAGTGCGAAAGGCAGAGCAGGAAGTTTTCAGGCTTAAATGGAACTGATCCAGACATGGTAAAGATGTCAATCTCTAGTTCAAGTTTATAATACTTGTTACTTTGTAGACAGTGTGTCTCTTGTAGGCAGTGTGCCTCTTGTGAGCAGTGTGCTTGGGTAGTGAGCCCTAATTGGCATGTGCCATCTATTTTTCTTATTCTTCTAACAGAGAATAATCCTTAGGTTAATCACCCTGTGGTTTTTCCCTTGACCAAGTTTTCCACGTCAAAATCTTGGTGTCTCATGTGTTGATGTATATCTGCTCTGGTGTTTATGCTGTATACTTTCATAAGGGATTAATTGATATGCTATTAAATAACAAAGAGGATTTAAGTGTTTGAAATAGAAGCAAGTTTTGTACAACTAATTCACCCCCCCTCTCAGTTGTATGCCCTAGACCTACATAATCCTATCTCATCCAATGGCCATATACACATCATCACTACCACTAAATACTTCACAAGTGGTTCTCAAGGCTATTCTTCTCACTTATGTGACTGACAAACAAATATCCAAATCCATCCTTAACCACATCATTTAATGGTATAGTATTCCCACCTCCATCATCACTAATAACAAAAATTCCTTCAAAAAGACTAAAGTGAAGGTCCTTTGTGAAAATTTTCATATCAAACACAAATGGTCGACCCCACATTACCCCCAAGTTAATATCCAAGCTAAGGAATCCAATAAAACCCTTATAAAAATTACTTAAAAGATTGTCAATGGTGATGGTCATGACTGACACCCCCAAATTCATCCTATTATATGGGCCTACCACATAAGCATCGGCACCCCCACAAGAGCACCCCATATTCCCTCATATTTGGAATTGGAGCCACATGAACTATCTGATAGAATGCCTCAAAGAAATGTGTTCTCATGGAATGCCCTAATTGATGGATATTAACAAAATGGGATCTAAGCCCTTTTATATATTACTCCAAGCATGAACTTAAGTGCGGGCTAGCATGCCCAGACCCCAACTAAATTGGTGGTTATATATTCAAGATTTAGGTCTAGGTTTGGATTGTCTACTGTCCATGGTCTTATGTTAAAGTTTTGGTGTGCATGGTTTAGGATCTTAGGTTCAAGGTTCAGAGTCATGTATTCAAGGTTTGATGTAGACGTTTAAAGGGTCTAGTGTTCACTATCTTGTGTCTAGGATAATGGTTTGATGTAAAAGTTCCAAGATCTAGGGTCTAAGGGTCAAATGCAAGGTCTAGGGTTTAAGGTTTGAGGTCTAAGTTTGAAATTTCTAGTGTCTAGGGTTCTAGGTTTGGGTTTAGTGTCCATGGTCTTGCGTTCAAGGTTTTGGATTTTGGGTTAAGCATCCAAGGTCTTGGGTTCAAGGTTTAGCTTCTAGGGTTTTCAATTTTGGGTTATTGATCCAAGGTCTTGGATTCAAGATTTAGGGTCCAAGGTTTAAAGTACAAGGTAAAGATTTCCTGGTCTACAATCTATAATCCATGGTTTTATGGTTTAGGATTTAGGGTATGAAGTTCATGTTCTACATTCTAGGGTCTTAAGTCCATGGTCTAGGGTATAGCATCCAAGTTTGAAGGTCCTTGGTTCAATGGTCTAAGGTCTAAAGTTATAGGGATTATTGTTTAAGGGTCGAGGGTCTAAGGTCCATGGTATAATGCCTATAAAGAGAGAAAAAGAAACAAAGAAGAATATAAATAAGGAAAAAATAAGGAGAGAAAGATAGTGATGAAGATAAACATTATAAAAAAGAAAAGATGTAGACAAAAATACAGAGAAAGCTAAAAGTAAAAGAAATATATGAAGAAAGAGGGAGGGATGCATGTAAAACAAAAATAAAGTGATAAATAAATAGAGAATAAGTAAGAAAGAAAAAAATTAAGATATCTAAAACAAAGAAAAAAGACAAATAAAGAAGGAAATAGAAAAGAATATAATAAAGAAAATACAAAGAATGAAAAATAAAAATGAGTGAAACAAACAAAACAAAGAGATACAAAGAGAAAAAAAAATAAAGAGTGAAAGAAATAAAAGAGGGAAGAGAGAGTAATTGAGAGAATGAGAGAGACAAAGAAAAAGAGGTAGAAAGAAACAAAGAAAAAAGACAATAAAAATGAGACATAGAGATAAAATATAGATTGAAATAAAGGAAGAAAGAAATATAATGGGAAAGAATGAGAGAAATAAAAAAAGAAACAAAAATAAATGGTGAAAGATAGAAAGAAAAAGATTATATAATAGGAAATAAGTATAGAGTGAAATAAAGGCAAAAGAAATACAATTGGAAATAATGAGAGAAATAAAGAAAGACAAAAAAATGGTAAAAGATAGAATGAAAAGGTTTAGCAAAAAATAAGTGAGAAAGAACAAAATTGAGAGAGAGACAGAGATAAGATGATATCCAAACAAACAAACAAAAAGAGTTGGAGAAATACAAGAATAGAATGAAAATAGGATACATAAATATAAAGAAAGGCATAAATAAATAATAATGAATAAATTCACAAAAGAAACAAAGATATATAAAAACAGAGAAAAAGAGAAACAAATAAAATATTAAAAATGGAGAGAGAGAGAGAGAGACTCAGTTTAGGAGAGGGTCAATTTGACTACTTACAACATGATTGTGGATCCCTATGGGACATGGTGGAGCTACGAGATGGGGATTCCATATTAATAGTGGCATGCAATAGTACCACCTCATTTGTAGACATTATCAACATGGTGGAGGTGCAAATAGTTCATAGGGTGCCTAATACTTTGAGAAATCCTATATTGTAAACTACCTCATGTAGAGCCAATATACATTTAAATCTAAGGGAGATGAGGGACACAATTATGAAAAGGATATAACCAATACCATTAACTCTGGAGGTCTCCATTACACAATCGCTAAGAGGGGAAATGACATGTAGAGCATATGGGAAAACAAAAAAATAGATGTAGACTAGACCAATCCCACCACCACCACCATGACAAAAAACATTTAGTTATAGATGTAGAGGCTATAAAGGGATAGGTGATAAAAGAGAGAGGTGGTGAGATTAAGGAGATGGACTCCTCTAATAGAGTAGATATGAGGGCTATAAGAACCGATCTAAGTTGTTAGTACAATGATTCTTGTTACTTGTATTTGATTATTTTAATTCCTTTTATAGAAACTCACATAGATTTTGTAGACTAATAAGCTTCTGTGCATGTAGATTATAGTTACTTGTATTTGTAGACTAATTAGGTATTCAATAAGCTTAAATTTGATCACATTATGCCCATTTAAACATAAAGCGAGTGCGTTATTGTTAAAATTACTCATTAGCCACTTTTTTGTGTACCAACTTGATGCACTTGCCCCCTCTCTATATCTCTATCTATCTATCTAATCTATCAATCTCCCCCTCTCTAATTCTCTTTCCATCTCTCTCCATCTCTATCTTTGTGTCTCTCAATCACTCCCTCTCCCCCTCTCTATCTCTATGTCTCTCAATCACTCCCTCTCCCACTCTCTATCATTAGGGTCATCATATCATAAAATACAAAGACACTACCACTTGAATAAAAAATGAGGTGAGACTCTTAGAGAAAGACCTAGAAGAATCTTGTATAGCATGAGAGGCTCCCCATATATCTTATCAACATTAATGAGATGAAGCATGCCAAGGGGTACTAGAAAGATTCCTTGTGGAAAGAACCAACATGACTACTCAACCCAAGCGCTTACTAAATAAAACCCACCTCATGATGGAGAAATACAAAACATAGGAGATGCTACCTTAGGAGCCCTCATAGCCACCATGATCCAATAGATCAAGATCCTTGAAGCTAGGATCCTTGAAGAGGGACGTGGGGAGATAGAGAGGGAAACATAGATAGAGATAGAGATGGGGAGAGAAGGGGAGAGAGGGGGGAGATTAGGAGATATAGATAAAGAGAGGGAGGGAGGGAGGGAGGGAGGGAGAGATAGTGAGGGATGAAGGGAGAGGGACTAATATACAGATATTGAAGATAAAGACACTAAGAGAGAGATGGGGGAGATAGAAATATATAGACAGAGCGGGGTTACATAGGGGGAGATTGAGGGATATAGATAGAGAGTGGGAGAGACGAGGGAGATTGAAGGATATGGATAGAGAGGGGAGAGAGAGAGAGGCAAAAGAGATGGACGATAGAGATATTGAGAGAGGGGGAGATAGACAAGAGATTGAGGGATATAGATGGAGTGGGAGAGAGGGGGATTTAGGGAAATAGATAGAGAGGGAGAGAGAGTGGGGAGGGATAGAGGGAGAGTGACAATGAGAGATAGATATAGTGAGAGGGAGAGATAGAGATATAGATGCAAAATGTGGAAGCATAGACAAGGCACGTGAACTATTTGACGGAATGCATCAAAGAAATGTGTTCTCATCGAATTCCATGATTTTAGGATACTAACAAAATGGATTTGTTGAAAAGTCTTTAGAAACTTTCAACCAAATACAATGGGTAGGAGTATGCTCACGTTTTGTGTTCAACAAAATCCATAAAGCCTTTAGAAACTTTCAACCAAATGCAATGGGCAGGTGCGCTCACATTTTGTGGACCACAAAATGCACTTGTGTTTTGTGGTCCACAAAACTCACTCGTGTTTTGTGGACCACAAATCGCACTCATGTTTTGTGGACCACAAAATGCTCTCATGTTTTGTGGACCACAAAATGTGTTTGTGTTTTGTGGCACGTTTTGTGGACCACAAAATGTGTTCATGTTTTGTGGCATGTTTTGTGGACCACAAAATGTGTTCGTGTTTTGGCTCGGTATTCACCAAGCAATAAGACAAGTGCATTATGACCATTTAAACATTAACATGAGCATGTTATTGTGAAAACTACTCATTTGGCCATTTTTTTGTATTTCAACTTGGTGCACTTACCCATAGCCTTAAACTCCTTAAAGTATTTAAAGAATTTATATTTAGTTCTAAGGAAATACACCCATGTCCGTTTAGAAAATCCATTTATAAAGATACCTGGTACAAAGACTTAAAAATCAAAGGAACACTAATAGGTCCAAATACATCTAAATGAGTCAAGTCCAACACTCTATAATATTAATGAGAACTAGACTAAAATTCAATGTGGTTCTCTTTTCCATATACATAATGTTTATAGAAATCAAATTTAAGAGTACATTTATTCATCCCCTCAACAAGATTTTTGTTTTTAGGGTCATTAGACCCTTCTCACCTATATAACCCATTCTTTAGTCCCATAACATTGTCTTCTCTATAGGTAGCTTGTTCTCTAAAGAAAGAGCTCACCTAGTTACTTATTAAGCATGGACATCAAAAGTAGAAACAACACTCCTCTTTGTTGTTAGTTCCAATGGTGAAGATGCAAATTCTATAGATCTCTTCATGACAAGAATAGAAGAAATATTACACTATATGGTGCATGTATCTAGCTAAAATAAAGTTCCCACATAAACAACCTTAGTGAGTGACATAGCTTCTCACACCATCTTAGACCCTCTACTATAGAAAACAACCTACACAACCACATCATTGAGTTTTCTAACAGATAATGACATATGTGTCAAATTAGGGATGTAAAACACAATATTGATCACCTTCACTTATCCATTTGGGAATCAAATATGGACTCTACTATGACTAGCTATGCTCAATTGAAAGTTGTCACTAAGGTACACCTTCCTTCCATCATATTCCTTATACTTTAAAAACCAATCACAATGGGAGTTCATATGGAAGGAATCTCTAGAGTTTATTAACCATGCACCTTTTGATGCATGAATTTATAAGGATATAACAAAGGAATATGCATCATCTTGAAAAGACTTTTCAAACTCATCATCTAAATCATTTTTATTTTCCTTCTCCTCTTAGTAGCTCTAAGGAAGTGCCCATGCTTGTCATACTTCCAACACTTAGCCTTAGACTTTCGAGGAGATTTGGATCTCTTGTGTGATTTGGATCTAGACTTTTCTTTATTTCCTTTCTCCTTCAATCTTCCACAAATAGTAAGTGACTTAATAGATTTAGAATCCTTTCACCACTTCTCCAAGAGTAACACAACCACTACTTCATCCAATTTAAGTTTCAAGGTAGTTTTTTAATTAACATCACCATGTGATCCCATAAGTCTAAGAATGAACATAAAAGTGTCATGCAATCACCCCCTCCATTTATCAGTCTATCAGAGTTAAACTAGTTCACAATTATATTCAACATGTTGAAATGCTTGGCACTAAAACTACAATCATTCATTGTCAAGGTGTACAACTTCTTTCCTAGGAAAAAATTATTAAAAAAGAATTTATCTTGGTTCAATTCTCCCAACATCTTCTAAAGAGCTTGTGAGGTGGCTTCTTCATGTATATTCAAAGAAACAAAAATTTCCAAGAAGATCTTAGTGAGGAACTTCATTTTTCAATCCAATAAATTCTAGTCAACTTGTGGAATTACAGTGGGTTTGGATATAGATATAACATGCCATAGATCTCTATGTACAATTATATCCTCCATCTTAATCTTCCATAGCTCAAAGTTAGTGCATGTAGATCTCCCCATCTCTATTCTAAATGTTCTCACTATTTTTCTATAACAAGATCTCCTATGCAAGCTCCCACTCAATCCAATATTAGTACAAAAAACCTTGTCCCTTACACCTTGGACCTGATGTGATCAAGATCTAATACCAAATTAAAGGAAGTGGAGGTGTAGAATATGTTTCTTATACTAATGTATACAAGTTGGTATGTGTAAAAATGAAATTAACCATATAGTTATGATTAGATAAACATAAAAGTAATATAACATAAACATAATGATTTACATGGGGAAAACCATTCTCGAAGAAAACAATCCACACTCCAAAGAAACTTGATGTATTATTTAGTAATCAGCTGTTACATGACACTTGTATAGTCTAATCCTTTCTAGGAGTATCACCAAGAAGAGATCTAGAGAAATTTTGGCTATATAACAATACCTACAAAACTCACTATGAAACCTCCATCTCAAGTACCTAATAAATAAGATTTAAGATATACATGAAAACATAAAATGGTATTTGGGAAAAAATGAGCTAAAACCACCCAAAATGTGGTACCCAAATCCCTAGTCAAAATCTAATGCCCAAATCCCAAGATAAGTCCATAGTCTAAAATAACATATTTTTTACATATGTCATAAGAATGTCATAATCCTCTTACCAACTTGGGCACTCCAGTTTAGATCCATTTTCTACATTCAAAGATGCCTTATGGCATGTCATAACATGTGTCATAAGTTGGTCAACAAGTGTAATTCCCTCTTACAACTCTCTTATTCATCATAGATGCTCTTAGATTTTTCATTTGGGAGGCCCAACTTCTAGAGGCCATAACTTTTGATTCAGAAAGTCGATTCAACCCCCCTTTTCCTTGAATTAAATATCTTAAAGAGATCCATGTCACTATAATGTGCTTGTTCTAGCTAAGGTCTATTTTGACATTTTAGGGCCAAAATCAACCTCTAAAGCCTTAAAATTTACATTTTTATGTTCTATAGCCCAAAATAATATGTTCTTAACATTAGGATGAAAGGTTGAGATACCATTCCTAACATTCTTCAACTTATCAAACACCTTGCAAGATAAAATGGGTTACCAACACTATCAACTACGAATACGGGGCTAAGAGGCCCATAGAGTCACAACACCACCTGAACTTCTCTATGTTGACTAGATTAATCAATACATAGATACAACATTCTACAAAGTGTAAAATTTCTCTAGCATCACCATCTTATCCTCTCCCATGTTATGAAAAAAATGTACCAAACATCTATGATCTTTGTTCTTGCACAAAATGTTGGGTTCTTTGTAAGACATATGGCACTTTAACTTTCACAAAAAAATTTGATAGCTCCTTGATTCAACCCCACATTTGATCACAAAATATTAAGGTTTAGATGGCCTACTTATGGGCATGAGTATCTTGTTGAAATTAGGGCAGACAACTAAGAGGGGGGTGAATCAGTTGTCTCAAAAACTTTTATCCTTGCTGTAATTAAACTTCTTTACCACTTAATAACAGATGAATGATATAACCATGAATGCATGAATAAAAAACACATGAGCAGAAACAAAATCAACACACATAACACCAAGATTTTTATGTGGAAACCTGGTTAAGAGAAAAACCACGGTGGGTTAACCCACAAGATTTATTCTCTATTAAAAGAATAGAAAATGGGGAAGGCACATGCCTTCAAAGTGCACTACCCAGAGCTCATTGCTCCAAGAGACTCATTGCCTACAAATCAATTATAAAAGTTCACTGGAATGTTTGAACTGAGAAATAGCATCCAACAATGCCAGATTACAGTTCTGGTTGAGCACAGTACACTAACCTTGCACACTTCATCCTTACCCTACATTGTTTCACTCTTCGGCCATAATCCGAGCTTACATATTCACTTTCACACTTCTTTCTACCTTTTTCACACTTACTCCATCATCACATCACTCTCGCACTTCAAAACACTTGAATCCATCAACTATATATATCTGCATCAAGAAATTCAATCAACTGTAGTTGGCTTCAAGAAAACTTAGAACATTTATTAAGAACTCTACTTTGTCAGCTGAATCCATGCACAAACAACAATGCAGACCAAAAACTTGTGTTCTCAAATCATCAATCATGTCGGCCAATACCACTAATTATCACAAATTGCTTAACCAATAAATTGTCTTCATCCAGACCAAGATCAAATACTAGATCGGCCTATTCTTCTTCTGACTGTACTGACTAATTGGAACCCGATACTCAAATGCTTATAGCTTTTGAATCCTTCATCACCAGAGGCTAAATTTTTGGATTTAGATAGTCCTGACAATCCTTATCACTTCTTCAGATCCATAGCATACTGTGATTACCACTGGAGAGATCTGAACCAAGATACTGGACCTTGTCACATGCTCTATTTCTAACTACTCAGACTTAGACAAATCTTCACTCTGACTTCTGATATGAACAAATTATGTAATGCGGATGACTAAGATAGACTTAGTTACCATCAATGACAACACCTATCATGCGTAGCAGTGTCTCTTGCGAACAATCTCCCCCTTTGGCATTGATGGCAACACTTAGTGAAAAATGACTAAGTGTCAGAACAACTCCCCCTTACTATGTACACTTATGCTTTTCACTATTCTCCAGTGCTCGCCCTTTGCTGGATTCCTCATTTTTCACTGCTCTTAACTCCCCCTTTGACATCAATGGCAAAGGGTGAGATCTGCAAACCAGAATTTACACAAAAATTATATATACCAAGCCGCATATGTACAAACAATCCTTTTACATAAACTTAAGTATATCACCAAAAATGTTTTTCAATAGTGCCAGCTCACTATCCCAGCTCTTCTTCATATTGTTCAAACTTGAGATGAGGCCACTGAATATAAATGCTTGTGACTCTGCCTTCTACAGATTAGTGGGGTCACTTGTTTGAGCGGTAGATTGAGCCTTGGTCAAAGCATTGAACATTGGTTCCATTTTGGGGGAAATTAGTCCCCGGAGCTCACTCATCCTTGCCTCAATGCTCTCCTTTTCTTTTGTCAATTTCTTTATTTCTTCAATCAAGCTGATTGCCTGACACTCCTTGCTTGCCACTGATGTTATCCAAGGATCAAAAAATTTGGATACACTTGATAGTTTTTGCTTAGACTCCTTTATTTTATCTTCAATATCCTCTATAACTTTAGGACAAGATAAGCAAAATTTATATACATTTCCTCCTTCTATAAGAGCATTTTGAACACTCTTTACACTGGTATCCAGTACAATTCTATCTACTCCAATCATCCCCTTTAGAGCATCAAATCTTTTACCATTGAATTCATTTTGAACCTTGACCTCTGCAGACTTTTCAAGAGATTCAAAATGAGAATTTACAGAGTTTATTAGACTTTTCAACTGGCTGGAGAGAGATGCTGAAGAATCCTTCTAAAAGGTAGGCATGATCTTTTCCAAAATTCTAGATGCAAGGCCAAGCAACTTGCTATCTTCTATATGAGACTTTAATATTTCTTCTCTAGCCTTGGCTTGAGCAATGGAGGCCAACTTTATCTTCTGCACCAGAGATAAGGTATCAAAATTTATTGGACCTTGTATTATGTCCTAATCTTCTTCAATTTGTTTGTCTCTTTCCAAAATTTCCTTCACTGATTTTGTAGTGTCTCTTGCCCAAAATGATGTTTCTGCCTTGTGCTCTTTAGGGCCTCCATCTCCTCCCTTTTGAGAGTCAACCACAATGTTATGCTCATCACTTTCATTCTTTTTCTTTGCTTTTGCCTTTTCTGCATCATCATCAAAAGTATCCTTGTTTTTAACTATCTTAGAAATATCTTCTACATTCTCTTCCAGAGGATTTGGTGTATCCTCAGTGGCAGTAATATCAAATTCCTCAGCATTCGGAGTATCTTTTTCTTGATCTTCCTTCATCATTTCTTGATCTTCTTTATTAACGCTTCTTCTTTCAAAATGTAGACATCATCTACTCCAATTTGATGCTCATTTTTCTTTAGCTCTTCATCATTCAGAGCTGATGCATCCTCAGTATCAATAGGTTCTTCTACAACCACATAGAACTTGTTCTTGTCCAATGCTTTCCTTAGAATTTGTTTTGTTTCTTTAACAATTTCATCAATGTCTCCAATCATCAATTTATTCATTCTTTTCTTGCTTCTAAATTCATTCTTGACTTCTTTGAGAATCTTATCTGCTTCTTTTCTGGAAATCACTAGACATAAACTGGACATTACATTTTCCCTCAGCTCCATGTCCTTTGATTTTGCATCTTCTTTTGTTATCTCTAGAATGTCTTTTAAACTCTTGGGAACTTTATACAAAATCTCCACTAGTGCTCTATTGAATATATTCAAATATTTTATAGTAGCATCCTCCAAAGTTCTTTTGTCAGGATCACTGTAATGATCATAAAATTTAGTCATTGGTTTTAGAGTTCCATCTACAGTGATTCCCTTAACAATGTCTTCTACAGGAGTTGGCTTCTTAACATCAACCTCTGACTTATGCCTCTTATTTGGCTTTTTGCTTCTGGAGATCTTCTCCTTAGACGCTTTAACAACTTTAGTGCTTGAGGCCTTCAACTCTTTAACCTCATCCTCTGAATTAGTCTTTTCTTCATCCTCCTTCTCCACACTGCCATATGACCTCTTCACCATTGTTTTTGTTCTTTTTCCTTCCTTGCTGGATGGTTTTTCTTTGGATTTTTCTACAACAAGAGAAGGTGATGCACTGGAGGTTGAACTAGAACTCCTAGTAGTCCTTGACTTAGCAAGAGGTTCTACCAGAACTCTTCCTTGTTCCCTGTCATGCTTCTCCTTCTCAGCTTTCTCTATTCTTTCCCTGAATTGCCTCACAACTTCCTTAGTAAGGCCTAGATTCTCAGCCAACTATTCAACTTCTTTTCTCACATTCCTATTGATTTCAAGATCCTTGAATTCAAGATGCAATTTTTGAGAGATTTTTTCATAAGTTCCAAATCTCTATTCAACCGGATCCCTAGGATGAATTAGCAAATGTTGTGCATATAGTTCCAACACACTCCCATCCACTTCATACCCCATGGGAATGATCCACACAACTCTGGGCTCTACTGCTTCCATTTTGCATTGATCAACTGTAACCATGAAACAGATAGTGTCCTTGTAATTTTTAACCATAGACCTAGGTATTCTATCCCTAGCCTACATCATACTCTAGAAGTTTTTGAAGAATCCACATAGTTCAGTCTTTTGTGCATCATAACTACCTAAACAACTCAAATGATTCCTAATCTGGACTGCTACCGATTTGTCATTTGACCAAGTTATATTTTTGTTTCCTGGAAGTTCACTCAAGAAATAGAAGAAGAGACACAGAATCAATGTACCATATTTGAATGAGTACTTTTTGACCTTCTTTATCTTGCTTAGGTTCTCCATGAGCTGGTTTAGCAAAAGTTCGTAGAGATCATAGTCTACATTTTCTTTCACCATCTGATATGCAATATAGATGGTTGTTCTGAAAACTAAATTTTCTCTGCTGGAGTAATATATCCTATATCCCAACACCATTGATGTGAATATGACCCCATGATCCTCTATGTCATTTATAGTCAAGGCTCTTTTGTCAAATTTTGATCTGGTTGCCTCAATGACTTCTTGATTCTTCACGGCCTTCAATTGAGGCAAGGTATCAGTTGAATTCAGTCCTATAACTACCCTTATTGCATCCTTTGTGATTTTGAATGTATGATTTAACCATAGAAAATCATCATGGATACGGCTCAAGACATACCAGACCCACTAGTCCTCTATGAAAGTCAGAAACTCAAAAAATTGTATGAACTTCTTGTCTTCCAAGGCTTTGTATTCTGATTTGAGCTCAAAATCATCACCTTTTAAGTGTTTCATGAATAGGTCAGTAAATCTTGAGTCGCCATGCTCCTCTAGAGGCGTGTGAATGTAAGCCCTAATGTCTTCTGTGTGAAGAACTCCATATGGAACCCCAGAAAACACTCCCATCAGATCAACTTGGGTGGACTTGAAGGGGTGCTTTTTAAACTTTAGCCTAGGTCACTCCGTGATATTCACAACCAGAGGTGTAGCCATTTCCAGAGATTACAAATTCAAAAAGTTTCGCAGAGAATACCTTGTTTTGCCGATTAGGGTTAGCTGATAAATTTGCCTGTCACACTCTGAATATTTGAAATCTCAGCTCAAATGCTCTTCTTCTTGTTTTCTTCAAATGCAAAGTGATTCAAATGATGAATGAATGACTTTTTATGCTCTGTAAAACCTAATTCACCATTGTAATAAATGCTCTACCCTAATACATCTGGTTATACTATTACTATACACAGCCAATCTTCAATTGTTCTGCAATCAATCGCATTAGCTTCTTCTCTTCTGGAATTTACTTCAACAGATTTGCAATAGGCTTCTTTATCTTCATTCATTGTGCCAGATTTAGGCACCCACTTACTGGCAGGGGGAATTAGATTTTTAATGCAACTCCCTTGAGCCAAAGCTTCTGATTCAATTCCTGAAGGAATTATCAGCACCGGATTCCGGTGCGGATCCATCACCTTCATTCTTTGCACCTTTCTTCACCCATGTTTTGTTCATTTCATTCTGAATCTCATTCACATCTATTTTTGCCTTGCCTTTGTCCATCCTCTGTTCTGTTCTTCCTATTTGTGAGTTCACCTTTTTGCTTCTACAAAATTTAGCAATATGTCCGAATTTGTTGCAATTGAAACATACAATCTTATTTCTTTGACAATTACATGTTGGAGCAGGGTTAGATCTGCATTGCATTGCAGTATGCCCAAACTTATTACAAGTAAAACATCTTCCATTGAACACTTGTTTGTTCTCAGGAGAATTCCTTGATCCACTTCTGCATTCCTCAGCCTTATGACCTATCTTTTTGCAATTAAAGCATTGACCAGAGAAAGATGATGCATTCACTTTACTTCTGCATTGATTAGCTCTATGACCATACTTATTGCATTTGAAACAATTGCCATTGAAAGATGGATACTTTTGAGCATTAGGTTGTCTTATTGGAGGCCTTCTAGGTTTCCTTCCTTGATTTCTTTCTTCAAGATTTCTTTGACCAGATCCAGAGCTTTCACCTTTCTCAAATCCCAAACCATGCTTATCATCTACCATCTTCTGACTATCAAGCAGTACCTCAAGCTTAGCTGAGCTTATCTTGAATTTCTCTTTATATTCATTTGCAACTTCTAGGTCATGTTTGAGAATGCCAATTTGTCTTTCAAGTTCTTCCTCATTGTCCCTTATTTATTGTAGATTAGACTCTAGATGGCCAATTATTCTATCCAATCTGCAGCATTTTTTTGTTCTTTCTTTCAAAGATTGATTTAATTTTTCCTCAGTCTTCTTCCTTTCCTCAATTTCCTTGGTTAGTCTCATTACGCTGGATTCCATCTCATATTTTAGGACAACAAATTCTTTTGCTAACTTCTCACATTCCTTTGTCTTCTCTTTGAGGGCCTCATCCATGTCATTATCTTCATTCTAATTTGCTAGTTGAAGAAGTAGCTCCTTTCTCTTTTCATTAGATTTGCTCAATTTTTCTTTTAAGGTCTCAATGAAATCTTCAGCATCTTTAAGGTTCTCTTGCAGATCTTTGATTTCTTCTTTGGACAGGTCAAGATCATCTAAGGCTACTTGTAGTTATTGATTGATACCATCAGAATGCTTGAATGAATCCATTGAAAACACCTTCCTAGATCCTCCTCAAGCTGTTAAACTTCTTCTAAGGAACCAGACTCTGATACCAATTGTTGAAATTAGGGCAGACAACTAAGAGGGGGGGTGAATCAGTTGTCTCAAAAACTTTTATCCTTGTTGTAATTAAACTTCTTTACCACTTAATAATAGACGAATGATATAACCATGAAAGCATGAATCAACAACACATGAGCAGAAACAAAATCAACACACATAACACCAAGATTTTTACGTGAAACCTGGTTAAAGGAAAAACCACGGTGGGGGTTAACCCATAAGATTTATTCTATGTTAAAAGAATAGAAAATGGGGAAGGCACATGCCTTCAGGGCGCACTGTGCAGAGCTCACTATTCCAAGAGGCTCACTACCTACAAATCAATTATAAAAGTTTACTGGAATGTTTGAACTGATAAATAACATCCAACAATGCTAGATTACAGTTTCGGTTGAGCACAGTACACTGACCTTGCACACTTCATCCTTACTCTGCCCTATTTCACTCTTCGGCCATAATATGAGCTTAGATCTTCACCTTCGCACTTCTTTTTGCCTTTTTCACACTTACTCCATCATCACATCACTCTCGTACTTAAAAACACTTGAATCCATTGGCTATATATATCCACATCAAGAAATTCAATCAACTATAGTCGGCTTCAAGAAAACTTAGAACATTTATTAAGAACTCTGCTCTGTCGGCTAAATCCATGCACAAACAACAACGCGGACCAAAAACTTGTGTTCTCAAATCATCAATCATGTTAGCCAATACCACTAATTATCACAAATTGCTTAAACAACAACTTTTCTTCATCTGGACCAAGATCAAATACTAGGTCGGCATGTTCTTCTTCTGACTGTACTGACTAACTGGAACCCGATACTCAGATGCTTATAACTTTTGAATCCTTCATCACTGGAGGATAAATTTCTTTATTTAGATAGTCCTGACAATCCTTATCACTTTCTCAGATCTGCAGCACACTATGATTCACCACCGGAGAGATCCAGACCGAGATATTGGACCCTGTCACATGCTCTATTTCTGACTACCCAGACTTAGACAAATCTTCACTCTGACTTCCGGTATGAACAAATTATGTAATGTGGATGAGTAAGATAGACTTAGTTGCCATTAATGACAACACCTGTCATGTGTAGCAGTGTCTCTTGCCAACATATCTACCATGTACTCAACCTTTGTAGTGGAAAAAGAAATCATATGTTTCCACTTACTCATCCAGCTAATAGCACCACCAACCAAACTGAACACATATCCACTAGTGGATCTTCTAATATTGACATCTCCTACCCAATTTGAATCCATGAATATCCAATAAATGTTGGTCCCTTGTGGAATCATCATGATAACAAAAAAATACTTAGAGGTAATGCACAAATATTTGAAGACCCTCTTAACTACATCCCAATGATCTCGTCTATTAAGATTAGCTATGAATTAACTAAGGACTCCCACTACTTGGGAAATGTCTCATCTTGTATAGACCATAGCATACACCAAAATTCCAACAATACTAGCATAAGGCACATAATCCATGTTCTCCATCTCACCATGTGCAAATGACACTACTCTACAAATAACATGGTTTCCATCAAAATAGGAATGCTGGTGGTTTACAAACTGACATGTTTTATCTCTCCAACACATAGTTCACATACTTTCTCTAGCCCAACCAAATATTTATATTTTCTCTATCTCTTCTAATCTCCATACCCAAGATATACTTGGAAACCCCCAAGTCCTTCATGTCAAACTATACTAAAAACTAAGAATTCAAATCACAAATCACAAATCACATCCTTAGTATTACCAAAAAACAACATACCATCTACATGGAGAATGAATTAACCTTTCCAGATGAGGAGAATGTGCAATCCAAAAAAAGAAGAATCCATGGAGATATTAGTTGATGGAGGAGGGGATGATACATAAAGAAGGTTGATAACCTAAACCCCTAGTATAAAGGCAAAATGTAGGTTGCATAGGGACCTTAACTCCTTGTTCTGTGGGCCCAAGACTATTTCCATTATACCCATTCTTAGAAAGAATTTTTAATACAGGCCCATAATGTGTTTTTAATTAGTATATATGATTTAAGTATTCAATAATAATAAAGTCATGAATTGATTCTCAATTTTATTTAGAATATAGTAATTCCCATCCCTCACTTAAGTTAGAAAGTGGATGGTGAGAAGCTGGAACTATGAATAAAATAAAACATTATTGGATTAAATGTGTGGAGTTTCATAATATAATTAGATTCATATGATCTTGAGAATGAGATTCCATGTTAAATATACTAACAAACATAATTATTAAGGGAAGGAAAATGTTGCTCTTCCTTCTAGGAAATGACCCTTAGTGTATTCTTTGGTTTTGCTTTTATTATTATTAAACTACATGCTTTAAAAAATAGAGTAATAGAAAAAATGTATGAGTTAATGGCTCCCCCAAATAATTCTTCAAACTTTGTTCTAAAGTGTTTCACAAGGTATGTCTTCTAAAATCCCATTTGATATAGTTTTAACTATTCCTAAATTTGGTAGTGCTTATAAATGTATTCAAAACATTACTTTAGTTAGTTATTTTTTTAGGATGATTCCCTTTGAAAGCATGCTCAACAAGGCATGGGTGCCTCACAGGGTCTACCTTGATGCAATCCAAAACATCACTAAATAGGGTTCCTTTTAAATTTGTGAAGCCTAGCCACATAGAAGCCATCCTTAAGCATGACCTTTGATAAATCCATAGCTTGTTATTATTCTTTACACCATTAACCCATGACTTTGTCATTTCTCAGGAGAGATCTATGCAGTTCCCTATCTGGGTTAACTTCCTTGGCCTTACTTTTCTCTATTGGATTTTCCTTTAAACTATATTGTAGCCTCTCTAGGCCATGTCATTTACGTTAAGCCAAACAATTTTTCTCTGCCTACCCATAAAAATGCATTTACATTGAGATTGATATTTGTAAAGTTTTGAAGGAGTTGATAGACATTCAAATCAACCAGATTTATCACACCCAAAGGGTGATGTACCTTAAATTTCCCAACACTTTTTATGTGTCAATCCTCTAAACATAAGATCAAGAATTGTCCCCTTGTTATTTCAAGATCCAAACATGGGTATTTCAAGATCCAAACATGGGTAGAAGCCTTTAAGTTATATTCATCCTCCCAAAAATGAAGAGGGGTGGTTGATAGTAGGTAGTCACAAAAATAATAGGAATAATGACCAAAAACTCCAACCTATCAATAGTGGGGTGCCTTCAAAATCTCTGGCTAGCACAATTTCAAAACCACTAGAAAAGGGGAAAGAAATTATCCCTCCTCAGGGAGAGTATTTCTAGGAGGATAACAAGCCTAAGTTCATCTATACTCCTCTTCCAACTAGTGTTTATATCCTCTCTGACTAAGAGTTGAGTTCATTCTCCTCCTCCTCCTAGGATTGTTGGTAGACACTCATACAATTTCACTAGAATTCTAAAGGATGAATAATATGTGCCAAATAAACTAAGAAATATCACACTAGTTATTCAATTAGGAAGTTTCAACTTATCCTCGAAGGGAGATTTTTTGTAGAATAGTTATGCATCTCCAGACAAACTTGATATCAACAACATGCCCTTTAAAAGAATTTCTCTTGATCTTGGAATGTTTGAGATCTATCAAACCTCACAATAAATTATATAATGCAAGCTATTTGATATATATTTGTGAAGCTAAATATTCTTTGTTTCTAAGAGGTTAAAATTTTAGATTTTTCTATTATTTGCCATATCATATGGCCCTTGAGTCATTTTTCTTGTAGTAACCATGACGTAGGTTATGGTGGAGTGGTTACCTTTCTCTCTTCTAAATAGTAGGTACATTTAGTGGATCGAGGATTTGACCCCACTAACAAGGCATTATGGGCTCTCTCAAATGTCGATAACAATTCTTTTAGGATAGTAAATGTTTATGCTTCCAATGATGTTGTTAAACAATCTACTCTTTTCTAGTGGATTGTTAACTCATTTCCTCTAACTACATGGATCATATGTGGGATTTTAACATGGTAATGGATGCCTCTAACAAGTGTGATACTATGCCTATGCACTAGATAGCTAGCAAAATAGAAGCTTGGTTTTTCATGTATAAGATAACTAGGCCTTTTTTATCCCAACATTAGCTACTGCCATAACCAAGTTGTGTTGTATAAGTGGATTAACCTATATTTGAATTTTTAATAGTTTCTTAAAGGCCTTCATAGGACCGCGATGTGAACTCAATCTTTTTCTCTTTTTCTAACTACTTTTCCTTAGTTTAACCTTTTTCAAACATTATCCTTTCAAATTATTTTTCTATTAAATTTTATATTGAATGGTATAATACTACACTAAAACCTAAAAAAGTGTGATACTTTGTTAATACCTTTTTATTGAGTCATCAACCTACCATGGCCCATATCCCATGTGTCTAGAATTTGAACCCACATCTCTATCTTTAGATAGATTGGATTGATTGGTGGAATGATGCAAACAAATGCACCTCTTAGTTTTTATGCATCTGTAGGTACTAGTTGGCTAGGTTTTATTGTAAGGATTATGAATATACCACCACTAAGCTCCATTAGGCCACCATTCAGCTTGAAACATAGCCATTTGCTCTTACTCTACAACTTCATATTGCAAAACTCTATCAACAAAAATAGATTGTAGATAACCAATTCGCTAGAGGAGATCAAATCAAGGCTCACATGCATAAGATCAAAGTTGGAGATAGAGTTTTCAAGTAATTATTTCCTCTTTAAGGGTTCTCCATTCTTTTCAGGTAATCTAACACATCAAAGAAAGATCTTAGCTGCTACATGAACTTATTGCTATCATCCAAGATTTCATTCAACATTTAGAAAAATGTATTCAAAGCTTAAGAGTCATTCTTGGAGTGATCAAATGCTCTTTGAACAATGGAATTAGGTAGACCCCTAAAAATTTTCACCGTCTCACATAGACTCCTTTGTGCGATCATATTCTCTCTCAAGAATTTCTTCGTAAGGCCACCTTTTCCATGGCTAATGATAAAGCCCCTGAATGTGATTGATTTCCATGTAAATTATACAATGTCCTATAGGATATGGTTGGTAATTATATTTAGAGATTATATCTAGAATTATCTTATAATTCAAAATCCTTAAGAAATATCATTAATAAAGTAAATATTAAGTTCATACCTAAGTCTACAAATTTAGAGGATATCTACAATTGGTGGCCAATCACCTTTTTGATTGTTTCCTACAAGATTATTGAAAAGGCTCTTGCTCTCAAGATATAAAATCTTCTTCCTTTGATTGTTAGGCCAAAGTAAACTAGGTTTATAAAGTCTAGATATATTCTTGATAACATCATTGTTGTTTGGGAGGGAACGATGTGGGCCAAATGTTCTCAACAATAAACCATGTTTGTGAAAATTGATTTTTTCAAAGTTTACGATCATATAGAATGGCCCTTCATGCTCACCATTTGGTCCGAAATTCATGAGGTCTACTAAAATGATTTTTTTCTAATGCTTCTCCTTCTATCAATGTCAATGACCATCAATCTGCCTCTTTTGGGGTTTTCTACTCCATATGGAAAGGATGTCCTCTTGCTATAGCCTTAATATATATTTTTCTACTAAAGGCTTTAGATATCTTATGGCTTATTCTATTTCACAAAATCTAGTCAAAGGTATTACTCTTTCCAATTGTTATCAATATCTTATCAATGGTTATTTTGCTTATGACTCTTTTCTCACACTTCTAGAGGATGAGAATAATGTGAATCAATCTCTTCAATGCCTAGATACTTTTTGACAAGTCTCTAGTTTAAGTATTCAATGGAAAAAAATTATGTTATAGGTAATCTTTCTTTCCTAAACCATAATGGTTTAACTCTTTTGGTTGGAAGTGGATTGATCATGGAGAGGTCTTCATGTTCCTAAGATTTCTATTTACCTTTCAAGCTTCTTCATCTACTCTACGACAAGTCATTGTTATTCAAGTGGAAAAAAATGACTTATACAATTACTAAGCCTCTATCTTTGACAAGGAAATTCTAGGTTTGTTCTAAAGTTCTAGAAGCCACCCATGTGTATTACTTCTCATTTTGGATGCCTTCCAAGGATTTTTATCAAAAGATAGAAAAACTCAGAGATTTCTTATGGGCTTCTTAGAATAAGGCAAAGGCTTCCATTCACTTTCTTGGGAATTTTGTTGTCTCCCTCATGATTCTAGAGGGCTTGGTCTTATTGACAGGCAATTACAGGGTATATCCTTATGTGAGCTAAATGAATAATCAGAACCCTTGAGGGCGATGAAGCTTGGAATTTTTTGTTTTGCCATTGTATTTCTACTAGTGTGTCCCATGAGTGCAAGGCTTGGAGAGATCCTAGTCTCCATTCCATTCTCATTATGTAGGAGCCTATTCAAATCTAGGGTACCTTTGTCATTAAATTCATACAGAAAGCTTGAGAAACTATTTAGCTATGAATTTTATGGAATGGAAATAGAGTTAGAATTGGTTTATTCATCAATCAATAGTCTCTTTAGTGGTCTCCTATGATCACTTGTTAGGATAAACCTCTAGCTAACATTCCTTAGGTTCATGCTTTGAACTTTTCTAACAAAGGTATTAAAACCCTTCTAGATCTTTTTCCAAAAACCACCAAGAATCTTCTTTCATGGCCTAAAGCCAAAGTGAAATATAGACTCACTAATCCCAATTTTGAATCCTTCCAAACTATTGTTGATTCCATTCTTATGAAAATGTTGCACAAAATTGGAGTTAGAAGTTTTAAATCATGGTGGAAAGACTAGAAATGGTATCTTGATACACATTTTGTAACTATAAGTGTTGCAAAGGCTATGCTTGGATTTAACCTCATTTGCATATGGTGCAAGAGGTTAATGACAAAGGGCACTTCAATCCTTAATTGACACATGGCAACACATATTTTATATATTATTTTACATGCTATCATTGAGTCATAGCTTCCACATTTTACCTTGTGCATTTTGTACTAGGGTATTCCTACTAGCTCCAAATTGAGTCATTTGGGAGTTTCCAATCCATCTTTCCCTTTTTGTGGGCACTAAGAAACTTCAAACACCTTTTTTGGTTTTTCCTTAGAGCCTAAGTAGCTTGGTACTGGATTCATGACTTCTTAGAGCCGTTTAGATTGTAGTCTTTTTATCGACATATGATGTTCCTAGGAGATCATCCCAAAATCCTACTATATTCACTTAGATATAGCATGATTTCAAAGTGGAAATCCTCTCTAGCATTTGGAAAAATAGGAATTCTACTTTTTTTCTTATATGTATAATTGATAAAATTTTCATGTATTCTAAATTTATGATATGTTCTAATGCGTTGTGCAAATACAGGTTCAAGCTAATAATGTGGCACATGAAGTAGCTCACCTGTAGGTTCTTCTTGATCATTGGGGTACTTCTGCTTGTACAGTTGCTAGAGCACCACCAACTTCGCCTTTTGCTTCAAATAGGGACGAATCCCCTCAACAAGGGTGTCAACATGGTAGAAGTCAAAATACTCATAGGGATGACAATTCCCATGCTTCCCAACATAAACCCATGGTCAAAGTGTTCATGGATGGTCTCTTTCATATCACCAATGTTCAACTTATCCTCAACATTGCATCGAAGGAACTCTTGGATGACAAAGCAATGACAAATTACCTCAACTCACCCTAACCATTTCTTATATCAAGGATGCTAGTCAAACCCTTAAGGAAGTGAAAACTAATGAGGATTAGGCTATTGATGACACTCCTACTAGTTGGAGGCCATTCTTGATGGTTGGGATAATTCAAATGTGTGAAAACAAAAAATGTTCATGACCTACCTCTTATGATTTGTTCAATAGCTCTTCCTACTTAGCAACATTATTTTTTGTTTAAATGTGATGTTAAGTATTTTTATTGTTTAAACTTTGAGGTGTCACTATTTCCACCCACCTTTTCTTATGATATAGTATATTTTAAATTACTTTTAATATAAATACATATTTCATCAAAAAAACTTAAATAATCTATTATATAGACTTTAAACATTATAAGCAATAGTTATATAAACTCTAAACATTATAGATAATAGTTACATATGTGCAAGACCACACCATTATACCATTATGGGGCAGCGCAATGAATGTATAACACAAGGTGAAAGGAAATTTTGTAAGCTCAAAGAATGCAAAAAAAGAAAATTAATTTTTCAAATTTAGGAAACTATACTACGAACAAATTTTGTTTAACAATGAACTATCAGTAGCCGCTTCATTATGCCATTATTGGAAATATTTATTTCTTAAGATGGCTTGTTAATTTTTTTTGTAAGATTAGTGGTGACTAATTTAACCTCGTGTGTTCTCACATAAATTCTTGGTCTATTTCATTCATTACTTTGATAAGTTTTCTTACATTCCCTTTAATTATTTGGGTTGTGTACCTCCCCTTATATTTTGATTAGTGGTGACTAATTTAACCTCGTGTGTTCTCACATAAATTCTTGGTCTATTTCATTCATTACTTTGATAAGTATTTTTATTGTTTAAACTTTGAGGTGTCACTATTTCCACCCACCTTTTCTTATGATATAGTATATTTTAAGTTACTTTTATAGTAAATATAAATACATATTTCATCAAAAAAACTTAAATAATCTATTATATAGACTTTAAACATTATAAGCAATAGTTATATAAGCTCTAAACGTTATAGACAATAGTTACAAATGTGCAAGACCACACCATTATACCATTATGGGGCAACTCAATGAATGTATTACACAAGGTGAAAGAAAATTTTGTAAGCTCAAAGAATGCAATATATATATATATATATATATATATATATATATATATATATATATATATATATATATATATATATATATTCAAATTTAAGTAACTATACTACGAACAAATTTTGTTTAACAATGAACGATAAGTAGCTGCTTCATTATTCCATTATTGGAAATACTTATTTCTTAAGATGGCTTGTTAATATTTTTTTTGTAAGATTAGTGGTGACTAATTTAACCTCGTGTGTTCTCACATAAATTCTTGGTCCATTTCATTCATTACTTTGATAAGTTGTCTTACTTTCCCTTTACTTATTTGGGTTGTGTACCTCCCCTGATATTTTGACTAGTGGTGACTAATTTCACCTCGTGTGTTCTCACATAAATCCCTGGTCTATTTCATTTATTACTTTGATAAGTATTTTTATTGTTTAAACTTTGAGATGTCACTATTTCCACCCACCTTTTCTTATGATATAGTATATTTTAAATTACTTTTATAGTAAATATAAGTACATATTTCATAAAAAAAACTTAAATAATCTATTATATAGACTTTAAACATTATAAGCAATAGTTATATAAACTCTAAACATTATAGACAATAGTTACATTTGTGCAAGACCACACCATTAGACCATTATGGGGCAGCTCAATGAATGTATAGCACAAGGTGAAAGGAAATTTTGTAAGCTCAAAGAATGCAATATATATATATATATATATATATATATATATATATATATATATATATATATATATATATTTCAAATTTAAGAAACTCTACTACGAACAAATTTTGTTTAGCAATGAACTATAAGTAGCAGATTCATTATTCCATTATTGGAAATACTTATTTCTTAAGATGGCTTGTTAATATTTTTTTGTAAGTTTAGTGGTGACTAATTTAACCTCGTGTGTTCTCACATAAATTCTTGGTCTATTTCATTCATTACTTTGATAATATTATTTGGGTTGTGTACCTCCCCTTAAATGTGGACTGTTATTGGTCTGGAGCCAGTTTGCTTACTTCTGACAGTATACACCGCCAACAGGCTATTCATTCCAGGATAATCTCTTGGAGGCTTCAATCCTTGCAGGCCTGAGAACCTTTCAGATTTTGCTTGCTGTATATTCATTCTTAGCTGTCTGAGTTAATCAGACTTGTATATATGCTAATGTAGTCATGGTTGGTAACAGAGTCATTTCAGGCTTTCAGTTACAGGTGGACCGATGTTTATGCTCTTTGGGTATTACCGGGAGTCTGTAATGGTAATCAGAAACCTGTGCTTCTATTGTTTCATCCTTTTGCCTATTTGTTCATTTTCACTGCCATGTTACTTGTATTTGGTGGAATGGCAGTCTGGGTGCAGTGGCAGTCCTTCCAGCAGCTTGCTATGGTTACATACAGTGGTGTTATATCGAACAGCTATCTGATCTATGTGTTGTTTGGCTGCTCTTCTGGCAGATATATAAGGTAAATGGCAGCAATAACACAAGTCCATGTTACTCTTCAGCTGGTTCTATTCAAGGCATATCTTCAGTCTTCCCTGGTGTTCGTTGGAAGGGTTATTTGGATCCTTTTTGGTGGTCTGTAGCAGGTCTGAGTTTTAGTGTTGTCTGCTGCTGCTTCTATTAGTCATTACTGCTGTTGTAAACTTTTGATTAGTTTGTAGTTGTCTCCTGGCTAAAGACTTGTTTATGTATTGACAGAGGACATTCCCTGTATTACTTTCTCTTCAGCTGCTCTTTTGAGCGCTGTTCATTCTTGTATATTTGCATCATTCAATATATTAAAAACAAAAAAATTTGGTGCAAGATATTAGTGGCGAAGACCATGTACTAAATGGTATATGGCATATGGCATGGCCAATCAAATTTGGCTAAAACTAATAGGAAAGATGATAGCCTAAAAACATAGGTCGCCATATAGGACTGAGAGGGATATTTAAAAAAAAACTTTGGTGCAAGATATTAGTGGCGAAGACCATGTACTAAATGGTATATGGCATGGCCAATCAAAATTTGCTAAAACTAATAGGAAAGATGATAGCCTAAAAACATAGGTCGCCTGCCATATAGGAATGAGAGGAAGCCCTCTGCTAGGTGTCCATACTCATATATATAGGTATACTCCTTCCCTTTAAATAAAAATAAGTTTTTATGTCATACCTAGTCTTATCTCCTCAGCTACCAAAGCAAATCTTTGCGTCCCACATAAAATCCTCCTCCTTATCTTTTGAATTTCCCTTTGTTTTAATGCAACTTGACCATCATATGGGCACTCACATGGGTTTGGTACTTACTTAAATTCTTCACTTCCTTCCATACTTCCATACGCCTAACCCATATTCTTTTCATTTTTAAAGGGGTCTATTTGCTTTGTTTAGTGCCTAGTCTTTATCAATCATGTCTTCACTATTATCAAGGCATTTTATCTGAGTCAATTTGATCTTTGACATGTACGCCTATCCCATGTCCATGTGATTTTGTACTTTTTTCAGCAACGAGTCTTCACCTTATTAGTGCGTACGTTTTTCCTCTCGATTGTTTTAAGGAGAGGGATTTTCTCTTAAATCGTGTCTACTTTGGCCTCTCACTTCCATTTGATTCGATAGGTACTAGAGCATACGCAGTCACATTTTTGTACAAAGTTTAGGTGATCGATCCAATACAGTCATGGTACGTGCAGATGCTCAAAATTATTATTACTGACATATCTAAAATAGCAGATCTTATTCTGTTCTAAAAATTAAAAATAACAAATATTCAGCTTAAAAGCAGCAGAGTGCGCTTGGAATCTGTGCTGTTTTGCAGAGAATAAGCTAAAATAATATTAAATGTCGGTACAACGAATCTAATAAGGTGTCGTGTGTTTGTGTGGAAACCCTTATCCTGATGTCTCTGCTTTATAGAAATCACATGTAAAATGGCGATTTTGTTCGAGTAGTTAGATTTCCCAGAGGTACACATTCAGTTGATTTTGAGCAATGGCAGCCCAAGATATTTGCCAGGTTGAGCGAGTTACCAGAAAGCTTACTCTGCTCTAACATCCTCCCACGCCTCCCTCTAACTGATGCTGTGCGCTTCTCCCTTCTCTGCAGTAAATGGCGATACCATTGGACAAAAATTCCCCATCTTCATTTCTCTCCTCGCTTTTTCAGCCACATGAGTAGGTCTGTAAGACGTCGTCTTATATTCAATCGAGAAGCTATTTTACACATCAAAGAGACAATGGAGCATATTCTTATCCACCACGAAGCCCCTCTTGAATGTTTTCTGTTTTATATCCCTAGCAAGTTTTTTAGGAATGGAAGGTCTCCGAGCTCAATGGACGTTGAGCAATGCATTGACTATGTAGCCAAAAAAGAAGTGAAGCAGATGTTTCTTGAAGTTGTCGCCCATACGTCGGTGAAGAAAATGTATCTACCTATTACTGTTTTTAGTTGCACAACCCTCCTACGATTGCAACTCGTAGGCTTCATCATTCCAGAAATTCCCACCCTTTCTGAAAATTTCAAGTTGCTGAGAGCTTGTTTGTTATGTAATATTGAAAATTTGAACGACCAGAGTCTCCAGAGACTTGTAGAATTATGTCCAGTTCTTGAGAAATTGGTGCTCATAAATTGTCGCGAGTTAATTCATTTGAAAGTCCAAGCTGCCAATCTTAAATGTTTGGTTTTAGCAGGTTGCCCTTCTCTAGAATCCGTCACAGCAGACTGTCCACAATTGTTCCAACTCAAAGCAAGGAAAGTTTCCAGGTTGTATGAATTGCAGATAAATTCTTATAGTTTGGTTGAGCTTAATATAAGGGATTGCTACGAATTAGCTAAATTGCTGCTAAATTCTTGTGCACTTGTAAAAAGGATTGGGTTTTTTGAGGGTCTGTCAATTAGAGGACATTCAGATGTGGAATCGTTGAGAAAATTGTCCCTGGAAGGCCTGAAAATATTTCCAAAGCTTGAACTTGCGGGCATCTTTCCAGGCCTTGAAGAACTCAAAGTATCGCCAAGCATGTTGGTAAGAATTTTCTTCTTATTACCTTTTCATATTCAAAATTTTGTCCAAATAAGATTTATGGTTTTGCATGCCAATCAGCCACTTGTTTTGTATGGCAGGGCACTGCAGTTGGAAGGGGAAATGAGTTGGAGGAGAAGGTAGAAGATTTCATGTTTCCAAAACTGAATAATGTATATGTGGATCTTTCAGATGATGAAAGTGAAGTAGAATTAGCCAGCTTGGGTTTCCTCTTCAAAAATTCTCCTTTGTTGAAAACTTTAACACTAAATATGTCCTACTGCCCTGAAGATTTTAAAAATCAATTACTGGGCTTGAAAAGAGGGTCTGTGGAAATAAAAATATTGAATGAGAACAAGGATCAAGGGCAGTATTCGGAGGAATGTGAAGGTCTTGATAGATGCGGGTATTTCTGTTATAAGAATGAAGGGGAAGAGTCTGAGGATGAGAATGAGATTTCTGATGTGGAGGATGACGAGGATAATTATTTCAGTTATTACGATTATGAGATTTTTGAGGATTATGATTATCCTAGTGGATAAATTAGCTGTCACTAGAGATCCTCTGGACATAAGGCTCATTTCATCTTTTTCAGACGATTTTATTTGTTCATGTATTGCAATAAGTTCTTGTGAGTGTTTTTGGTAAAATAGATTGTATTGGGAGTTGGCCAGTTTAGAACATAATGTAATTTGATGAAATATATTTTGAAATAGTAAATTGTAATTTTGTTTTAGTTTTTTATTTTAGTTAAATGGGTAGACATATAAAGGCATGTTTTATTTGTTTTTTTGATTGATGGAGTGTTTTATTTGTTGTTTAACAATTTTTTTAAAATGGTAATCTTTCAATTTTTAAATACAAGTGAAGATAAATTAAACTTATTGTAAATGACATTCTTGACATGTATGTGTTAGATCTTTATGTGGAACAATTTTTCTATGCATGTAGTTGTGTTTTCTTTTCAACTTTTGAACTTACTTTCTCTTTTCCTCCTAGTGCTGCCTATACTCTATGCTTCCTACATCATAGGCAATTCAATCCTCAATTGATGGCAGTCTAACTAACAAATTGGGTCTTCATTCTATGGCAATTAATTGATTAATCAATTTTCATTTCATTGATCCTAGTCATCCACCTTATTTCCTTATTTAAACTAACAAGTTCCTTCCTCATTCTATGGCAATTAATTGATAAATCAATTCTCATTTACTTGATCCTAACTGAGTCATCAACCTTATTTCCTTATTTAATTGTCCTTGACTCATCTCCCTTATTTCACAATTTAACTGACACTAACTATTCCTACTGACACTAACTATTCCTACACTGCGAGTCCATTCAACCATATGCAATCAATTCTCAAAGGGTTCAAAAAAGGGACATTACAAAAAACAACTATCAATATAAAACTCTAGCAAGTTCACAACCATTCAAGAAAAATAAAAAACATTAAATTCAACTTCGTTTGTTTCTAAGCAAGAAGCTGGACTTCAACATAATTTACTATTCCAGTTACATTCACTTCTCTAGATTCCATGGAAAGGCAATTTTCATAAGACTTAAACACTTGTAGACTTAAATCATTCATGACTTGGAGTGGCATGACATTACTAGAAGCTTCAAAGTCTAACATGTATTAATGGAGGAGCCATCCATTAATGATTAAGGTTGTGTAAGAAGGATCAACACTTAATTGGATGTAAGCTATGGCTGTTCCTAGGTAAACCTCAATGGTTTCTTCTTTATTTTTACCCTCGTCATTATCATTTGGGATATCATCAAGATGACCTAGAGATATGTGGTAGTGATTTATGATATAACTCTCTCCCTATGCTCAAGAATCCTAAGGAGTTCCCCTATTGGAATTGAGATCCTAACTTGACTTATAATGTGCATCATATCTATAGGGTCTTAACTTGGAAGAGGTGTAATATGTGGTATAGTTACATCATGTGCATTAGGAATAAAAGGTATAATGAGACCATGGGAAATACTATCCTTACCTTTTTCTTCCTTCTTCTTCCCCTTTTCTCCCACTTGTCCTTTTATTGGCATGGCTTGATCTTGCTTGACTTTGTTAGTGGGATTTCTCACTAACGGGATAGTTGTAGCATCTAATGGCATATCATGCTCTAGAGATTTAGGTACATATTTTTCCTTGGTGCTTGCTAGTACAAATTGGAATACTTTTCTTTTCTACCATCTTCTTGGCAACATTGTTGTTTTTCATTTCATTGTCTACCTTCTACTTTTATTTTGCAATGTATGAATCAAATTTATTTGGTTTAGTAGAAAAATTATGTTGTGTAGGTACTTGTTTATTTCTCATCTAGTATCCACCTTGGATCTGCATGATCTCTTATATCTTCATCCAACAGTTTGGAATGCTTGTATCTTCGATGCATGAGCTCCCCCAAATATTCAAAGTAAACTCATACTATTGTAGACCTACACCATGATCATATTGAAAGATATGGTCATCCCCATCACAACTATCATAACCATCACCTTCACTCATTGGTTCATAATCGTTGTGATTGAAAATCTGAACTACTGTAGAATCTACTAAAATATTCAATACTCCAATAAAAATAAGTTAAATGCAATAAACCAAAGTTATACCTTGAGAACCGATTTACCTCGTGTCTTCCATTGTTGTCTATCTCTTCAATGATCTTTGTAGATAATGATTGAGCTCTCAGAGGTAGACTTCCTTCCTTGTGGTTTTAGGATGACAAAGAGAGAATGGCTTTGTGGAGGATTATGCAAAGTGAGATAAACTACAATGCAACACTAAGATAAATGATGGAGATTATGATATGAATCCATGGATGATGATTATGCAATGAGGATAATGAGATTACAATGTAAATGAGGGGAGCCAAAGGCACGCTTGATAGCTATGGTGGAATTTCTACAGCATAAGTTTGCTAAAGCTTGAGTAGTATCAAAATGGAGGAATGAGAGGTTCTTTTTATAGGCTTGAGAAGGCCAAGATCCACATGTCACAATCACAACATTGGAGAATGACTCATATGAGGTGTACGGTGTGTTGTGACCAAATCACACATCGCCCCATTAGGAATAGGGACCCCCTTTTTTTTTGAGCTCTGAGCTTTCAGTGAGTTTTCAATGAGTTTTCAACAAGATTTTAATGATGATTTGACTCATTTTCTTTGCCGGCTCGGTAACAATTTCCTTGCCTATGATCTTTGGTTCACGATTAAGGGTAGATAAACTTGCAATAATGATCAAATCCTATCTAGATATTGAGTTTCGAGGTTAATCCTGAAGAATGTTTGAGATCCTGAAAAGACTAAGCCTGGAGCCTGAAATCCTGAAAATCCTGAAAAATGGCTAAGTCTGAAATCTGGTGAATCCTCCAAATTCTATATTTTGCATCTTAAATCCGGTGGATTCGGGACCTATCTCAAACATCCTGAAAGGTATATTGAAAAATATTTAAAGTATAAGAAATTCAATCTCTAAACTTATACTTAAATATATTTTTTTAATATACCTTTACTCGCGCGATCCTGAAAAATGCCTGACGATTTCAGAGGATTCAAAACACTGATCTAGTGCGACTGGACACTTAAGTGGCGCAAATCTTGGCGCAAAATCATGAAGGAGAAGGCACTTGAGTCAGAGGATTTGAAAACTCGATCTAATGCGCCCTTCTACACCTTGGTCCAATGCGAAAATATCAGAGGATTTCAATCTTCTATCTATTGCGCCCAAACCAAAATGTCATTTCGAAGGAGAAAATGTAAATTTCGATGCCTTGATCCAGTGCGAAAATGAAAGAACAAGTCTTAGAGCGAACTTTGGAGCAAATTTAGATGAAAACGTCAGAGGATTTCAGTCCTTGAAGTGATGCGCCACCAAGAAGGTAGAGGGAAATGTAAGGGTTTTGACTTGAGAAATGTCTAGTTTAAAGAGGATTCCAAAAGGTGAAGCAATGCGCTAAAACTTAAGGATCTTTTCCTTTCAACTAATGCGCTTCATAAACATTCAACACAAGTGTTGGTCACTCCATCAAACATAACTCTAGAGGATTTTAAAAGTCTATCTAATGCGCCAATTCTTGGGGGAATTTCTCTTTCAACTAATGCGAAATGACAACTTTAAACATGCAAGCCACTTCACCAAGCGAAAAAATCAGAAGGATTCCTAATGTTGATCTAATGCGCTCAAGTGATTTCAAGATGAAGTTTCAAGAACCCTCATCCAAAGCACAATCTACAGGATTTCAAAACTTGATCTAGTGCGCCAACTATAGGAATACCTCTAAGTTTTCAAGTATCTTCCAAGGGTTGAGTTTAAAGGATCTTGAAGTCCCAACAAATGCGAAAATATTGAGGATTTTCACCCTTCATCCAATGCGCAGTATAAAGAAGAGTGAGATTTGTTTCCAAAGGATTTTCCAAGCTCTAGAGGATTCTAATCCTCCAACCAATGCGCCATCTTAAAGAGGAGAGTGAAGTTTGATGTTGAGGAATCCAAACTAGTGATCTAATGCGACCAAGTTCTAGAGGATTCTAATCCTCCATCTAATGTGCCATCCCTTAAAGCAAGAGAACACTAAGTACTATCTAATGCGAAGCATGAGAGGAAGGTCATCAAGAGGTCATCTAGTGCGAAATGCTAAAAGGAATCCAAGCTTTGAACCAACGAGCCACACATGATAAATCAAGAGGATTTTGATTCTTCAACCAATGCGAAATGCCAAGAAGAATAAAAAAACTTGATCTAGTGCAAAATACAAGAGGATTCTCTATCTTTGATCTAGTGCGCCTAGAAGAAGACAACATCATGCTGATCTAATGCGAAATATAAGAGAAGAGGATTCTACAACATGATCCCATGCGCTTGAAGGAGAGGGAAATTCCAACATACAAGGAGACCACCAAGCCTTTATCTAGTGCGCCATCAAGGGAGTTGTAAACATTTAATAATTGTTGCCTTGGAAAACGTGCAAAATGCATTTATTAAATAAAGACCAAATCTAAATTAAATGTTTGTGCACAATAATAAAGGAGGTCGGCCTAGAGAAAAGGAAAAGTTTTTAAAGCAAATTATGTATATATATCTTATTTCCTTTTCATTTTTATCATTTTCAAGAGCAGATTTGTTTTCCAAAGGCAGATTTTTCTTCAAGGAGCAGCAACAAGGGTTTTTTTTTACAAGTATAAGCAAGTGGTGGATCAAATTGCAAGGTATCCAATTCAAAACAGCTCATCAAGTAAGTCTGATCTGAATATTTCTGATCTGATTTTCTTATTTTTCTTTCATTAAATGCATTAAAATTGTTCAAATATTAGTAAAATTCAAGAAGGACAAGTGAATTTTCATGGATTTTCATAGATTCCTTGAATCTAGATAGCAATATTTCATAATTATAAAGGAAAATTTCATAATTTAATCCACTAAGGTGGCTGAAGTGAAGATTGTGTTTGCAATTACTTATTCGAGTCAAGTTTGCAGGAATGTCAATGATGCTAAAGAGTCATCAAAGAAGAAGAAGCTGGAACCACCTTCATGCTAGGAGTAAAGTCAACCAATTGTCATGTGGAGAAGACATCAAGTAGCTGCTCCACCATAAGGAAAGTGTTATCATCAAGTTGGAGCATTTCATATATTCTACTTCATTCAAGATCATCTTCCAGGGAGCATCATTCTAAGAAATCTACATCACTTCAAGAGGTAGCTGCTCCAAGACGTCACAACAAGATATATCTCAAGTCCTCTTCATCAATGACATCATGAAAGATCCTACGTCAAGTTCCTTCGAGCTTCAAGATCATCTTCAAGGAATCATTTCATCAACTATATCATGATCATCAAGAGCAAGTGTTTGAATCACTTTCACCTTGCGGAGGGAACACTACTCTAAAGGATTATACCTCAAATCTTCTACATCATCGAGTTGGAACACTTCATTGAAACTTCCAAAAGCATTCATCCATCAAACTTCAAGACTCTTCAAATTTCCAAGTCCAAGGGAGTCTCCTACTCTTCATGAAGGAATCAAGTGTCATCATCTACTCTCTAGCCTACATGAAGATACATCGAAGAAGATTTACATCAATCTATCTACAAGAAGAAGAATCATAAAGTTAGTCAAGTGAGGCGACAACTATCATACATCCAGTTAACAAGAAGAATGAACAAGGCAAAGATCCACAGGATGTATTCCTAAATATACAAGTTCAAACAATCACATTGAATACATCATTACAAGTTGATACAATTTTCAAAGTATGCTGAGTTGGCACTTATGTGGCGAGTACACATCATTTAATTTTGATTAGTCACATTATTTAATGCATGCAATGTATCATTTAATGAAAGAAGCCAAAGGGATTCCTATGTGGAGGAATATTTTAAATGCTTTCGCCTTACCTTATCACATTGGAAAACGTGCCTTCATTGCCTCTCTCTTTTTTGCTAAAAATAGCAAGTTGTTGTAACTACCTCTGAGGTGGCACGATCTAAGCCCTTGGCTATCGAATTGATCTAAGCCATTCATTGTATACTGGAGCACTATATAAAGGCCTTGTTGCCTCATTTGTAATTCATTAGAAATATAGATTAGAGATATAGATTAGAAGGAGATCATTAGTAATAGTAGAGAGTAGATTTTCAGAATAGAATAGAAGAGACTCTCAAAATTCTCTGAGGGAACTTGAAATTGTTGTAAATATTCCTCAAAGTTAATGCAAAGACATTGGAGCTACTTGTTTGGTGTTAAGTATTATCTTGTGGAGTAACATGGTTTCCTGAATCTTGATGGAATTAAGAGATGTTTCAAATAGCTTAGAAATAGATTAGAAGTGCATTGATGTAATGAATATGCGTAAAGATATTTGATGAATCCTTCTGGTTCATACTTTTCGTGTATTGTCGAAGGCAATCCACTTTGCAAAGTTAGACTGAACCTTCATTTTCTTTAGTTCGGTTGTGAATGCTTGTTCAAATTGCGCCAGCTGTGGGTGTTTGGATGGAGATTTACAACATGAAAATCCTTGAGTTTCCTTAGAAGATTGCACCAGCTTCGTGTAGTTGTTGGTTCTCATGGCGAAGCGAAGTCTGGTTTCATGAGGAGTTTGTCTATCTTTACATGTTTCATTATCTCATTGTCCTTAGATTAGCCTCCTAAACCCTTACCCCCTTTTTTCATTTTCTTTATCATAGAAACCTTGTATATACATCATCCACATCAAAGGAGGAATAAGTCGAATGAAAGGAGAAGAGTCTACGTAAGTCCCTTTGTTGATTAACAGCAGAATCATACTTAAATCATTGAGCTGTCTCTTACCGAAATTAAAACATTATTAGAAGGAACCTTGGAGTTATCTCGTTTGATCACTTAGTTCAGCATCCGAGAGGCTTTGCTCAAGAGAGAGTCAGATACTCAATATTTCACTCTATTGTTGACTTGTTGAAAAACAACCATCAACACGGTGGAGATTTGATTAGTTGTGATGAGGGAGATAAAGGTGGAGAATGTTTCTCCTACGATGACAAGGTAGAGGAAAGGTGTGAGCATGAGGCCACTTGTCACAATGCTCTTAAGGACCAAAAGACATGGGTCAAAGAAGGAGTCCTTTGTAGGGAGGTTGGAAGGAATTTAGGAACTATGAGACGTGTCTCTAAGTCTCCTTTGACTAAGATGACATGGAGGAACCGAATTCTTGAGAATAGGAATGGTTAGAGGATAAATAGGACATGTGGGTGAGGATAATTGTATAAATAAATATTAAAAATATTCAATTAGGAATTATTCAATTAAGAATTATTTAGAAGAATTTGGATGATTTAATTATTGGAAGAATATGGTGAATGTGTATCAGGTAAATAAATTAGGAGGGATGAGAATAAAATAAATATTAGAATATTTATTTAATTGATCTCGAGCCATTTTTAGGTGTATACAATCCTCTCTATCAAGATATTAATATCTTCTTTCATAATATTTAGTATTTACCCTTTTCATTAGGAAATTCTTCCTCTTTGCTCATTGAAAAAACAATTGCAAAATTTGATGAATCATGAAGGAGGAAGCATGCCATACACCATGATGAAACTTCTTGGAAGTTCACATGCCAAATAAGCTAATGCAAAAAAATGGAGTGATTCGAAATTGCCACGTATGAGTCTTTAAAGTATTTCCAGGAAACTTCCGAAAGACTCGCCGAATAACTTTCAAATGACTCGCGTGCCCACACAACACGTTATTATACCTTTAGCTTGCTTCTTTTGCACGATTTCACAGCTTGTAATCGCACTTTGCTGCTTCTAAACCGAATAAAAATACATGCGACAATAAAATCTGCTTTTTATGTCTTTCAGTACATTCCAGTGATAACTTTGAGTGCATGACACGCTTAATCAGGACGGGAGACTGTAGAACAAAATACAGGGACTTAAATCATCAACAACTAGATTTGAATAAAGCTATGAGATTGGATGCATCGATTCAATCAGTTTGGACACATCAGACTATCCTACAGAAACGTCAATCCACCAAAAGCAGAAAAGAATATTTGAGCTGCTACTCAAATGTGGCAAAAACATCTACCGAGATGGGTTAATCCTCTAGATGCCTCTGCATTACAAAAATCAGAGAGAAAGTGGCAGTTGAGATTGAGTAGTTGGATTTTACAGAGCAATGGAACTGCAAGATCTTTGCAGATTGAGCGAATTACCAGAAAGCTTACTCTGCTCTAACATCCTCTCACACCTCCCTCTAACTGATGCTGTACGCTCCTCCCTTCTCTACAGTAAATGGCGATACCATTGTGTAAATTCTGAAACAGTAAAACAGAACCAGAAAAAGAATAACAGCAATAACAAAATAATGCTCAGAAAGAAAAATAATGAAAACAGCATTCACAGAGGAACAGGAAGAATTTAACGTGGATTGCCAATGTTGGCTACATCCACAACGAAGGGCAATCTTATTGATCTCTAATACATCACTCTCTGAATTACATATATCACTGTATATTGAACAGCAGCACACTTTACTCAGTGTTTCAGACACTTCTATTATCACCGTAGAACAACCAAATTAAATCCACTGCCTTGCATCCTCCCCAAAGACACCGAGCTGCAACAGCAGCGGTTACCAACCAAGAAGGCAGTCTCCAGAATGAGCAGTTACAAGGAATCTTAGACAGTGAAATGGCCGTTGCATGTGGGCTTCAACAGCCACGTGCCCAACACATTGGACAAAAATTCCCCATCTTCATTTCTCTCCTCGCTTTTTCAACCACATGAGAAGGTCTGTAAGACGTCGTCTTATATTCAATTGAGAAGCTATTATACACATCAAAGAGACAATGGAGCATATTCTTATCCACCACGAAGCCCCTCTTGAATGTTTTCTGTTTTATATCCCTAGTAAGTATTTTAGGAATGGAAGATCTCGGAGCTTCATCGAGGCAATGAACATTGAGCAATGCATTGACTATGTAGCCAAAAAAGAAGTGAAACAGATGTTTCTTGAAGTTGTCGCTCATACGTCGGAGAAGAAAATGTCTCTACCTATTACTGTTTTTAGTTGCACAACCCTCCTACGCTTGCAACTCGTAGGCTTCATCATTCCAGAAATTCCCACCCTTGTTGAAAATTTCAAGTTGCTGAGAGCTTGTTTGTTATGTAATATTGAAAGTTTGAACGACTAGAGTCTCCAGAGACTTTTAGAATTATGTCCAGTTCTTTGGAAATTGGTGGTCATAATTTGTCGCGAGTTAATTCATTTGAAAGTCCAAGCTGCCAATCTTAAATGTTTGGTTTTAGTAGGTTGCCCTTCTCTAGAATCCGTGACAGCAGGCTGTCCACAATTGCTCCAACTCAAAGCAAGGAAAGTTTCCAGGTTGTATGAATTGCAGATAAATTCTTATAGTTTGGTTGAGCTCAATATAAGGGATTGCTACAAATTAGCTAAATTGCAGCTAAATTCATGCGCACTTGTAAAAAGGGTTGGATCTGTTGAGGGTCTGTCAATTAGAGGACATTCAGATGTGGAATCGTTGAGAAAATTATCCCTAGAAGGCCTGAAAATATTTCCAAAGCTTGAACTTGTGGGCATCTTTCCAGGCCTTGAAGAACTCAGAGTGTCGCCACACATGTTGGTAAAAATTTTCTTCTTATTACCTTTTCATATCCAAAGTTTTGTTAAATTTTTTTTTTGTGGTTTTGCATTCCACTCAGCCACTTTTTTTGTATGGCAGGGCACTGCAGTGGAAAGGGGAAATGAGTTGGAGGAGAAGGTAGAAGATTTCATGTTTCCAAAACTGAATAATGTATATGTGGATCTTTCAGATGATGAAAGTGAAGTAGACTTAGCCCGGTTGGGTTTCCTCCTCAAAAATTCTCCTTTATTGAAAACTTTAACACTAAATATGTCATACTGCCCTGAAGATTTTAAAAATCAATTACTGGGCTTGAAAAGAGGGTCTGTGGAAATAAAAATATTGAATGAGAACAAGGATCAAGGGCAGTATTCGGAGGAACGTGAAGGTCTTGATAGATGCGGGTATTTCTGGTATAAGAATGAAGGGGAAGAGTCTGAGGATGAGGATGAGAGTGATAATGAGATGTCTGATGTGGAGGATGACGAGGATTATTATGACAATTATAGGGAGGATTATGAGGTTTTTGAGGATTATGATTATCCTAGTGGATAAATTAGCTGTCACTACAGATCCTCTGGACATAAAGCTTATTTCATCTTGTTTCAGTCGGTTTTGTATGTTCATGTATTGTAATAAGTTCTTGTGAGTGTTTTTGGTAGAATAGATTGTATTAGGAGTTGGCCAGTTTACAAAATAATGTAATCTGATGAAATATCTTTTGAAATAGTAAATTGTAATTTTGTTTCAATTTTTTATTTTAGTTATGGGTGGAATTATAAAAGGTTTTTTATTCGTTTAATAATTTATGTAAAATGGTATGTCTCAATTTTTAAATATAAGGAAAAATCAATCAAATTTAATGTAAATGGCATTCTTGATATGTATGTGTGAGATCCTTATGTAGAACAATTTTTCTTCCAAATCACATGAAAGGATTTTATTAAATACAAATTACTAATTTATATCACATTTTTCATGATCAAAGGAAATCATCATAACACAAAATTTCAAAATTTAATAACAAAGTAGTCCACATAGCAAGCTTTGAGAAAAATACAAATTTAGTATATATTATTATTTTATTTTCTATTTTCTAATCAACATAGGTTTATTATGAAAAATAAAAAACTTATGTTTTTGATAAAACAAGGCAGCAAAAACCAGGGGCCGAACCCTTACAAAACAACCCAAAGAAGAAACAACAAAGGCTCACGAACAAAAGGAGCCACTAACAGTAGTTACAACATTGATAGCCGATTAACAAAAAAAAGTAAGTAGTAGCAGTCTGACAACAGAAAGAAACAAAAAGCAAAGAGACAAAGCTAGGTAGAAACATCCTCCTAGCCTTTGGACATGAATTCATAAATTTTATCAAATTCTTTAGCCTTCTCTTCATCCGCACCATTAGCAAGGGTATCCTATTCTCGCAAAAGAGTCAAATTAACCATAGTCGAGTGGCAAAACATACTGCTTATGAAGCGTCTGAGGGAATGAAACCTCTACTCAAGGGACTCCACCCGGTTTCTTAGGGCAAACACTTCATCTTCCTGCTTGGCACCTTACTCCTCAGCATCCTCCTCAACCTTCTCCACTGTCATTCCCTCCCCATCTTGAGTATGATCTCCAGGCACAGAACCCCCACCATTTGAGTCCTCAACTTCTTTCTCCACCCCTTCAGTCTCCTATGAGATCTCTTGCACTTTGATGCCTTCACCTTTAGATAGCTCACCCTCTTGAGTTGTAACATCCCACTACGTAACCCCGAAGGGTAAGAGCCAAAATGGGGCAAGATAAATTTTTTTTTGACATAAGTAAACAACATACACAGGTTCAACTGTTAAATCGATAGATTGATACCATTTATTTTAAACACCAAAGCAAATGTTCCTAATCCCATCTGATAAAAAATATGAATCCATAAGCAAAAAATAAAAGCAGATCCGATACCCACACCAGAATCCGTAAAGCAATAAAGGAACATCACATTTCTTCTCATTAAATACAATGATTACAACTTCTCTTCTAAGAGAGTTCAATTACATAACTGCATATACAATTATAATGATATATTCTAAAATATGATACAAGTACATAACATAGTCTTGAGTATGATACAAAGATTGAATAGGTACAATAACTGAATGAAGTGATCGAGAGAGAGATCATCTCAAACTGGTGCTCCAAAACTTGTTCGTCGGTCCCCAATGGTGGTGGCAATGCCTCCCAACTATGTGGACTCCTAAGAGACCACCCCACCATGCTTGGAGATAGTCACAAGGCCCAAACAGATGAACAACAACAAGGGGATACAAGATGGCCAGCAGTCACATCAGACACAGAGCAGACACAGAGAATAGTGCATACAACCAAAGTAATAATATAGGTGTACTCATCTAAGTCATAAGTTGGGTACTACTCACGACTCCAAAGGTGCTAGATACTAGAGTGTAATCATATGGAGTGTCATCATGTGTGGTCGAAGGGATAGCACACACGAGACCAAGTACCTCTCATACAGACGAGGAGACTCAATCGTGCCTGAATCCACGCCTCGTAGACAGATGACTCAACACCCTACAAATGGATAGGCCTTCTCGTTGCATCCTTAGCCTTTACAAGCGCTCAAGGCCATGCACGAGGTTTAATTATCTTATTAGTGTTTTTACCCCAATGTTTTAGTTTTAGTTATCACTTATTAATCTAACTCTGCTACTAGTTCCCCTGGCAGCCACTTGCAGGCCCCGGGCTCGTAGAGAGCCACTCCAACAGGCCACTCTAATGCCTAGACCTTGTTCATCTTGTTTAACTAAACGAGGAATCCGAAAAGAATAAAACACGGGTGTAGAAATTAGAAATAGAGGAATGTGGTCTACAAGACAAAAGCTTCCATAGGCAGTGTAGTGTTATTGAAAACAACCCTATGCCAGTTAGATCAGTTGTATAATAACTCTAGTGACCCCAATTTGGTCACAATTAGCAAAGGCATGAATGGATAAAAATAAGAATAAGCACGACAAATGGCATTCCAAGCCTTCTCACAGACTAATATTACATACAGACTGCCATATTTAACATAACAAAATAAAATATTACAAACACTTACAAAATGGAAACCTTAATTTTCCCTCCTACAGTAGTTCCCTCATATCCTTGTGTTGCATGACTGGTTTTCTTAAAGAAAAATTATGTGACTAAAGCTCAATCCACAAACATAGATCGCTGCCTCTACGGTATTTTAGTGTCATGACATTCTTTAACTCAAAATCACAGTTTTCACAAGGATGGCCGTTTAGTAGAAAATGACTATGTGACCCAAGCAAAACCACTCCGTTTTCTTAAGAAGAGTTGAAATGACAACCTCATCAAAGAAGTCATCGAATAACAAATGGTTCCATGGGACTTAGATATATTCAATCTATGTTATACATCCCAACTCTTGTGTATGGCTGCACTCATTTTATTCTCTATAAAATTGAAACCCTCTATTTTTATTTCAATAAAATTATCAATCAAAACCAAAACAATTCCCCAGGAATGAGGCGATGTAATATCTTACATTGAAATAATTTCTGCATATATTAAACACGGTATGGGGATTCAGTTTTCTTGTGCTTAATAAAATCGTAGCAAACATATTTGAGTTTGTAAAAAAGCAGTAATGGGTTTCGGTTTTTTTTTTTTTTTACCAACAATGATAAATCAGAGATCCTATGATCTTCTTTGAAGACCCATTTATCAATCAGAGAAAAAGAAAGAAATCATTCTGCTTGAAGAAGACGATTCAAGGAAAGAGGGAATGTAAATATCTTGCATCGAAATCATTTTGGCATAAGTTTTTTATTAAAAGACAGTAATTGGATTTTGGTATTCTGTGCTTAATGTTAATCATAACAGACATATCTTAGTTTTTGTGTTGGAAAAACAATAGACAGAGGTAAATAACTCTACCCTAATCACGGCTGAGTGCACTCCCCTTCAACGCACCTCAAATCTAGCAATTTGATATGCTCCCTGGGTGACTCGCACTCCTGTCCTCTTTCTCTGTCAAGGATCACATTCATCCATTCACCTACTGCAGAGATCTCTTTCAATTAAAACTAAACATGCTATACATAAGCAAAAGCTGGGCAGTCAGCTTGGACAACTCTCAATCAAATTGGAATTTCCCCACCAAACTCACGCCAAACTGAGTGTAATTCCATTTCCATTGTTATCTTTATTGACCCCGTAAGGTTCTCTAGAGGATGCGCCTAAGAAAATAATATCATCTAGCCAAAGCCTAGACGTCCCTTCACCAATTTTTTTCACGCTGAAAACAATCTCCTCCACAACAGTCAAATCATTCAACTATATCACCAAGATATTTCTACAGCATTTAACATTTTTACCCACCTCATGGCACAAATTCCATCTCCTTGTTCTCTGATTTTTTTGTTTTAAAAGCCTCCTCCACATATGCATTGACTCACCTTTCTTCATTCCTATCCTCCCATAGATATTTTTTGCATTTAATGGTTACCATCCTCCACAAAACATGTTGCCTCTTCCCAGAGACGATGTCCTCTTTGCATCTACCTCGGGAGATATTTCACACTAGAAATAACTCTCTGCCACCTCACCAAGCCATGACTTCCACTGCATATCAAATTTTCTCCCCTCTACAAGATATTTTGTTGCATTAATTCTTTACCAACCTTCTCTAAAATCCATCCGGAGCATTGTTACATGAGTAGACTTGTCTGAGTCGCTTTCAAAATAATCAATCAATTTAGCCTTAGGGGCAGGTTTGCCAACAATTCTACCAGATCTTCTAACACTCGAAGTGTTGCCCTCAGTCTTTTCTTTAGCCATTTTAGTTTTAGCCTTATTTGGTGGTCCCTCACTGTCACTTTTTTAATTCTTATGGCCCCCCATGTCCTCTCCCATCTGCACAGAAGGCTCCACTTCCTTAATTTTTTGTTTCCTCAACTTCACACTACTTTTAGAAGTAGGAGTATGAAGGTCCTTCGTAGTAGTCTCTTCCAGGGATTAAGAAAAGGAGACCCCTTTCAGTTTCTGGGTGTTAGGGGTAGAAACATAGGGTTTCTCAGAAATGGTAATGGCAGTGGGAGGGTTATCCCCAGGAATTTCAACAATGGTGGATGGTTGAATGGGATCTGGCAGGGACAAGGCAAGATGGAATTTATAGAGGCGATGGATGAGGCCTTGGTGAGGGGGAATATGCTGCTTTGAGGGCTTCATAGCATACTTAGCTTTTACATGGTGGATAGAGTGTTCCAAGGAAGATAACAAATAGAAAGGAAAGCTAACAAGAGAATTTCTCCTAAAATGGTTAAGAAGGGGAAGGTGGTAGTTATAAAACCTGGTAAAGTGACCCTCCAAGGTGAAATACTTCATCAGCAGATAGCACATAGTATCCCATGGCTCCGATAATTTGGCATGATCAAATCCTCCTTGATAAGGAATCAACTCCTCCCCCTCACCCAGAAACAAAGTCTAATTTTTATGATCTGCAACCTTAGCCTTCCTCTTCAATTTCACGCCTTTAATGGAAAGACTAGTAGCCATTGCAATGACCTCCTCAAAAACCTTGAACCCAATTTTACCAATTTGGACTCTGCAATTATCCCATAAAAGGGCACACTGCATAGAAAGATTTTCATCATGGCCATTAAGGCATTCTAGGAAAGGGATAATGCCTCCTTCCTTACAATAATACCACACTAAGGCGTTATCCCTTAATTCACTGCCAGTGATGGGCTCAGTTCAGATTTTATTCCCCCCATGATCAAATTTCCTTCAAGGTCACCAAAAGAAAAGAACTGAACTTCACAGTTTGACAGTCACAATGGCTTTCTCTCCCTTCAAAATGCTTCTTTCGAGAATTATCTTTGCTGGCCTTGGGAATAATAATAATGAAATAAATGATGAAATTAAGCGACATCCTTAAGTTATCATTACTCAGATATGCCGTTGCATTCCCCACTCTCTGCGTGTCCTTCCCATGCTTCAAAATCTTCCATTTAAAACTCCTATCAACATCAATTGGTCACCTCATCTTACCACGGGAGATCAGAAGTGCCAAAATGGCATCTGAAAGAAGAGTACAATATATCATCATTAAGATGTCCTTAATCAGCCACCTCAACTTGCCACGTCAGATTAGCAGTGCCAAGTTGGCATCCACAATAAGAGTGTGTTGAATCATCATTAAAAAGTCTTATCTTTTTGAATTAACTCCCCGATAGCTTTAGGGATATTATGGGATTCATACCAACACTGCCAATTTTCAAATTGCTGACCATGGTTGGCAAGGGCATCAGCAACTCCATATCCCTCCCTGTAAATGTGGGAGAAATCAACCATAGGAATACTCTGAATAGGGGTTTGGATATCAGTAATGATGTCTTTAAGGCGCCACCTACACATAGAGACCTTGGTGATGACATCAATTTTGAGTTTCAAATCTCCTTCTATATGCAAATTCTGGATACCCAAGGTGATTGCCAGTTTAACACCCAATAAAAGAGTAGAGGCCTCATCAAGATTATTACTTTGGAGACCTAAACCCCCTACATAGGCAGGAACAAGCTCCCCTCTATCATTCCTGATAACCCCACCACCACTAGCCTTACCATTAGATTTTGAAGCCCCATCATAATTTAATTTGAGCCAACCAGACTTCGGGGGGGTCCACCTGGTATGTAACCTCTGAAGTTGTTTAGAGTTATCAAAGGCATGGATTTGATTAAATATCCCCCAATTAGCAGCCATACTTTCCTCATGCTGGGTGAGAGGTTTATCAGCAGTCTTAACATGAGAATTGGACACACTGTCAATAAGAATCTTAGAGAGAGAATAGTAGAGTTGAGAATGATCTTTGGTAGCCTCCCTAAAAATTCTATTATTCCTTTCCTTCCACAGAATCCAACCAATAAAGGGAAGGGTTTGGTTCCAAATCTCTATTAGCCATGGGTGAGAGAAAGGAGGGATCCAGTTAGCAATGACTTCTCTAATATCCTTATTACAAACCCATTGCAGACCAAAGTTCAGAAGCACTCTACTCCAAATTTCTTTAGAAAAGTCACAATGCAGAATCAGATGGGGAATAGTTTCCTCTTCTTTGAGACACAAGACACATCTATTGACCAGATAAAGACCTCTTCTTTGAAGATTATCTTGGGTTAAAATTCTATTATGGACCACTGCCCACCAAAAAAAGTTAACTTTAGGGATAAGTTTATGATTCCAAACTTTCCTCCAAAGCTCATCTCTGTGGTCTTCCTTAATCAGCAGATGTTAAGCAGATTTGACTTAGAAGAGGCCTTTTTTTATTAGCAATCCAAAGTAACTCATCCGGTCTTGGAAAAAGGGGGATCCGAGCTCCCAAAATCATCTGTTGTATATCATTCATTCGAAGGAGAAGATTAGGTTGATTGTTACAACACTCAAGCAGATTTTTCCACTGTCTAATTCCATATCCTTGTTGTATATAATGACAAACTTTATGAGAGGAAACTCTTGCAACAAAATAATGCAAATGCACGAAATAACAGAAATAGCAGAACACAGAAGGAATTTATTGATCGCAGGCCACTTCAAGGGGGTAACCTCCTTTGAGCAAGCTCAATACAATAAACTCGTGGATGCCTTCATTAGCCTCAACATGTACTTATATACTAAGTCTAATATAAACAACTATTACTCCCCATGAATGTGGGATAATATAATATACTCACGGGACGACTTACAAAGCATATGCGTCCAACAACAATATACTAACAAAGTAAAGAGAAGGGTTAAACACAGGTTCCGAACATCCCCTCCCTCTTAGAAAAGCTTTGTCCTCAAAGCTTAAGATGTGGAAATTGTTGTTGAATCTGAAGGAGTGGTTCCCATGTAGCATCCTCTGGTTGCATTCCGTGCCACTGAATTAATACCTCTGTGATGGATCAAGAGTGAAGCTGACAAGTGCGCTTGTCGAGGATTGCCTCCAGCTCCAAAATGATGGATCCTTCGTTATCTAGTTCTAGTAAAATAATTTGTGCTCTAATGTTGGTGCCAAGAACTTTCTTTAGACAAGAGACATGAAATACTGGATGAATGCGGGAAGAAAGAGGAAGCTCCAATTTATCAGCAATTGATCCAATCTTCTAAAGAACCTTATATGGCCCATAGAACTTTGGAGCCAGCTTATAATGCCCTTTGAGTTTCAGGGAGGATTGCTTGTATGTTTGTAGACAAAGAAAAACCATATCACCTACTTGAAAAGTGCACTCAGAACGGTGCTGATCAGCTTGTTGTTTCATTTGATTTCTTGCCATGTGAAGGTTGTCCTACAAAATGTGAAGAATCTGATCTCAAGTTTGGAGAACCGTGTCAACTGCCTAAACTAGTGAACTGCTGGGGGTGTGGAGAAGGAGCACTGGCAGTGCCTGACCATAGACTGCTTCATATGGAGTCATTTTAGATGCAGTGTGGTAGGAGGTATTGTACCACCATTCAGTGAGAGGGAGCCACTTTGCCCACTGATGTTGTTCTAAGGTGAAGCAACGAAGATAAGTTTCCAAATATTTTTTGATAACTTCAGTTTGACCATCTGTTTGTGGGTGATACCCTGAACTCATCTTCAATTTGGTGCCAGTGTGGCGAAATAGTTCTGTCCAAAAAAGACTGGTGAAAGTTGCATTACGATCTGAGACAATGGAAGAAGGGATTCCATGAAGACAGAAGATCTGGTCCATGAAAATTTGTGCAACTGAGGAGGCGGTATAGGGATGGTTGAGGGCACAAAAATGACTATATTTGGAGAGACGATCAACCACAACCAAGATCACTGTCTTCCCTCCAAATTTAGGGAGCCCTTCAATGAAATCCATAGAAATATCTGTCCAAATCCATGTAGGGATAGGCAAGGGTTCGAGCAATCCAGCAAGGAGTGTCATTTCACCCTTGTTGCATTGGTAGGTATCACATTCAACCACCATCTGTTGAATTACCCTTTTCATTCCCTTCCAAAAGAAGTTATGCCATGCCCACTCATAAGTTTTGAGGAACCCAGAGTGCCCTGCCGATGGAGAAGCATGGAGTTCATAGAAGACAGCTTGTTGAAGATCTGTGCTCTAGGGAAGCACTAGACGACCCTTGTATCTCAGAGAAGCACCATCCCAAGAGTAATGCAGTACAATAGAAGGGTTATTGGCCAACTGTTGGATGATTTAAGATAATGAAGAGTCATTGACATAGCCCTGCTTGACAAATTCCAACCAATTTGGAATAGGCATAGAAATAGCTGAAAGAGAAGCTTGGTCATCAAATGTGCGAGAAAGAGCATCCGCCACAATATTGTCCTTACCCTTCTTGTAAGTGATCTCATAGTCATAACCCATGAGTTTTCTAACCCATTTCTATTGTGCTGGGGAGGAGACCCGTTGTTCCAAGAAATATTTCATACTCTGGTGATCAGTCTTGATGTAGAAATGATTCCCTAATAGGTATGGCCGCCACTTCTATACTGCATGCAAAATACCCATCATTTCCTTCTCATATGTAGAGAGTACTAAATTCTTACCTGAAAGGGCTTTCCTGGTGAACGCAATGAGATGTTCATCTTGAAGGAGAACAGCACCAAGTCCATTGCCACAAGCATCACTCTCAATAGTGAAGGTCTTGGAAAAGTCTGGCATAGCTAGAATAGGTGTAGTACACATAGCTTGTTTCAGTTTTTCAAATGCACACTCAACAACATGTGTCCATGTAAAAGCATCCTTTTTCAACAGAGCTGTTAATGGAGCTGCAATCTTCCCGTAATCCTTGACAAACTTGCGGTAGTAACTAGTCAGTCCCAAAAAACCATAGAGGCTCTTGAGTGTCTGAGGATGCAACCAATTTTTCATGGCATCTATTTTGGCAGGATCCACTCGAACCCCTTGGGCTGAAACAATATGCCTGAGATACTCCACTTCCTCCTACCCAAAAACACATTTAGACTATTTTGCGCAGAGATGATGATCAGAGAGAAGTTGCAGTACAAGATCCAAATGCTAGAGATGCTCAGCCCATGTTTTACTATAGATGAGGATATCATCAAAGAAGACCAGAATGAATTTCCGCAAGTAGGGCTAGAATATTTTATTCATCAATGCCTGGAATGTGGAAGGAGCATTAGTGAGGCCAAAGGGCATGACTAAAAACTCATAGTGGCCATCATGCGTGCAGAAAGTTGTTTTAGGGATATCATCCTCATGAACCTGAATTTGGTAATACCCAGAATGAAGATCTAACTTGGAGAAAAAATGAGCGCCATGTAGCTCATCAACAATAGGAATCAGAAACTTATCCTTGATTGTGATGTGATTAAGTGCTTGAAAGTCAATGCAGAGGCACCATGATCCATCTTTTTTCTGGACAAGAAGAACTAGTGAAGAAAAGGAACTGGTACTAGGGTGAATAATACCTTGCTTCAGTAAGTCCCGAACAAGCATCTCAATCTCTGTCTTTTGGTGAAATGGGTAGCGGTAGGGCCTGATGTTGGGAGGAATACTTCCAGGAAGGAGCTGAATACGATGGTCCTCTAGTCGTGAAGGTGACAATCCCACTAGTTCAGCAAAGACACATATATATCTATCCAAAATTTGTTGTAGACCCGAACGAGTAGTGGAGACCACTGATGGTTGCATTTGAATGGAATGGAGCTGAGCGATGACACCATGTGAATTCTTCTTAAGGAGATTTTCCATGTGATGTGAACTAATGATGCTGAGAGACCCTGGTTGTAAGCCCTTCAATGTGTGTTTTTGCCCATTGTCTAAAAACTACATCCAAAGTTCAGCAAAATCCCATAAGATGGGTCCAAGTGTGCGTAACCATTGAGCACCCAAAACCACATCACATCCGCCTAAGGACAAGGCAAACATGTCAGAGCGCAGGTTATAATCTCCAATAGAGATACGCACATTGCGACACTTCCCTTTGCAAGGTAATGTGCCCCCATTGGCAATCATGACTTCAAAGCTGGAGCAAGGATGCACAAAACAATTAGCCTATTTGGCGATCCAAGGGTCAATGAAGTTATGAGTGCTACTAGAATCAATGAGTATTGTAAGAGGGAGCTTCTTGAAGTAACCCTAGACCCGCATGGTTTGTGGGGTGGTGACTCCTGCTAAAGCATGGAGAGATATGTTTGGGTGGTCGTCCTGAGAAGGAGGGTCAACAGGCGGCTGCTGAATGTTGACCTGATCATCTACAGTATCTTGAGCATCTTCATAAACTTCAGTTGCAGGTAGAGAATCCACATCCAAGAGATAGAGCTTTTGGTCAACACATCTATGTCCCTGAGTGAATTTCTCATCACAATTATAACAAATCCCTTTTTCTCTACGTGCCCGCATCTCTGCTTCAGACAAATGCTTGATAGGAGTTGTTCTAGGAGCTGGCATGATTGGAGGTCTTTGGGAAACCATATTTCTGAATGGAACAAAAGTGGATTTGGCACGCTATTGAGCTGTGATCTTGTCCTCCGCCAACTTAGCCAACCCTAGGGCTTCCATCATTGTGATGGGACGGAACATTTTAACCTCAGATCAGATTGCATCCTTTAGACCACTGACAAAACAACTCCTGAAGAATTCATTAGACAATCCCTTTGTATGAATGGCCAGTTTCTCAAATTCTGTCTGATATTCTCTCACAGTGCCAGTTTACCGAAGTTTAGTGAGTGCTCCTGTGAAGTCATAAAAAACACTAGGGCCAAATCGTTGCAAAATGAGTTTGCAAAAATCTGTCCATTTTGGCTCTTCATGAGCCTTGATGTACCAACGGAACCATTGAAGGGCTTCATGTTCCAAATGAAAGGATGCAAGTGGGACTTTGTTGACATCAAAAGCTATTATGTAGACTGAAATATTGTTTTGCCTGGTATATCCATCCAGTCGGATCATCACCATTGAAGTGAGGAAAATCAAGCTTTGGCCCACGAAAATTGCTGGAAGAAGAGAACCTAGTGTCTGCAGAAGACTTTGGCTGCTATCTATTGTTCATGGCTGAATGCTAAAGATTGAGGATGATAAATTTTTCATCAAGATCTTGGAGTTTGGTCTTGAGAGCTGCAAGTTCATCCTCCATGTTTTTTGCTCCTGCACCGGTGACAACCATAACTAGGATTTTTTTTTGGGGAATGGGTAGAAAAACAAAAATAGAAACTTTTTTAGTAAAGGAAAATTTGGATTTGGGAAAAACTCTGATGGGTAATTGGGGTTTGACTAGGTTTTGAACACTTTTTGAGGGATAGGGAAGTAGAAAATGGGGATTTCAGAAGCGGGGTGAAAGAATGGGAAAATTTGTCCAAGAGGGACAAATGAGCAGAAATAGGAATTGAACACTATGGCAAAAGTTGAAGGCGATTGGGTGAGAATCGAAGAAGTTATGGAAAACCCTAAAATAGACAAATGTGGGATTTCTAGCTTCGATAAGTGGAATTTGGGATAGGGTCCTCAAGGAAGGAAATATGCAGGATGGAATTTCAGGGATTTCAGTGAATTTTCAAGGGAAACAAAGCTAAAGCAAGGAATATATGGTGAAAAAACAAAAAAAATTACTTTTTTTGGAAATGATCTGCAACAGGATCTGCAACAGCTCTAGATAGATGCAATCTGTGATTTATCAGCTGGCAATAGATATGGAGCCCAGGTATGTTCAACTTCCTAAGGGTTTAGGGGATTCACTTGGCTACCAATGATGTCTAATGGCTTGCGTATTGGGGTAGTACCCCTCACTCCACGACTCAGGTAAAATTGATAACTGCCTTGCCACAAATGATAGCTCTTGGTTTACCTCACAGATGGGAACTAGTCAATCAGGTAGGGGCTGTTGCCCTTTTCGCTGGCAGGTCCTCTCAATGGGCCAGCTACTTCAGGGTTCCTGTGGTACTCCTCACAATGAGTTTTAGAGCTATGCCCAGTCACTTCCCATAGTTAAGCGGATAGGGATTATTCCCTGATCTGAACCTGCAATTGAAATGAACAATACATATGCAAAGAAAAAAAACTACTACAATAATCAGAATGCCTGGAGGCCACTGTAAAAAAAATTTAGCAGAAATTCCACCCAGCGAGCCCAAGAAAGTGATCTGATACCAGATGAGAGGAACCTCCTACAACAAAATAATGCAAATGCATGAAATAACAGAAATAGCAGAACACAGAAGGAATTTATTGATCACAAGCCACTTTGAGGGGGCAACCTCCTTTGAGCAAGCTCAATACAACAAACTCGTGGATGCCTTCATTGGCCTCAACACGTACTTATATACTAAGTCTAATCTAAACAACTATTACTCCCCATGAATGTGGGATACTACAATATACTCACAGGACAACTTACAAAGCATATGCGTCCAACAACAATATACTAACAAAGTAAAGAGAAGGGTTAAACACGGGTTCCTAACACTTTAGTACCAAAAACTTGTTTGGCAATAACAACAACTGCCTCATTGCCCTCTTGAGTGGACAAAGTTTTGTCAGCCAACCAAGGATCCTCCCAAAAGTTAATGAGGGTGCCATCCCCAAGTTTCCATTTTAACCCCTTCTTGATTAAGCTTCTGGATTTGATCATTTTATTCCAAATCATTGACCCTTGTGGAAGACCCTCCTGATGAAGAAAGTTATAGTTGATAGAACCCTAAAGATATTTAGCTTTCATAATTTCCCCCCAGTCTTTACTGTTGCTGAGAAGATTCTATTTGATTTTAGATAAAAGGGCTTTGTTCATGTTTTGTTCTAATATTTAGACCACCATGAGTTTTAGGGAGGCAAACCTTTTCCCATTTGACCAGGGACATTCTCTTCTTTTCTTCCACTCATGTCCACAAGAAAGTTCCTTGGATCTTCTCCAGTTTGTTAGCTAAATACTTAGGCATTTTGAAAAGAGAGAGAAAGTAAGTGGGAATACCTTGAAGGGAGGCACGAAGAAGTTGCAATTTTCCAGCACTGCTCAGGAGCTTTCCTTTCCAGCCCACCAATTTCTTCTGGGTTCTTTCTAAGATATTGTTCCAAAAACCCTGTGTAACTTCCTTGATAGTTAAAGAGAGAACAAGGTAGACTGAAGGTAACTCCGCAGCAGCACATCCAAGGATATTAATAATCTTCCTTTGAAGGTCCCTCGAAGTATTGAAGAAGAAAACATTACTCTTTTGGAAATTGATGTGTTGACCAGAAGCCTTGGCCCATAGTCATTAAGGAGTTTTTTCTAAGTTCGGGCTTCCAAAATTGAGGAGATGCCAAAGAGGATGGTGTCATCCACAAACTACTGTATAGACATAGGAGGGAGAGTAGAGGCCGGCTTTATCCCAACTATTTCCCTGGAATTGATCTTTGAATGAACAGACCTTCCAAGAGATTCAACCAACATGATAAAGAGGTAGGGGGATAGAGGATCCCCCTACCTAATGCCTCTAGTGGGAGAAAAGAAACCTCTTGGAACCCCATTGACAAGAACTAAAAACTTAGCAGTGGTGACAGCTTCCCAGATAAGGAGGGACACTTTTTCATTGAAGCCAAACTTATGAATAACTTTAAATAAGAATTGCCAAGAGACTCTATCATAAGCTTTGGATATATCAAGCTTAAGAACCATACCTGGGATCCTACTCTTCTCCATAGAGTGGATAGTTTCATGGGTAGCAATAACAACATCCAACATCTGTCTTCCAGGAACAAAGCCTTTTTGAGAAGAGGAAATGACTTTATCTAGAAGGGGTTGAAATCAAAAAACAAGTAACTTGGTGCATATCTTGTACACAGTATTGCATAGACTAATAGGTTTGAAATCAGAAAGTAACTCAAGGTTGGGTTTCTTGGGGACCATAACAATAAAAGTGTTGTTAAATTGTTTTAGGAGTTCCCCCATTCTGAAGAAATCTCTGACAGAAGCAGTAACATCATATCTCACAATGTCCCAAAACTCTTGGAAAAATATTGGAGGGAAACCATCAGGGCCTGGGGCTTTAAATGGGCCCATAGAAAATAAAACTCCCTAGACCTCTTCCTCAGAAATAGGTTTTAAAATGTCAGCATTATCTTCCTCAGAAATCATAGTAGGAATATTATTGAAAAGCTAATCCATAACCAACCTATTATCAACATTGACAACTTGTTCTGACAACAAGTCCTGAAAGAAACTAACTGCCTGATTACCAATCTCCTTATCATCAATGATCTCACTACCATCTTCCATACACAGTTTAGAGATAGTATTGGACTTTCTGTGTTTCATAGCTGAAAGGTGGAAAAAAGTAGTATTACGATCTCATTCCTTGAGCCACTAAACTCGAGACTTTTGTTTCCAATAGAGCTCCTCTTTGTTCATAATATTCTTCCAATCTATGATTAATTTGTTTTCTATTTGAGTAGTGTCCTCAGAAACATCCCCTTGAGCTATTCTAGTTTGAATAGCAGCCAACTTTCCATCTAAATGATCTTCTTCTGGGAAAACACATTTCCGAAACTATACTTATTCCACCCTCGAACCTCTCTCTTAATATGCAAGAGTTTCTTAGCCAGTCTAAACATAGGGGTACCCTAAACCTGAAGCTGCCACCACTGGGAGAGAAGACTTCTAAAATCCTGGTGTTTGATCCACATTACTTCAAATTTGAAAGGGAAGGGTCCCTTATTTTACTGTTCAACCCAATTTAGAAGAATAGGATTATGATCAGAGATAGTCCTTGGGAGGGTAGAAAGTTTAAGGGTGAGAGTGTTATCCTAGTTGTTGAAAATAAGGAACCTATCTAGCTTAACTTGGATCATTTGATCTCCTCGTCTTTTGTTAGTCCATGTATAGTTCTGATTTAGCAACTCTATATCCAAGAGCCCAAAAGTATTGATAAATTCAGCTAAATCAAGCATACTATCAGAGTAGTCAAGAATGCCCCCAGTCTTCTCAAAGGGGTATAAAGGGGTGTTAAAATCTCCTGCCAACATCCAAAGGGAATCAGGAGTAGAGGAGATGTGAACAGACAGATCGTTCCTTAGAGTTTTCCTCAACACCCTAGTGTTTGGGGCATAAATATTGACCAAGGCCCAATTGCATGAAGGCAAAGAAAAATTAATTATAAGATAGTGTTTATTAAGGAAGGTTAGCATACCTCCAATCCTGGCTTTATTCCACATTGTGACAATCCCCCCCTGAAGCACCAACAACAAAACTTATATAGTAGGTGGCATTGGGCCAGATCCTATTGGCAATCATTTTGAAGCTTTCCTCTGACATTTTAACTTCCTGGAGTAAGAGAATATCAATTTTTTGATCTAGAATACAGTTTTTGACTTCAAACTATTTTGAAGGGCTATTAAGGCCCCTCATATTTCATGACAAAATCCTCATTTAAATAATTTTTGGGAGTGAATCTCTAGTGTCTTCTATTTACCACTGGCTATCTCCCTGGCTGCCTCCCTTTGCCTTGTTTCCCTTAATGATGGCCTTCCTAATTTGGGGTCTACTCCCACATCAACAGACTTCTTTGTCTTATGACTTCTCTTCTTAGGAGTAATCCACCCTTCGTGGTCACTATAAGTTTGACTGGGCCCTACTCCAGGGGAAAGTGGAGTAGGACCCGAGTTTAATCTCGGAGATAACTGAGAGTTTATCCCTTCCTTAAGAGATTCTTTAGCGTGAGTAACATTAGACCTTGCTCTAGGAGGGAGAGGAGCTGAAATCTGTCTTGGTTGATATTTCATCCCTCCATGAACAAGATCATACTCCCGATCTTGAAAGTTGTCCTCATAGGTTAGAGCATCTGGAACATTACCTTGTGCTTCAAGGTTTTCATCAGAAGCTTGTCACTACTCCTCTTGATGGGTCTCATCAGATCTATTGTGAATCTCACCATCTTCCAATATTGGTGGGAGACTCTCTTTTGAGAAGTGCTGGAGATCTTGTTCCCCATGACCCTTCGTCGCCTGGTGTTCAACCTAATCTACCAACTTCTTATCTGAAGATTTCTCTAAGGAACTGAAATCACTATTCTCTTTTTCCTAATTTTTGGTTTCCTCAGTTTTCTTGTGCTTACAATGGGAAATCAAATGACCCTTCTTCTTGCAAAGTTGACAAAAGTTGGTAGCATTTTCATAAAGTATTGGCTGCGTCTAGACCCCAAACTTAGAGTTCAGCTCAATCGACGTAGGTAGGGCTTTGTGGACTTCCACATTAACACAAAATCTAGCATAGACAAAATGGGATTTGGCTCGTGTGGTATTATCCAAGGTAACAAACTGGCCAAAGGAATTAGCAATAGAAGCAAAAATAGTTTCATCCCAGTATTCTAATGGGAAGCCTGGAAGTCTAACCCAGACTAGAGCAAAATAATTCAAATCAGAACTGGGATCAAACCTTGGCCGCCAACTACACAATGAGAATGAGTGTGTGTCATAAAGCCACAACCCACAAGCTAAAATAGCTATCATATCCTCTTTTCTGGTAAAATGAAATAAAAAAATCCCTCATGCCATAGCACTTATACTCACACTACCCTTAATATGCCAGTGGTTAGAAACCCATTTCCAGACCATTTTAATATTAGGTCGAAGAGAAAAGAACTTACCCACAAGAGTGAGCTCCATGGAGGCCATGATTTTCTCCACCAAGTCGTCTGGTACCACGAGGGCTGTCCCTTTAGAAGTTTCCTTTTGCACTAGGACAGTGGAATGACCATTGAGTAAAAGGTCCTCCTACCCCACTAGAGCATTTTTCCAGATCTTGGGATTGTCAATGCCTGACACGGGTAGGGGCTTAGATGTATTGCCCGAGGTAGTACCCTCCATCCCCATGTGACATAGAGATACCGAGTCAAATCAGAAAAACCCTAGGCATACATGCAGAGTAGAGGGCAGAGTGTACGTGTATGTTCTAAAAAACTTATGTTTGATACACCTCAAAAAATAGTAAATAGTGGGGAAAAAAGAAAAATAAGCATCCTTTGTATTGGTATATCCTTCTTTCAACAACAACAACAACAACAAAATTAACAAAGTATATTTGAGAAGAGTTATGTGTTACATGGAAATATGCGTATTAAGTTATAATTATTCTCATTTTAAAAATAATAATAAGTAAAAAATGCAACAAATAATTAAAAAAAAGGTGTACTCTATATATCAATATTAATTATAGATATATAAATGTTGTGTTTCGGTGAAGAGCTTGCAAGTTATGTGTGCCTCAAATAAAATCTACATAGAGAGTCTTAAAAATTATTAGTTTACATTATCTTCTATTTTTTAAGACTTTCTTGCTATCATTGAGAGAGAATGGAATTATTTTTGAGAAAAAATAGATTTTTTAAAAATACTAATTTATGGAACTCACTTAAACAAAAAGTGGGACATAGCTTTATGTGTGCCTCAAATTATACTTATGGGGAAATATATTTATTAAAAAATATTTAAAAAATGAAATAAACTATTTTTTAAAATTTTAAAAAAATTGAAAATTAAATCTACATAGAGAGTCTTAAAAATTATTAGTTTACATTATCTTTTATTTTTTAAGACTTTCTTGCTATCATTTAGAGAAAATGGAATTATTTTTGGGAGAAAATAGAATTTTTAAAAAATACTAATTTATGGAACTCACGTAAACAAAAAGTGGGACATAGCTTTATATTGCACCCTTATAGGTATATTTATTGTTCAAGTTCTGGTTATGTTTAGCTTACATTTTTGGTAAAGTATGTAGAGTAGATAAATTCTAAAAAATGATAAAGAATTGTGTGAAATGATTTTACCTTTGAAGTATAAGTCCTACAATTTATTTAAAGTATAATATATTAATGGAGTGGTAAAACCATGAAGCATAAACAACATTGGAGTAGACATGTTTGATGGCATTGTTGATTGAATTGGTTATCAATAAACTAAGAAAATGATATCATTTTTTCTGGCTAATAAGCACTTTCGTCCTTTTAAATAATTGAGAATTGAGTATATCCAAGTATTTATGATATTATATTGTTCAAATATTCTTCAAATATTAATTTGTATATTTCATTCTACCTTTCATACCATAGTTTCAATGTAAAACAAAATGATTCTATCTCATACTTAAAATTGATGTTCATTACCTATGTTCAAGCCAAAGCTCATCATTCATTTTGGAGTTCAAATTTCATCATTCAATTTGTAGTTCAAATCTCACAATGCAATGGTCATAGTTAAGAACCCTTCATATTCAACTCATGACTTGAATTTATGTCCCAACAAGGTTTAAATGTGACTAGCGTAAATAGTTGGTATGTTGTAGTGTCAGTTGTGTAAAAGTTAACGGTCAACGTCAAACTTGCAACATGCCATTTGACTACTCTCCACACATGCATATAAATGTAATTGAATTTTTATCAGTCTTATTTCAACTAAAGTCCAAAATACAGCTCACTAGCTAGTCAAGCCTTACCATTTAAATGCACAAGCCATTATAATAAACCTCATAATCTATAGTTTGCACTACATAGTCAATAATGGTAAGGTTCGTATTTTACAAATTTCTTAAAGTTCTCTCATTACCATATAGTTAATTTTTTTTTTCTTAGTAAGACAGATGAGCAATTGAGAAAATCCTTTGAAATTCAAGAGAAAATGAGACTGTGACTGTCACCTCTTATTGAGTCAAATCATCAAGTTAACCTTCACAAAGCTCCTTTGTCTCATTTGGTAAGTCCATCAAAGATCAATGGACATCATTCATTGTGGAGAAGACTTGCTAGATCTATGACCAATATTTTATAGTGGGTAGATGAAAACAATGAGTAGTTTGGATTACTTACGATGGTGAAGTTTCCCACAACCAAATGAAAAACTGACATGTCACATTAATCTTTGAGCCTATCAGCATTCAAAATATTTCAATTTCCAAACTATAGTTGTCTCACTTAAATTTGTTAATATTCACATTGATCTAATGTCTCTAATCTACCGCGTTAAGATTGATGATCAACATTCATTACAGGTAAATGAAAATGATGAGCAGTTTGGATTGCCCATGGTCAAATGAAATTGTGACATGTTTTTTGTAGTAGAATTGCCCTAGACGATCAACTCAAGATTTATAGATAAATTTTATTTTGTGATTCAACTAGTATTGGAAAAACTGATTTGTATAGGAAAAAATAAGCAAAAAAGGCATTATATATATTAAGACCATGTTGGAAGAATCAATAACCCAATAGGAAAATGAGTAAAACAACTCTACAAAAATAAGTTTTTTTGAAATGGCCTCTCCCGCTCCTCTTCCCGCCCATGAGCCATGTTTGCAAGGTTCAGTTGCTATTGAGATTGTTGCAGAGATTTTTGTTGTTACTAGCATGCTCTCTGGTGCCGCTGTTAGTGCGTCGTCCGCTTCAAAGGGTTTGGCTGCTACTAGGGTGACTTCTAGGGCTTTATAGGGTTCTCCTGTTGCTGGGACATTACTTGATGCTAGGGTTGTTACTGCTGAAGCGCCACCTGTGTCTAGGGCTGTTGCTTTACTGCCTGAGATAGAAGGTTTTTCCATTGTTGGGTTACCTAGCTCTCCTACTGCCATTGTTCCAGACTCTTTTGCTAATGTGGTTCACACTAGAGTCTCTTCTCCTCGGAAGAAGGATGCCCCTTCTACTCATGGGAGTAAGGTGAAACCTTCTCCTCTACCCCATGTTGTGATTTTAGGGGATGAAGTATTAGAAAATGAGGAGTTTTTTTCTCAGTAGGGTTTGATATGTAGATTTGATAGACTCTGGCCATGGCTCTAGGATCTAAACAATTGGATTTCTGAGAAGTGACGCCCCCTCACAAAGGGGAAAATTAAAATTTACCCATGTGCTAAAGGATTCTTTGTAGTCACATTTTCTTCGGTCTTGGATCGAAATGCTATTTTTGTTGATCACTCTTGGTTTTGGGGACAACATGCACTACTGCTAAAGCGTTGGGTTTCTACCTTTAACCCTCTCACTGAATCCTACAATGAGCTTCTAGTTTGGATTCATCTACCAAATCTGCCTCTACTTTTTTGGTGTGAATCTTGCTTTGAAGGCATTGGTAACTCGGTGGGTCATTTTATCATGGTGGATCAAGCCACTACTTTCTTCTCCCACACCACATATGCTCGTATTTTAGTGGAATTAGATTTGTCTATGCCTCTCCCGGTAGAGGTTGTTTTAAAAGTTGTTGATCGCTTTTGGGGTCAGCCCTTGGATTATGAAGGTATCCCATTCTGTTGTTCGTGGTGCTTTGATACGAGTCATTTGGCATTCAAATGCCCTCACTTGAAGGTCTCATGTTCTTCATCTTGGTGGAAGAATGCTCTACAGGAACACCTTACTGTGGATGTTGATAATGATGATACTGTCTTAGAAGCTTTCGAGCCTTCTACTGTTGGGACTGCTACAGGGACCTCCCCTGTTGTTGTTGTTGCTTCTAAGACTGCTGCAAGGACCTCCCCTATTGTTACTGTTGCTTCTGAGACTACTGCAGGGACCTCCCCTATAGCTGATGTTGCTAGGACTACTACAAGGACCTCCCCTACTACTGTTGTTACCGATGGGACTATTGTAGGGACCTCCCTTATTGTTACGATTGTTGGAGTACCTTCTATGGCTAGGACTGCTACTGCAGGTGTGTTGTTTGTTTTTAGGGTTGGTGTTGTTGTGACAGCTTCTTCCTCTCCCCATGCTCTACCCCCTTCTAAGGATTTGGTGAGAACTTCACCTCATTCATCTCCTATTTCTGCAGATGGAGATAATGATATCTTTTGGACTATTGTCTAAAGAAAGAAGAGAGGCCTTCCAAAGCAGGTTTCTCAGACTCATACTTGGGCCAAGGGTGTACGACTTGCTAGGTCAGGCTATGAAATTGTTTAGTCTGTTGTTCCTTGCAAACTTGTTGCCTTGTTGTAGCTTTGCCTTTTGGCCTTTGCTGTTTGTCTATTGTTAATGTGTTGTTTCTGGCCTATGTGAGGCTTTTTCTCTGCCCTCTGGGCTATTCTGTAAAGGGTTCTAGACCCTCTTTTCCAGCTAAATTAATCAAAAACAACTCTACAGAAATAATAAAAAGCTAAAACTTATAATCTATATTTTCCCATCCAATCTAACATGTGGCCAAATCTATCAAAAACTTTAAAATCAAAACTAGAAGTAAATATTTTAAACTTGACAAAGAAATGATTTCATTTCCTCTTTTTGTTGTTGTTGTTGTTTGCGCATGGGGCTTCTGTGAGGAATATATATTTTACTAGTTTGAACTTTTATAGTCTTTAGTCAAAGGAATTATTTATTTAAAATTTTAATTTTGAGGGATTGGGTCTCTGTGTGTTAAGGATTAGACAGATATGTTCTGAGAGAGTTTTTCTTTAAGTATGATGAGAGCCATCGTTTATTGTGTTTCAAAACTTCTTTTAATAAAAGGTGAAATGAATTTGTTATTATTCATCAAAGATATATAAATGGAACCATGTAATATGCCACTCTTTAGATATATGAATGAAATGATTTTATTTATTTTTGGGCATAATTACAATAAATGTAGGAATTTATCTCATATTTAATTTATTTCCATCCATAGTATCCTGTGTAAAAATTTTGATTTATTTTTAACTTGAGTTTACAATGAGTATGCAGGGATAACCCAGACGTTCCAAGGTTTTCTTATTATTATTATTTAAAGAGCAACAAAAGCTAGAAACTAGTTTCCACTTCTTTCTATCTATAATTTCATTTTTTTTGAAATGAAATTTGCAAAGAAAAATGTATGATGTAATTTCACTTTTTTAGCAAACACACTACTAGAGAGGTTGGTGACACTACAAAAACTCGTAGCATTTTGATGTGAATTCTTTGAGTTTATGTCAATTTGGGAATAAAATTGAAGGGAATTTCACACATTTAGTTTTAAAGCTTCAATTTGAACTATCTCACATATTATTCACAGAATTTTAGAGGGGGTTGCAATTATCTTAGTTCATCAGTTCAAATGTTTGGAAATTTTTACGAAATTGAGACATTTGGCAATTTGGAGAGTCGATTGCAGAACCACATCATCATTAAATTTGTGTAGCTTTGATTCTACATGATTTGTAGTATATTTATATTCTTTAAAAATAGTACTTACAGTGTTTTGTGGCACTTTATTTGATGAGTATCTTTCACTTGGGTTCATATACTAACTTGCATGTTGCTTTTGCTTTGTTTCCCACTTCATTTCGGCAAGAAAAACATGTTGTTTTGGTGCTTGATTGAGTTTAAGTGCCCATTTTATTTTTATTAAAGGTTTTGGTTCATTACTCTCAATTTTTAAATGATTAACTTACAACCTTGTTTTTTTTTTAAAATTGCATTTTTTCATTTTCAAACATTGATTTTAATAAAAAAATTATTTTTATCATTGTCTTTCATCTTTTTGAATTTCATTTTCACATGATAAAAATTAACTATTGTGCATAAATAATATGCAGCTGCTAGTATTATTTGAGTTAGAAAAAGTATAGACAACATATAATAGAGGGATCTCACTTAAGGGTGATGAGTAACAACAAATCACCAACAAATTAGAAAAATGTGCAGGAGATAAAACAAAGGACTAAGGCCAAGGTAACAAACTACCATGATTGCGACAAATGAAGTTTAACTATGATACATAGCATATACATAAATTTATAGGAGCAATGAATAGGGCATAGGGTATAAAGAAAAAACTCACCAAAGGCATACGTAGGGACTCAAATGAGGATTATCTCAAATTGATTATAATCAAGTAGAACCATAAAATGACACAAAGATAAAAAAATTGTACATGATAAGAGTTAGTGTCAACACAAGTAATGCGTGACACCTATTTATTAGAAATGGTGATTTGTAATGTATACATATGCATTGGTTGAGTAATTGACCCTAATAACAACTTTTTTTTAGTTTCAACTTCTAATACATTTGAGTATATCAACAAATATTCATAATTATTTTTAAGAATGTCTCAAAAAAAAAGTGACATGACAAGTCGATCTCAAAATAAATTTGTTGAAATGTACATACCCAAGTACATGATTGTGTTTTTTACTTGCCAATATGACATTTATGTGGTTCTCTACACCTATAAAATTAGGGTACACCACTATTAGGATCTCTTCTTTTATATTAATTTATTTTCAATCTATATATCATTTAGATTCTTTATCTAGTGATAATTACAAAATATGATGCAAAAAATCAAATGCAAAACTAAAATATACAATTTTTCCCACAATTATACATAACTAAATAATTTTTTTCCACAAAGCTAAGTTCTAAGTGTAGGTATTACAAATAGTGATATATAGTTGGAGTCAATTCATTTTTTCCAGTCTTAAAGAAGAGGACCCAATAGTTGGGTGTGTTACAATAGTTGCGTGGGTATTTGTCATATTGTTACTTAGGAAAATGTCCCTTTGGTGGCTTTTTGCTCTTAAGGTTTAGCTCTCAGGTCCTTTAGAATGCATTTAGGTCATCTTGCATGTTAATAATGACTCCCGATGAGAAAACACTATAGTTTCATGGCAAATGGGACCTAGGGGGTGTGATTAGCATGAATCCTACTTGAAATAGACAGGGATGACTTGAGCATCTGTGCCCTAGTTCTACCCTATTTTAGGTCAGGACCTATTTTTAGGTGTTAGTTTTATGACTGTTATTAGGTCTTATGCCAACACCTCAAGTTTGAATTATCAAATTCTTAGCGGGAATGTTTGTAGTTGCATATCTAAGCATGATTAGTGATTCATTTGGAAACTAGAAGATGATTGTGAACTTTTGGCATACTTGTGATTTCAAGATATTCATTGTGGCAAGAGTAGGGCATCGCTATTATGTTTGTGATTGTAGATTTGACTTCATCTTCTCATGTGATTGAAGAGTCTTGATTTATGTGAGATCTACACTACAAGGTGATTTCTATTGTGTTTTCTATCATTTATCAATTAGATTTTACCTCTATCCCATGGGGATACACACCCTTTATCTGACAACGGTGTTCGGAAGACTTGAATGTCTCTCCGGGGCTTGACCAAGGCAAGCCTCTAAACACCACAACCCCCAACCCACTTTTCTATGATTGCAGGTTACAGGTTTCAGAAGAAAAAGAAGTGGAGTTGTAGGAGAGCAATATAGACTATTGGAATTGTAGATATGAGAAGAAAACTAGGGCTTGGACTTGGGTGCCCACCCATTAGTCCTTCAGATTCTGAAGCGGTGAAACTCTGTGATGGTTGGAACAGGTTGCAGACATTCTTTAGAGATCCTAACAAAAGCATGTACACTAGACTAGGGCACCCGCTCATTAGTCCCTAACTTCTTTGCACACTGAACTTCAAAATCTAGTATGTATTTGGTTGTCATTTGATATATATGTGTGCGATCATTTTTTGTAATTTGTCCGTTTGTTTACGATTTTAGGAAATTAGGGTTTTGAGCATAATTACACTTAATTGAACAAAAAATTCACACAATTCCAATCTTCCCCTATGTTCCAAGTGATAGGAGATCTATAGTAGAGTTCTCTACTCGATCGAATGTCCTTGAATGCTTAGTGGTGAAAGGAGGATCAACACAAATCCTTAAAATCAACCTCTTCCTTCCTTTTTTCTATTAAACATTTTGGAGAACCTGTGTTCTTAAGGATTTTTGCACCTTGTTGAGTGTTTTACTTCAGATTTACATTCATTTCATTCATTCACTTCATTGTTCATCTTATTGCATTTGAAAAAATACCAAAAAAATTGAAAACTTTGAAAATTTTGAAAAATTTAGCATTTTTAGCTTGAATTTCCAAATAATTTGAATTAGTTGGCATTTAATTTCAATAAATTTCTGTCATTATCATTAGATATGATTTAAAATACATAAATTCTTCATTCACCTTTCATTTACATTGCATTTTCATGCTTAAATTGATAAAAAATGCTTGAAATTGTGCATTTTTCCATATAACCTAGTTTTGCATTAGCTAGAGTTTGTAGTCAAAATCTTGTTTCAGATTTTACCACCCTTTCAAAACACTCATTAGGGCTGATTTATAACTGTACTGTTTCATCATAGTGGCTATCTTGCAAAATTTCATGTCTAGGGTTTGAAAACCTTACATTTTCACTAGATTTGGTCTTATCATCTCTCTAGAATTGCATCACAAGCATGTTGTGAAGGATTTTTATGCATTAATTGGATGTTATTAGTGCTATAATCTGCTTCTCCTCCTCAAATTTCTCACAACACCCTTTCTATTGGGCCTTTGCATTGAAAATTGGTGAAAATTTGCATATTTTAGGTGTATTTTCACTAGGTTTTGACTTGTCATCATTATAGGATTACATCAAAGGTGTGTTGTGAATGATATTATCACTTTATTGGACTGATATTGGACATATTATTTTCTGCCCCTAATAAATTTCCTTACAATACCTCTTCTTTCACTTCTTTGCATTGAAAAAAGTTGAAAAATCAAGCATTTTAGGTCATTTTGGAACTTAAACATATCTTGCTCCTTGGGTTTGTTCTATTAGCTTGTGCATTAAGTGTTGCATGTTATTGTATGAGTCTTATAACTCTCTACCCTAATAGAAATATCCCTTTAAGAAGAAGTAGGAGACTCATGGGATCTAGTGCTCTTGAAGAAAACAATATCTCTACCTCTGAAAATCTGTTGAACACCTTCTTTACAAAAGGAGGAACACAAATTTTGCAAGACATTACACTAGTAGAATTTGGCAAAAAAATGACTTGGTGACTAAAACTTTTAGTCACAACAACTAAAAATGATTAAATTCTAGTCATGTTTTGCAACACAGCTATAAATGACTAATTTGATGTGTGTAAAAAACACAGCTATAAATGACTAAATAATTAGTCACACAAGTAAAAATTAGAAAGAGAGGGAAATTAAAAAATATTTTGAATTGGAAAGAGGGAAATTTATAGAGGGAAAATTTTTCCATGAAAAATAATTCAAACAAAAGAAACTTGATCGCCTCTATGCTCAAGTCATTATTCATGCATTTGACGCGCTATACAAGGGTTGAATTAACACTCAAAAATAGGTAAGGCTCATTGATGTCCCTCCTTTTTCATTGATGAATTGGAACACAATCACTTGAAGATGTTGCTTTTATTATATTTTGTTAAATTATGTATTGGGCAAACTGATTTCAGGGGGATTACCCAGAAGTGATAGAAGAGTTTCTGGAGAAGGGCATGGCCAGATGCATTGCATTCAATTGCTGAGGAACCTGTTCGGTATTCATGCATTTTTTAAACTATAATTTTTTGTTGTGTTTGGTAATCTGTCTCAGTTATGCCCATTTGCCATATGCTATAAATATAAACACTGAAATCTAATTCAGTTTGTTGATTGTTAATACGCAAACAATACCCCACTCTTATTAGGGACCAGGGTTTCAAAGCTCAGTTGTGAGGGATCAGGGTTTCACCTAATTGTAGAAGAACTGCCTCAACCTTGCAAACTTTTTTAAAAGAAAACAACAAATAATCTTATATTTCTTAATACCCATTTTGATTTCTGCTAGCCCTATCTTAGTTTAGTCCCCTGAATAGCCATTATTGTGTTAAAGTATTGGTTATTAATACTAGTGTTGGTGTGTTTTGAAGAGTATTCAATAGTTGTTAAAATGGGGTTTGATTTTTCTTAATTGTGGTCATCTTAGGTGGTTCATCTTGGCTTAAAATGCCCAAGTGACGAGCTTGCAAATCAATCTAGGGTTTCTATATTTTTTTCTGTGATATGGAAGTCACCCTTTCGGATGTTTCTCTCCCTGATGATCGTCTAACTAAAATGTCCTTTTAGCATGATGATTATTACTTTTTTTAAAATAGAAAGTTCATAGTTTATAATACTAAGAAATCATCAATCTTTTTTCTATTTCTATGATTTGAAAGCAAATAACAAGCACTCAAGAAAGAATAAAAAATGACAAAGTCAATTAATATGGCAGCCCTCTAAAAACAATATAAGGAAACAAGGATTACAACCTAGTTTGAAGTCTTTCCCAAAATTTTGAATCAAGAGTAAACCATTAATGATAAGAAACAATAATAGGAAACATGGTTTACAACCCGGTCCCCATAAATTGTTGACACAAAGCAACCTAAAGAAAAAAGAAACTAAAAGATGACATTTTAAAATAATCAGAGCTCTATAATTGTTTAATTATGACTAAGTACATGTACATGCTAAGCCTTCTCTGTACGACGCAAAGTACTGGCATGCCCAATGTGCTGATGATTACCACCACCATGAGGATGCTCAACAAGATTCATTGCCACACCACAAACCTTGGGCCAACAGTTTCTTTTGACCCTATATTTGTGATATGCATTGCCAACTTTGAGCATTGGCTTTTCTGTCCTTCCACCACTAGTAACCTGACCAATCATGTGTAATGAAATAACTTGCACAATGGAAGAAGATGATATGAAATATTCTGCAAATACTTGATAATAACTGAGAATAACAGGCCACTTCGAGGGGGAAACCTCCAAATATCTCCAATGAGAACACACTTCACAATATGATGATGAAATAAGACTCACATCCTCCTATATATACCTAATTATGCTTAGGATGAATAGACACACCCCTATATAACACCTAGTCTAACCTATCTAACTAAATAATAATACAATAACGATAACATGACTTAATTAGGAGTTAAGATAGCCACAAACTCACTATTCATAACCCTATGTACACCAATTTTAAGGGCGTAGCATGTCCCCCCTCTTCAAAGAAGCATTGTCCTCAATGCTAACCCAGTGTGGATTATTTTGAATGAACTCCTCGTCCTCCCATGTGGCCTCTTCAACTAGTAAATTCTTCCATTGGATGAGATACTCAGTGAGGGTTCTATTCCTCAGCTTCTTAGTGTGTGTTTGAAGAATGCACTCTGGTTCCAAAATGATTCTTCCTTCTTCATCGAGCTCTGGTAGTACTGTTTGAGTGGGAATATTATGCCCAATTACCTTCAAATAAGAAACATGAAAAACTAGATGTATCTTTGTTGTTGGTGGCAACTCTAGCTTGTAGGCAACACTACCAATCTTTTGCATGATTTGGTATGCCCATAATATCTTGGAGACAACTTATTATTCTTTTTTTGTTGCTTCATTGAGATTTGTTTATAAGGTTGCAATCTCAAGAAGACCCAATCCCCAACTTCAAAATTTATTTCACTACAATGTTGGTCCACCTGTTGTTTCAATCGATTTTGTGCCATAGCTAAATTCTCCTTGAGTCCTGAAAGTACTTGTTGTTGATGAAGCAAGTGGTCCTCTACTACCTAAACTCTTGGTGACACCTTTAATGATGATGTGATGGAAGGAGGATGATATCCATAAAGTGCAAAAAATGGAGACATTTTTGATGAGCTATGAAAAGAAGTGTTATACCACCATTTTGCAAGTGGTAGCCAATCTACCCATTGAGACTATTTCTCTAAAGTGAAACAACAAAGATATCCTTCCAAACACTTATTAACAACCTCAGTTTGCCCATCTGATTGAGGATGGTATGAAGAACTATGAGCCAATTGAGTACCCAAACATGATAATAAATCTTTCCAAAAGTGACTAGTAAAGATAGGATCACGATCACTGACAATAACGTTAGGTGTACCATGTAGCTTTTGGATATTCTCCAAAAAAACTTTTGCCACTACACTTGATGTAAAAGGATGTGATAATGCAATGAAATGTACATATTTAGTGAGGCGATCAACTACTACCATGATGAGATTATGCCCTTTAGATTTGGGAAGCCCTGTGATGAAATCCATGGTTACCTCTTCCCAACGCTGTCTAGGAATAGATAAGGGCTACAAGAGACCTGGTGTCTTAATTATCTTCCCCTTATTTCTTTGAAAAACCAAACATTCAACCACAAATTTTTTAACATCACCTTTTAGCCCTTCCCAAAAAAAATCTTGCTTGACCCAATGATATGTCTTCAAAAATCCTGAATGACCACCAACTGGGGACTCATGTAGCTCTGTGAGAATCTTGTGTTTAAGAGTGGAATTCTTGCAGAGATACAAGCACTCTTTATACCAAAGAATATCCCCCTTCAAACAAAACTTATTTGAACTACTAGGACCACTTTTTAACTGTTGGATGAGATTACTTGTCGCAACATCATTTTGCCACTCTATTTTGGCTTCTTCCACCCAATTTGCTTGTAATATTGAAGGGGCACACAATAAGGCTTCATCTTTCTCATCCTTCCTAGAAAGTGCATCAGCCACAATATTTTCCTTCCCTTTCTTATATACAATCTCAAAGTCATAGCCCAACATCTTAGTGACCCATTTTTGTTGCTCTTCAGAGGATAATCTTTGTTCCAAAAAATATTTTAGGCTATCATGATTTGTCTTGACCTTGAAGTGTCGACCCATTAGATAAGGCCTCCATTGTTTAACTGCGTGAAGGATTGCTAGAATTTCCTTCTCATAAATAGGTTTGAGCTGATTCTTACCCTTTAATTAACGACTCTCAAAAGCAATTGGTCGACCTTCTTGCATGAAAACTGCTCCTATCCCATTTCTAGAAGCATAACATTCCACAATGAATTCCTTGGTGAAGTCTGGAGTGGCAAGCATTGGAGTTGTACACATAGCCTCCTTCAATTGCTCAAATGCTACATTAGCGGACTCATTCTAATGAAAAGAATCCTTCTTCAATAGAGTGTTGAGGGGTGCTACTATACGACCATAATTCTTCACAAATATTCTATAGTACCCTGTCAATCCCAAGAAACCCCTCAGTTTCTTAATGGTTTTTGGAATAGGCCATTCCATGATAGCCTTAATTTTGTTAGGGTCCACCTTTACTCCTTCATGTGAAACTATGTGTCCCAAATATTCCACCTCCTTAAGACCAAAAGCACACTTGGATGGCTTAGCGTAGAGTTGATGATCTTCGAGTAATTGTAATGCTTGATCTACATGCTGCAAATGTTCTTCCTGATTCTTGCTATAAATCAATATATCATCAAAGAACACTAACACAAACTTTCTCAAGAACTTCTTAAAAATGGAATTCATCAAACTTTGGAATGTAGATGGCACATTGGTAAGACCGAATGGCATCACCAAAAATTCATAATGACCCTCATGAGTTTGAAATGCTGTCTTACAAATATCTTCCTCCTTAATCCGAATTTGGTGATAACCAGATCTAAGATCTAACTTGGTAAAATACATAGCTCCATTCAATTCATCTAGAAAATCATCAATGACTAGAATAGGAAACTTATCTTTAATGGTGTACATGTTGAGCACTCTATAATCTGGACACATGCGCCAAGTTTCATCCTTCTTACGCACCATCACCATAAGTGCGGAGTAAGCACTTTGGCTATTCCTGATAATTTATGCCTCTAGCATCTCCTCAACAATTTTTTCTATCTCACTTTTTTGTATGTGTGGGTAACTATAAGGCTTGATGTTTGGTGGTTGGCTCCCTGGAACTAGTTGTATGGCATGATCATGATCCCTCTTAGGAGGAAGTCCTTTAGGCATATCTCTAAGAACCATGGAGTGACAATCAATTATTGCTTGTAAATCCGGATGAGTAGGAGCATTAGATTGAGAGACTTCTAATGAACATAGCTGGGCCACAAATCCATCCGCTCCTTTCTTAAGAAAATTTTGCATTTGATGAGAGCTTACCATCTGTGAGGATTTTGTGTTCAACCCCCTTAGCTCCACTACCTTTCCTTCTAATTGAAATCTCATGAATAGTTCTTGGAAGTTCATCTCAGTTGTTCCCAATGTAGTAAGCCATTGTACTCCCAAAACATTATCTATTGCACCCGTGGATATCGCATACATTGGGGTATCAAGTTGATAATATCCCATGGATAATTTAATGCTATGACACTTCCTCGAACAACTAACTATACCACCATCTGCAATGAAAACCTAAAACTCTACGGCTGGATATATAAAACAATTTAGACGAGTTGCCAACTTTTTGTTGATGAAATTATGAGTACTACCTGAGTTGATCAACACTGTTACTTTCTGCTTCTTTAAGAAACCCACTACCTTGAGAGTTTGTGGTGCACTGAAACCTAAGAGTGCATGACAAGAAATGATTGGTTGAGAATCATGTGATTCCTCACTTGACTCCCTATCCTCCTCTAATATTGGTTCCTCCTCTTCTTCCTCACTTGGACCTTCAATATAGAACAAAATTTCTTTTCACTACATTTATGTCCTCGACTGTATTTGCTATCACAATTGAAACACAACCCTTTTTCTCTTTTCTCCTCAATTTGCTATGGAGTCAACCTAGTAGGTTGAGAAAGAGAAGGTGTTGAATATCATTTCTCTCTTGTCACATTAGCCCCTTGCTTCCTAGGAATCAAATACTTCTCCTCTACCCTACGTGCCAAGATAAAAGACTCATTTACCGAGCTAGGACTAAACATACGGACCTCATGTTGAATGTGATCCTTGAGACCACTCATAGATTTTGGAATTTCTGCATATAATCCTTAACTGATCCTATTTGTTGAAGTTTAGTAAGTTGGCTGAAGAAGTTGTCTGTCACACTATTGCTATATTGTGCTTGGAGTTCTTATGTAAAAATTGACCATGAGACGGTGAGACCCTTTTTCCTCTGATGAGTACAAAGCCAACAATACCAAATGAATTGATCTAGTTCTAGATATAGGGAAGCCATCGTGATATTTTCTCCATATGGGATTTGATGTACTTCAAAAAAATTCTCCATTTGGTTTATCCATGTTAGAGGATCCTTGCCATCGAACTTGCGCATATCCACCTTTGGAAACAAATTCCTAGATCCCATAGGAGTATTAAAATTTGTGTCAGTATTAGCCAACTTGAAGGTTTCACCTTGGTTGCTTGAGACCTCCTTTCTTATTTCATTCATATAGGTGCTTAACATGCTTTGTATATATGATATATCTCCTCTTAGGTCACACATATCCCTCTTAATTGAGGAAACCTCTTCTTTGACCTTACTTATTTCCTCATTGGGATTACTATCCTCCATTGTTTCCCCATCCTTATCAAAGGATTTCCTCAGTGTGACAACATTCTTTTTGCCTCTTGTTGCAGGCCCCGTCATGATGGAAACCAATATTTTTGAAATAAATCGCACAAATGAAATGTAAATTCTCTAAAAATTTTACTATAATTTACTATGCCCAAGATACAACTTACTGAGAAAAACTCCAAAAAATTAGCAGATTTGCAGCCTTGAGAGCGAATTTGTTGGAAACCCTAATTTTGTAATAACTTGCTTATTTTTGTTTTAATTTCTCTAATTTTTGGACTGTAGGCTCCTCTATTATGTCTTCAAAAACCTAATAAAAATTAGGCTCCAATCCGGTAGGATGTGAGAGATATGTAGATCCCAAATAAATTGTGTAGAAATCATAATTCTACAATAATTCACTCAATTTTACTCCAATTCCTCTGAAATTTGGACTGTAGCTTCTTTAATATGGTCTTTAAAAACCCTTTAAAAATATTTAAAAAAATTACTAAAATCTGAAAGTTATGCTCTTCCCAAAATCGCCTCCAATATTGAGAAAAAACCTTGCCTCTATGGTGCCAAGATCATGCTCTGATACCACTTGTAATGAAATAAATTGAACAATGGAAGAAGATGATATGAAATATTCTACAAATACTTGATAATAACTAAGAATAACAGGCCACTTCGAGGGGGCAACCTCCAAATATCTCCAATGAGAACACACTTCACGATATGATGATGAAATAAGACTCACATCCTCCTATATATACCTTATTATGCTTAGGATGAATAGACACATCCCTATATAACACGTAGTCTGACCTATCTAACTAAATAATAATATAATAATGATAACATGACTTAATTAGGAGTTAAGATAGCCACAAGATGACTATTCATAACCCTATGTACACCAATATTAAGGGCGTAGCATCATGGCTCTGCAACTACTTGGTACAATCTTCTTAGCTCTAGATGGAAGCTTTACCATGTAAATTGAAACCAATTTCCAAGACTTGTCAAACAAGGCTATTAAAAATTTGCAAAACCAAAAATTACACAAATCTAAACATTAAGAGAGAACTTAGATAATTGTTCCAAAATTATTTCCACTACCTTTGGAATAATTGCATTTATCAGCTCACTGTAACCTTGGAAAAAAAATTAAGCATAGAAATATGCCGTAAGTCTCCACAAGGTGTACACCTAGAACTTAAAATAGTTTGAAAATAATTTGGAAAAATCCACCATCCATAGGACATCACAACAGATGCATCGCATGTTTGTTGCTAGCCAAAAAGCAAGATGATAAACAAAAATGATAATGATTCAAGGGGAACATCAAGAAGCAGTACATTCAAATTAAATTTCAACCAGCTACTAAATGAGCACAACCCAGTTTGACTTGTCATAAGTTCAAAATATTAGAACATGTACATTTTTATGTCTATAAAGGTGACAACAAACCAACAATGGATCAAACATTTCAGATTGAAATGCAATAGAAATGCATTGCAAATGACAACAATCAAATTTAAAATTACTCAGCTCATAAAAGAATAGTGGAGAAAAGGCAGAAAAAGTGTTCTTTGATTTGATCAGGCCAATGAGAAATATTGTCTCAAAAATTCAACTATATCACCATGTCTTTTCCAACTTTGTTACCAATACCTTGGCCACATTATTACAAAAATGAAGAGCATTATGAGAAAAAATAAAAACTGATTTTAGGCTTCTCTAAGATAGCTTGACAAAGAGAAATTATATATCTTACTAAGATAGGCATATGACCCCAGAGATGGGATAATACCAAAAGATAAAATAGATCATACATCTAGACACTATCCAAAAAATTCTATTAATGGTGATATCATCTAGGATACCAATAGGCATTGAAAAAATGAGATTAGCAGTGATTGTCTATTGTTTTGATTTATTTTAACAAATGAGTTTCCAATGTGAAGTGTCAACCAAGGATTTTATTACTATTCTATTGACTATCATTTTCTAAGTCATGACTATCAATTTTGAATCAAATGAGGCCTTCCAATGCTTTGGCTTTGGGGGCTCATGATTTTATCGATTGCTTGTGATGGAGTTGCCTACCATGTCTGCTTTTATGAATCCAAGGAACACATAGAATAAACAATAGAAACAAGATAGGATGGAAACTATTGGAGCCAATGGGCCATAGATGCAAACTTAAAGTGAATGTCTAAGCATGGTTAATGATCTTTTATTTTGTTGCTTCTAATTATATTTGTTCAGCTGTCAAGGGGGTGTAAGTCATGGCATAACTCTGTATCTCTTTATTTCCTTAAGGTAGATCCTCACATGATTCGTATCTTGGTAGCAGGGGTATCTCAACACCAAAAATTATTTAGAATCCCACTCCTTCATGAAATGTAATGACTACAAACTACTATCCCTTGACATATCTTTACCATAAAGACAACTCTATGGAACATGTAGAGCATGTAAGTCATGGCTTGGCAGTGTCTAAGAAAGTTCATAGTTTTTTCTATCTCCATTTTACAAATATTGTCTTAAAAATTCAACTATATCACCATGACTTGTTTCCTGCCGTAGTACCGCAAACTATTTCTTTGACCATCACGAGACCACGGTATACTAAACATCACTCGAAGCCTTTCACCGCACTACCACACTCCTTCATTGAAATTGTCATGGGACCATGGTATTCAACACTTACATATATTAAATTCCTTATACCTCCATACCGCAAGCCTCACTTGAGGCCACAGCGGGGGCGTGGTGCATTGTTTTCCTCTACTCCTTCTTACGACCATACCGCAAGCCTCACTTGAGGCCACCACGGGGGCGTGATGTACTATTTTCCTCTACTCCTTACTGCCATACCGCAAGCCTCACTTGAGGCCACCACGGGGGTGCGGTGTATTGTTTTCCTCTGCTCCTTACCGCCATACCACAAGCCTCACTTGAGGCCGCCACGGGGGAGAAGTGTACTGTTTTCCTCTTCTCCTTCTTACCGCATTACCACAAGTTATTCTCTTAACTGTCACGGGACATCGATGAAGTATCATATGCCACTTAAATTTATACCACCAACCCGCCACTTCATTTTGAGACCGCTGCGGGGCTGCAGTGATCGATCTTTGCATACCGCAATGCCGCAAGCGCAATCTCTTCATGTTGCGAGATAGTGATAACTACTCCCTTGTTATCCTTCATTTCTGCACCTTGCCAAGACCTTTTGAGTGACCTGCGGGACTGCAGTGAGAGACAAAAACACTTCAATGGTCAAAAATACAAATATCTTTCACATGGACTTAGTATGGGGTGCTTATGAATGACTCCTGGAAAAAATTAAAAAGAAATATGGATCCCTAAGATGGATTTATGGAAGGAAATTTGCATGGATTTATGGATTTATCAAATGTATGAAGGTATCTTTATTGTAGGTTATTTTTCCCTATATTATTTATTCTTGGTTTGAACTCCTTGATTTAATGGTTTTTTGTTAGGACCTAGAGCTTTCATATGCAGGACCACCTACAAGGCGCCAGAGGAGTCATCTGAATCATGACTTAGGAGTTGGTTAGTATTCATTAGGTGGTATAATGGTGGTTGAACTATCCTAGTCTATACAACTAAGATATGTACTTGTGTGCTTTGTAGTTTGTTTGTTTAATTTTTTGATGCTTAGAAAAACATCATAAATAGATAGGATGATATTTTTTGTAATTTATTCCTTCAATCACTTGTCATAGGTCTAGTTGGAGGTAGCAGAGCTGGTGGAATGGAGGGTATACCTTATCCACCTATTTATTCAAGTAGAAATGTTGCAAGTTCCACTTCAGATCACCAAATCCTTCACAAAAACATCTCCACAAAATTCAATAATGAAGAATTTATGCACAAATTCTCCTTTGAATGATGCATAAAGCCACCACTACAACACCAATCTATTGCTGGGCCTTGCGGTGATGTGGGTGATTCTTGCATCACCGCAAGGCCTAGCAACAAGATGTGTAGTGTTGCAGTGGATGCTTTGTGCATCATCCAAAAGAGAATTTGTGCATAAATTCTTCATTATTGAATTTTGTGCATAAATTTTTGTGAAGGATTTGGTGACCCAAAGTGGAACTTGCAACTACAATATCTGATAAAAGTCTACTTCGAAATATGCTTTTGGTGGATGTTCATATCCTCATCCAAAGCTCCAATTCACACACAGGCAGGAAGGACACTTTCAAAGGTTGAGGAGCTGGGCTTTACACCCACTAGTTGCATTTTCATAAAATTTTCTAAGGACTTTTCAGAAAAAAAAAAAACCCATTTTAAACATATCCTTTAATCACGACATTCCATGATATCACATTTCTTTGAGGCATTTTTTGAAATAGTTCGCTTGCCTTGTCTATGCTTCCACGTTTTCATGTATGTCTAGCAGGGCACTTGTAACTACAACATATGACAAAAATATCCCTGCTATTATGCTTTGATGGATGTCCCTTTGTTATTAACGGATATCTAATGTAGTGCACATTGTTATAGTGCACACCTTATTTTCATATTGTTTTATTTATCATCACCAATATTCTCCATAAGAACATTGTCCCTGTTTAAAATGATGGAAATGGTTCACATCTCTTAGAACAATTTCTCTTGCAACAATCTTGGAGATGAATTTAGATGCAGTGTGAAAATTAGAACATACTTGAAGGTTCTTAACAACTCTAATGGTTGTACTAGGGGCCATGTTTAACAAACCAAATGCAATTGCTAACTTTTCACTATGGTGGTAGATAAATGATTATTTTTTCTTCTATTCCACAGCATTAAGTAAAAGTATTGAATCTGGAAATACCCTACTACCTTCATTTGCCAAGCCAATTTCTCCAATTTTACATAGCGCTCTCATTTTTGTGGATGTGATCTGTCTCCTACACAAAAACACATGTACCGTTTTATGCCCTTCAATCCAACTCCATGCAAGTATCTTTTTAATTCCTCTATCTTTCATCAATCTCCTTACTATTTGAACCTCACCACACCTACCCACTTCTGCACATATGTTTCAGAGAAGAACATAAGTTGTAGCATTTTTAGGATCCAACTAAAAAAGTAATGTTGCTGGAATACTCAGCCTACATTCAAATTCTAAATTCTAAGAAATTATATATAGTAAATAGATTGATGAATGTTTGGATAGTCAAATTATTAGCTTTCTTAGAAATTAACTGAAATATCTTCTCTTGAAATATCTAGAAGGATTATTTTAATTAAAGAGGATTTTGTGGTTACTTTTGTAACAATGATTAACAATGTTTTTACAGTGCAACTAGCTTGCTATTTTCATTCAAGATACAAGTCATCAAAGTCAAGCACATACAAAGAAGATGGTACTCTACTTCAAACCCTCAACCTCACTTAGTTTAGTATGCTTACATGGTGATATTAAGGAAGTTGCTAAACAATTAATATATATTATTTGTTGTTTGTGAAGGAGAATCCTGTGAGATCCAATATGGCAGTGGATCAATATTTGGTTTCTTAAGTAAAGATGATGTCACAGTAAGGAAACTTGTTGTGAAACATTAGGTTAGTAATTTCTGGATGTTAAGGCTTCCCAGTTGGATATCAAAGATCTTTTCTCATCAACTTAATTTTGAATTTATGTATAATTAATGGATTCTTTCATGGTGTAGGTTTATACTGAGACATCACATGAACCAGGGTTGACATTTTTTTTTAATCGGTAAAGATATATTAGTATTAATAAAAACATTTTTACAGATTACAAAAAAGGTCCTTTTTGGTGAAAAAGATAACATAACAGAGCATTTTAACTGAGAGCCTTGAACAGAGCTATAGATCTAAAAGGCCCTTTCTGGCCAAAAACGAAACCAAAATTACAACGAAGCCAAAAACATAAGACAAAAAGAGTGGTTCACATGCTGTCCATATTTAAATCTGCAACCCTAAAGCCATGAACCCCTAGTTGGATTCTCTTGAGAAAGGACTGTGTCATCATTGGTGAAGGGAACTATCGGTGGTTGGAAATTTGACAAGAAGCTCCATGCATTGAATACTTCCTGTATCCTTTCCCTCTTGGACCTTCCAAATGCAAAATTGTGAACACATAGTGAATTATCAAAGAGCTCTTTGTTACCTGATTTCAAACTTGAAATCATCACTTGATAAACATAGTTAAAACTAGGTTTATAAATGATATCTTCACCGAGGAAGAGTCCCCCTACCAATGTTGAGCGATCACGGAGATTATAAGTAGCAAAATCTTCAAATAGCTTGACATCTGGGTCTAGATAGTCATGAATAAACATTGATGCTATCCTTTTAACCTTATCAACCTTATGAAATAAGTCCATCACATTTGAGAGAAAATGAGATATTAGATGTGAAGCATAACATACCTTGGATTGCAGTAGAAAATCTTTATCACATACATCTATCAAAGCATCCTCCACCGACTCTTCATTGAGCAGTTTTAAGGCCCTAGCCATGAAATCTGAGTTGATGCTTCCATGCATTGGTTGTTCCCATGGTTGAACAAGCAAACGAAGTCAACAATTGTGGGGATAGATAGACATTGTAGATACATAGTAAAAGAAAAATGAAGAGGCAAGAATGAAATAATGACACAGATACCATAGTCTCTTGCATAAAAAGAGGATCGCACGAGCCAACATAATGAATTGAAGTCATTCAAGCCGACGGAAAAATAAAACCAAGGAATATGAGATCCAAATGTGGATTATATTGCTCAGCTCGTAACACTCCTCTTACAGAGCATTCAATGAATATAATCAAAGAGACATGTGTGAAGCAAACAATTAATGCTAGATGGAAATCTACATAGATTACAAGCTTCAAAATGACTAAATATACTACTAATTGACATGAATTAATAATTAAATTGACTAAATATACTACCAATTGACATAAATCAGTGACCAATGAATAAATATGACTAAATATATGACCAGTGTTAAATCAATGAATAAAAATGACCAAATATACTACCAAATTGATCAAAATGATGATTAAAATTAATGACTAAATACACTACCAATGGACATAAATCTGTGAATAAAAATGACTAAATAAGTGACCAGTTAACAACAATCAATGACTAAATTAATGACTAAATATATCAGTGAAAAAAAATGACTAAATAAGTGACCAGATTACAGTAATCAATGACTAAATCAACGACTAAATATACTACGAAATCGTTCAATCAAATCAACCAATAAATAACTAAAAATGGTTTAGTCATCAATTTGGTCGTGTTATAAATAACTGGCACTAAACTACTAATGGTCACGTGACCATGTTTGGTCATTTATAAGCAGTTTTTAGTAGTTTTTTAGTAATATATTTCTCTTTTTGTACTAGTGTTATACCTCATACAACCACTATGGAAGATCAAGTATTTCATGATGTTGAGGACACTATTGAGGTGGTCACACATGTACTTAATGAGAAAATAAACAAACTTGATAAAGAGTTAGCTAATTTTCAAGCATTTGTTGAAACTGAAAGGATAGCAGAAAAAGATATACCTGTGATTCACAACATAAGAGAGTTAATAAAAGGACAAGATGGTATTGATGTTATTCAAGGTTTAACACATATTGTACAAACTAATGTTGTGTCAATGACTGAATGTGCAAAAGTTATTAACAACATGTCGTCACTGTCTCATACGCAAGTATCCACACTCATACCGACTATGGGAATATCGACATTTACATCAACAATTTTTGCAAATGCTTGTAGTAATGCTACCATTGGTATTGGAGTATCTAATGGTGCCAATTCACAAAATTACAAAGCTGTGGGATTTAACTATCATAACTTGGAACCTAGGGTGACCTCTTCTATGAATAATTACTCTCAACCACCTCTCCATCCCACTTATTCTCAACCACCTCTTACATATAGCTATTCGCAACCACCTTCCACCTATCACTATGTCCAACCACCACTAAAGTATTCACAGCCTCTGCTTATCACTACTCAAACCCAATCACCTCCTCACTTTGGTTTTAATTCCTCACAACAAACTGCATCTCCTAATGATGCCATCTTAAACCACCTTTTGCAAGGCATGCCTTCTTTACAACAAAAAGTGACAAACTTGACAAATTCTTCACAACCTAATATACAAACTTATCATGCCCGTAATCCCCTATCTTATGCAATCTTGAGAACTCCTATGCTCGAGAGCTTCGAGACCCCTTGCTTTGAAAAATATGGTGGAAAAGGTGATCCTAATACTCATGTGGTAGCATTCACGGCTATGTGTAGTGATTTCTACTTTGAAGAGGACTTGTTAGCAAAACTTTTCCTGTGATCTCCCAAAGATACTAGTTTAGAATGGTTTTGCTCTTTACCTCTTAATTTAATACACTCTTTTTCGTAATTAGTTGACCAAATTTTACAACATTTTCAAGCAAACATTGGACCTCAAATCTCCTTGATTGATTTAGTTCATTGGAAGCAAGGTTTGAAATAGATTAACTGAGTTTATTAGTTGGTATCAAGATCTCTATGCACAAATTCATTATTAGATGAAGGATGAGGATGTTCAAAAGGTGTTTATTACTAATCTACAACCTAACATCCATGAGAAAATTCTCTTGATGAAGTATAACTCCTTTCAACATTTTTGTACCACCCTTTGTGATTATCAACTTTTGTCTAGTCAGTATGAAAATCAAACCTCATCACCTCAAGTTGGTCAATCCATGGGTGGACTGCCACAAAACAACTTTAAGAGGAATAATAAGAGTTTCATCAAGGTTAATGGACCAAATTCGAACAAACTTTCCCAAGTGTCTACTATCACTAATCTGAAGAAGGCACCGTATATCTAAGTCCTATCATTCTATCATGAATCAAGCTATGAGTAATAATCTCATGAAGCTTCCTCTAATTAAACCATTGGATCCTAGTAGAATGCAAGGACCTTATCTCGATGCTAATGCTTTTTGTCATTACCATCGGCAACAGGGACATGATACTGATTGATGCATGCGTCTTAAACATGAAATACAAGACCTCATCGATTCGAATGTTATACAGATATCTGGTGTGAATGATAACATAAATAAGTCAGTTGCTCCTCTAAATCAAAATTTACAAACCTTTACTAATCCTTTCCCTAAGCATATTGATAAAAACATGTTGGAGTGCAGAATATAGTAGAAGTAGATGATGGCTATATGGATTATGATGACATTATGGTTATGATAGAAGTGGATAAGGAAAAGTTGGATAACCCACCTCACCCATGAAGGAATGGTATTTATGCTGAGGTTCCTCCTCTGTTATATTTACAAGGATCAAGAGATAACCAAAATGCATCAGAAAAACAAATGGAAGAACTGAAACAAGAGACTATAACAAATGAAAAGATTGAGATAGTACAAGATAGTCCTTGTCACTATGGTAGATGAACTCAACAAAGAAAGCTAGCTAAAAATTGGAAAAGAGTAAGATGATTATCATCAGTTGGAAATAATAGCACGGTTCTCCTTACAAGAAACAAAATATCTCACATACACAAGGATTTGAGAAACAAGCATTACATGGACTTCCCGACAATAAACAAGACTCTCATAAGAACCACTCAAACTTCACACAAAACTTGATAGAGCATCTCTCCAAGATGCTCGCAAGTTCCAAATTCTAGACTAGTTTTTCCCTACATTTAAGTATTTCTAACCCTGGTGGTCACCTATGTCGTAGCATAATCGGCTCATTTATATGACCTCCCCTCTCATGTTATGCTTCCTCCGTGATGTGTTATGTGTTGTTTAGGCCTCCTGGGATGACCCTTGATTCTTTTGTAAGGTCAAGGATACTGGGAGACTGCCTCTATTGTGACCTTCTTCTATTTGTATCATCATTCTTCTATATTGCTTCTCCTCTATTTTCATTGTTGTGTGTTGTGTCTTAAGGACATAACATTGCGGTTGGTGAGTTGGGGGCACCCTGCTACGTGACTATTCCTAAGGAACTTGTTCTCCTCTCTTGATTTATTGTTTACCTTCCTCTAGTGGTTCTATCTAGCAGGCGAATGACGAAAAAACTTATTATACTGATATGGACCTAGTGTCCCTTAAGTGAGAAATCAAAAAATGGACCTAGTCCATACATGACGATGGGGTTGTTTATATTATCCGATGCTTGGCTAGTAGAATCACTCCGTGTGATCTTGATGTTGCCTTATCAGACTACAAAACATAACAATACTACTGCTCCATGCACTTTGTTTATCTTGGATCTAGCCTTGCATTCTTCTTTATCATGATTATATTGGTGCTAACACCTTTTCTTTCAGGAAATTGTGTGTTTGTGGGAACATTTGGCAATAATAAAGTGCATGTCACCTCCAGGGGGCATGGGCCTTACGAGAGCTTGTGTTCCCTTGTGTGTTTTCTTCCTACCTTAACACACTTGATATCGGTACATGATATCAACCACCTTAAGGTGGGGGCATATATAAGGTAAGCTATTTGATTTAGATGCTAGAAAAGTGTGTTTGTCAAGCTTGAAATCTACTGCAATCACTTAAGCCCTCTGTGGAGGTGGGATATCATGCATATCCTTTTATTTTAAGCCCTTATGCAAAAGGCGAGGATGGTGGAATTCTCGAGGAGATTGCACAATCCTATCATTTTCAAAAAGTCCTCTGAGTAGGCGGGGAGCGGATACGAGACTATCCTAACCCTTAAGCATGTCTTTGATGATTGTTATGGCAAAGCCCAATCATCGGTGTGTGCTTGTAATGTGCTTGAGATGGCTATAAACCTAGCAATAGGTTTCTTCCATCACTTGTTTTCTGTGTTTTATGTCTTCCATGTGTGTGTGTATGGTGTGTTTGTTCCCAAGCATAGTCTAAAGACTAGTGGTGATGAGTCCCTCCTATGCTTTGGGATTTGTATGGCATGTTTATTCTCAAGTGCAGTCTAAAGACTGGTGGTGATGAGTCCCTCCTGCACTCTGAGATTTGTTTTGCATGTCTGTTGCCCCATATGTAGTCTAAAGACTGGTGGCAATGTGTCCCTCCTGCATTTTAGGTTGTGTGTTTACTTTCCTTGCACTTGCATTTGCATTTCATATATATGAGAAAATAAAAAATAAAAAAATTACTGCATTCATTGTGTTTTGCATGTCTTCAATGTTGTATTCTTTGTGTTTTGCATGACTGTAACTATCTTCTCCGTGTTTTGCATGCCTGTTACTGTCTTCATTGTGATTGGTGTGTCTTCTCCATGCTTGGCGTGTTTACTGTGCTTGTTGACCATACTTTAATGCATGTATCGGCCTTGCATTTACACATACATTAAAGTGGGGGTTAAATGTTACATCGAAAAATGTCCCCTTGGGGGCTTTTCCCTCTTAAGGTTTAGCTCACGGGTCATTTAGAATGCATTTAGGTCATCTTGCATGTTAATGGTGACTCCCGATGAGAAAACCCTAAAGTTTCATGGCAAATGGGACATAGGGGGTGTGATTAGAATGAATCATGCCTGAAATAGGGGGGAGGACTTGGGCGCCCATGTCCTAGTCCTTCCCTATTTTAGGTCAGGACCTATTTTTGGGTGTCAATTTTATGACCTTTATTAGGTCCTATGCCGACACCTCAAGTTTGAATTACAAAATTCTTAGCGGGAATGTTTGTAGTTACATATATAAGCATGATTAGTGATTCATTTGGAAACTAGAAGATGATTGTGAACTTTTGGCATACTTGTAATTTCAAGATATTCATTGTGGCAAGAGCAAGGCATTGTTATTTGTTGATGATGATTGTTAGTCATAACATGCATAAAAATTTGCACAGCAAACCTTTATTATCTTGAAAAGTACGATCAATTTGGAACAAATTGATGACTCCAAGGCTCCATTGATCAGGTCATGATCTTCTGGCATTACTCAGAGGTTGATGTGACATGCTATTTTCCATTTCAAGGGGTCTTACATTGTCTAGGTGATCAATTTTGTATCTGTTTCCTGTAAATTTACTTCACAAACGAGGTTATTTCTACTATGCTCCATAGATTATGGTTGTATTCATAAGTTTGATCAATTCTTCTGAGAATTTACTATCATGAACATGTTTTATGCTTCTACATTGTGTATTCATTCAAATGATGTGCCTACAAGCAGATATTTACATGTTTATCATTGATGTACATCTGTATTTGCATGATATTTATCATTTTTGACATGCTTTTACTCAAAATATGCTCTGTATATTCAATTATTTACAAGTTATAGGCATATTTCATGTTTATTTACTTTAGATTGTATGTTATTTGCAATTATGAAGGTGATTTGTAATGAAATTCAAGAAAATTTAAAGAAATACTTCTAAATTTGTTGAACCTTTAGCTATTGAGTCACATACATTCTAGATACAGTCATGAAGAGAAGAAATCAAAACATAATTTCACCAGGATGTTCCATAGCTAGATATGGTTGATGCTAACTTCAAAGGAACAAGGAATGAAAACAACATATGCAAACTGACAAGCACTCTAAGGGATGCAGCTAATCAATGCATATATCCAGATCTTATTCACTAACTACTCAAGCTTTACATTAATTTGTAATCAAAACAGCTTCTCTTTCATTAAGTATTCAATAGAACATGTACATTCACAATAGCCTTGAAATTAGTCCCGAATGCTTCAACAATCAAATTTCAATTAATTTTCTAATGCCTTAAAGAGTGCACTCCATCCCCTTTTATAGAATAAGGTGAGGAGGCAGTTACAAATAACCAATGGTCAAGATTTATCTATTCAAATCAATGGTCAACATCCTTTATTGACTTAGTCAACATCTGCATATGTGGCACAAGTTGCCCGCTGGCAACTATCTAGCGAGACTCATTCGCTTGCAAGTGGATCATACATATGATTCTATCATCTTGCATCTTCGCTTACTCTTCATCTCTTTCTTCCTCTTCAGTTTCCTCTTCTTCATCATTTTCTACATCATCATCATATCACTATCACTTTGATGTAGATCATCCCCTATGTGTATCTTTATAGTTGTCATGATGGATTCATATAATTGTACTACTCTCTCAATCTCACCTCCATCTTGGACCTTGGCCTTTATCATTACATGCCTATGGGAATAGAATTTTTCTTGAAGGACATCCATCTTAGTTTTCCTACTGTTCAATGTTTCATTATATGTTTCTACCTTGACCTTCATCCTCATGACCTTGTTTATCACTTCTTCTATCAAATGGTGCAGGGGATCTTCTGCAGCTTGTTTAAAGTTGTCATGGAAAGCCTAAACAACAAAATCAACATCTTGATTTTCTATCTTCCCTTCTACCTTTCCATCCAGTGTCTCCAGGGTTTCTGCTTCTTGTGCCATTAGATTATGCAATTTGACACCTATATCCCTGAGCTTACCACTGCATCTCTTCAAAATGTCACATTCAAATTCAGTGTCTTTATATCAAATACCGAGCTGCTGGGAGGTGTTATTATCCAATATATTATTACTCATAAGTATCTTCATATCAATTCTCTTCATTTCATTCAAAGCATCTAGGTGCTTCTCTAATTTGAATGACCTCCTGCCTACTTCATTTTGTAGTTTATCCACCTTTCTCTTTAAATCACTAAGTGAATTCCACCTCCCTAAAGATGTCTTGACAACTTCCTTAGCCTCAAAAATAGAAGACATGAACCACTTGTCCATTAGCTGTGCCTTATGCTTCATCAAGTCTAATCCTGTAGCCTCTTCTTGTTATATAATGGTTAATGGAGTGGCTGTATTGACAGGTGTATGTTTAGGATCAATTAACCCTTTAATAAAATAATGTAGCTAAGCAATGCGCTCTTTATGTTTCTTATTCTTTTCCTTTTCTCTTTTCACCCTTTGGGTCAAAGAATCAATAATGTCCTTACCTTCTTGACCTTCTTGGTCTTCATTCACAAAACCTAGATCAATATCAGTGATCTGAAATTCCTCAAGGCCAATTTTGCCTTTCTCTTTGTCAACCATAGGTAAGGCCACCTGTGTTATTCTCCTACCTATAGTAGGGTCTCTTCTTATTGCAGATGTCAGCCTTGCCTTTCTTCTTGGTTTAATCATGCTTCCCTCAAACAATGTGGACACATCAAAATCATGTACTTCATCTACTTGTTGCACATTTACCTCTTGTTGCAACCAATAGGGAACATCACCCTTGGGCTCCTAATGATCATCCTCCTTACTTTGAGTATCTTGGGACTCCGTATCAGGCCCTTCCCTCAATGGTGAATTTTCTTTTATTATTTCTTCTTCGTGTACATTCTCATGAGGGGACTTCTATTGAGGGGTTTCTTTCTGAGGTGGAGGATTTTGTAAAGCATGCATACCTTAATCTTGCACCTTCTCTTGTAAATTCTCCTTAGGAGCTTCTTGAGCTTTTTCTTTTTGTTTATCTTGTGGTACATTGGTCTCTTGAGAAGGCTATGTATTATGACCTTGGGAATCACTTGGATCACCCTCAGTCACCTTTTCTGTTTCTTTTTGTTGGCTTTCACCTTGTGATAAACTTTGCTCTTCAGTCTTAGATGTATCAACTTTTTCCAAGTTTACCCCTTTCTCATCTGGCTCCCCTCCTGATTCTGAATTATTACCTTGATCACCCCTTTCATCATGTGGTGAAGAAAGGCCTTGGTCTTGATCAACACCTTTGTCTGGTATATCCTGATCACCTTTATCCCAGAGTAGTGCCTCTGATTGTCCTTGTCTTGTGGATGCATTATCTTGACTTTTTCCTTGATCAGGTGCCAAGGGCTAATCGTTATCCTTATTCTGATCCATATCACCCTGGTAGGTTAAATCTATTGTTGCAGGACTAGTAACTTGCTCTACCAAATTAGCTAGCCCTATCTATTGGGCTACTTCTTTAGGGTTATCCTGCTCTATTTCTTCCATTTCATCTTTTCCTTGGCTAGTCACCTTTTGAGCCATTGGGGTCTCATGTGGGGCCATCTTAGTATTAGCAACCAAAGTTTCCATATGCTGAGTAGCCACATCTTGAACCACCTCATCATCAGATAATTCAACAGTGCTATCAAGTGGAAAGGGGGACTCTTTACCTCCCATATGCATTTATTTTTTGGTCTACTCTTTGGCTTTCTCAGTCTTAAACTGAATTATTTTAGGAATGGGGACCTCATTTTGTAGCTCCCTCCTAAAATTCAAACCACCCATACCTCTTAACATGATGGGATCAGTGCTGACATTTCCCCTCATTGTTGTCTTTTGTTTCTTTGGTGGAGGTGTCTATTGTACTTCCTTTCTTTTCTTCCTTGTTATTAATAAATCGTCATCCTTGGGTCCTTGATCCAATTGCTCTTCTTCCAAGGGATTTTCTTTCTCTAGTTTATCTTACCAAGGCTCATTCTCCATCTGTCTTTCTGTAACCTCAGGAACAAGTTTTATTATCCTCCTAGTCTTTTGTTTATCAGGGGGTGGATGTGATGTAGATGCATGCGCAGATGCTGATGCCCCATCACCCTTTGGTGGAAGTCTCTTAATAACCACCCCTTGCTGTTCAGGAACAACCTTCTTGCCTTTGCTTGGTGGATTTTGTTCCTCAGCAGGTAATCTCTCTCCATTAGATTTCCTCTTCTCAATAATAAAATCATCATATTCCTCATCTGATAGCTCTTGTCTCTTCTTTTTATGATCCACTGTAAGGGCCATACCCTTCTTCTTCAATTTAGTAATCTTAGCACTTACCTAACTCTTTGTTAGTTGGAGGACCCCTTTCATTATTTGATCTAATGAAGTCTCTTCTGGCTGTGTCAGATTTGGAGTTGAAATGGTGTGATTATACACCTTATTTTCATATTCATTTGACATTATCCTCCCATCATCATCATGTAATTACGCAGGCATTGAAATGCAGTCAAAGGTCTAGATCTAATTGAGAATGAGACTTTGATATTTTCTTCTTCTAACCTCTGCCTCATTATCACAATCAACCCAAAAATCTTCAAGATGTTTTTGATGTACTGGTTTCCCCAATAACTTCTGCATTCTGCCATATGGGTCATATGACCTGGCTATAGGAAATGGTTGCAAGTACATGATCTTTAACCCTCCAATAGCATCCTTGATGCTCTGTCTGTTAGGACATATGTACCAACCTATGTACATTGGGAACAACATGGGAGGAATTTTCTTTTGCTCTATGTGAGCCTCAACTGAAGTTGATATTTGTCTAACAAATTCCATCAAGATGACCCTATCAGTGGGGTATCTTGGCAACATGAGGGGCTATCCCTCATATCCTTTTATTCTCACATATGAAAAGGTGGGGAATTGGATAAAGCAGGCTCCATGCTTATAGATAATTGCATGAGCCTAAATGCTCAATCTCTTGGTTTTGTCCTCCTCCATGGTTCTAACTAAATGCATTGAAAATGAGTCATTTACCAACCTGTAGTCTTGGAGGTATGCTCTTCTCTATAATTGTAGGTAATGATCCCAAATGTTCACTTCACCAGCATTGTTTCCAACTTTGCCCACTATCTTTAAGGCATCAAATGTTCCTTAGAAAGCACATGCATATACAACATAGGATGTCATGTAAAATATACAAGCTTTACCATCTAGCTTCCTCATGTTCTCATCTAAGCAATCACTGATGAGCTTGGCCCAGAGAGGCTTATTATTTGAGTATAGTACCATCTGGATGATCCCATACATCCAATTCTCAAAGTTCCCAACATGTCATTTGCCGGTCATCCTGCTCAATAGGGCAATCATATATTGATATTCCTCATCAAAGTCAAATTTGTACAAGTACACTGGTAACTTGGTAGAAGCTGTGTATGTACTGTTCTTGGCCCTCCATTGATACATTATCTTCCTGGCCTCTTTCTTATTATTGTTATAGTCTTTCTCCAACTTACTTAAGATTACACTGACTATCTTATTTGCCATAGGCAGATTGAATGCAGAGGTGATGCCCATGATTGAAAAGTTAGCATACACTCTACCATGCTTTTCCACTCTTTTGGTCTCAGGGTTATAATTTATAGCACATTCCACCACTAACTTAGTGGCGTCCATTGATTTTAGGGCCATTGTCAACCATAAAAACCCTAAGCTACCTTCATAAAATAAAAATGAGTTAGTTAGACCAGCCTTCCACTTCAAAATGAAGCTTAGATGAGGATATTATGATCCAACTCCCTGGTTCCACTAGAACAATTTTGAAATTGCATGGCCTAGGTGGACCCCAGGATAAATTTCTTGACAACTGCTATAGTTGCCAGGACACCAAATTACCTATCCCGGGTTGGATCCTCTTTGAGCATTGGCATAAGAGGATGGACTATAAGGCCCCTATCTGTCATGCCTAGAGATATGATTTAGCCAAGCTCATTTGTTCCAATGTTTTCCCCAACCCTGACTTAATTAGGTCAACAACATTAAGTTATAATCTAGCCACTAGGATAGTAATAGTTGGAAATGGTTCAATATTGATCAAGCTTACCAAAGGATACATTGCCACTATATTCAACTTGGACCCTACAGCCAGCAAACAAATTGACCTCAAGCATTTAAAGAAAAAATTCTAGACTGTGAAATGACATTACAGGGAATATAACTTAACAAAGCATAGGCCAAGGGGTGTTGGTGGGAAATTGGTAAAGATTTTAGATGATGAGAAGGAGCCTTTTCATTATAGTATATTTAATGAATATTTTGTTAGAACCTATCACAGTCTGTGTCAAGTATTAGGCAGAGATGCTTCATATAGAATGTATGTTTCTTTGATGATGATGGTTGTTGATATTCAGAACCTAGATGTCAAGGAACCATATCATTATGCCACTTTCATAGCTGACCATATGCATGATCATATGACAAAGATCAAAAATAATTTGTTTAAACCTGATGTCCAAGTTGAATTCACATGGTACTCCTTGTTGTGCCATATGTACTTATTTTCTTTATCAGGGAAGTGGTACCAGAATCTGCATGTCAAGGTTTCATATACTTAAGGGAACAAGTTGCCAATGCAAGTATGGACATGTATGCTGGTTATCAACTATGTCACAACAGATTATGTCATCTTTGAAGAATATTTTGTGAGGAGAATCCTTGGATTTTTGGAACCAGAGGGTGAAAGGTTGCATCCTGATGTATTAGATTTCTTACGACCTCTGGACAAGACTCCCCACCTTGGAATTGATCACAATTGGGGTGATTTGTTCTATCATGAGCATACTACTTGCATAAAGGTCTATGGATGCCAGACTACACCTCACATACTGCCCAAAGAGGGTGGCATTTTTAGAAGTTATAAGGCAGTTAAATGATTCTGACAAGGAGCACTTTAGGAACCGCAAGAAAGGTTTGTTCATTCTTCCCTTCTTCCATCAAATTTTGTGATTTCTTGATCCCTAATAAGAGTGGGTTGGACCAAATTTATTCAGTTATGCAATGTTTTGGAATAAATTTGGAACAACCAAGGTATTTTGACCTTGAGGGCTTCATCAACAAAACCATAGTTAGCAAGGGAAGGCTCAAATACTTTCATCTGATGGATTATGAAAAGGACATTGCCAAGAATTGTTTTACAATGAATGATGTCCACCACTTGAGGATCAAGTGGGATACTATTATGGCTAGTGAGAAGATGAAGAAAAACATGAATCTTGCATATCCGAGTGCATTTGTAGAAGTGCAAGACCCAAGAAGGATAATTGAGAAAATGTTGGATAATGTAGAATAGTTGATTGCCTTTGCCCCTGCAGGAGAATAGAGATATGCTTATGAGCCTGGCAGTTCAAGTGGAGAGTATGATGTAAAGAGGGAATTAGTTAGCCCCTCCCCTGCCAAAAGGGCCAAGATTATTGATTTGGAGAACCCAGAGCAGATAGAGGTGGTTGACCTAGATGGGGAGGAGGAACATGCACAAGAAACTTGCCCTCATTCACCTGATAGACTTAGACCTTATTCATCCCCAGAGAATAGAGTAGTGAGAGTAATGAGAAACCCTATTTTTGATATTGAAGATGTTAGGGTGATGGCCTGTGACAAGTTTATGGAGGATGATGAATTTGTCAACACTCCTGAATTTAGGAGCTATGTTTTGAAAGTGAGGAGTGAGGAATTTTAAAAGAAAATTGAAGATGCCAAGGCTGGAGTAGACCCAAAGGAGTATGATGTTATTACTCAGGGTGTCCTAAAAGAAGTACAATAGTCTATAAGTGCAATGACTCCAGAGGAAGGGAGAGCACTAGTGGCAAAAAGTAATATTCTGCTTCTACCTCACTCGACTCTATCAGATGCCATTGCATTTGATACAATCACCAGAGATGATTTAGATGTGATCGGGGAACATATTGAAAAGACCCTCTCTGGTGTAGCCTTCAACCCTAAATTCAAAACATTGGTAATATGGACTCTATCCCCAAACAACAAAAAGCCTAGGGTTCAATTAGGAGAGATGATAGGGGATGTAATAATAAAAAGAGTATCTGATACCCCTACTCATCAAGATGCAATCCTAAATATACAGACTACACAATTTGTAGAAGCAACAGCTAATAAATTGCAAAAGGATTACAATTAGCTGCAACTTGATTATTCTCAGGCAGTTGCAGAGATAAACATGTTGAAGCAACAACTATCATTGGTAGCAAGTACTTCAGCCCCTCTTCCAGTGATCCCAACTACAAAATCTCTTCTAGTGGATATAGAGCCTCTCCTTGCAGAGATTAGAGAGTTGAAGGAGGATAATAGGAGATTGAAGGAGGAAAAGGATAACAAGGTTAAACAGGTGGCCACCAACTTGATCAAGAATAGGGTGACAAACATTTTGACCAGAGTTGATGAGACTTGGAAATCCTACTCATAGTTGAGACTAGCCTATGAAAAGCATGAGTCTGACAAACAGAGACTATTGAGCTTAAAAACAAAGTGGTTATATAGAACTAAACAAGTCAAAGAATTTCTGAGGTGTGCCAAGTATGATTCTAATGCACCTCCTGACATACAGAAGGTGTTTAACATATTGAAGTATTTTTAGGATGTGGCCAATTTCGAGTTGAAATTTGATTCAATTGTGAAAGAGAGGTTGTGGGGTTTTGAAAGGTTGGACACTAAGTGGTCACCTCCCATCTTGGAGGGTGATGACAAAACAAAAGACTTGGACAAGTGGGTCGTAGTAAGGAGATGAGTATACATTTTGCGGAAGATTTTCACAGGTGGAAAATGCCACTTGGAACGGGTGCCCGAGCCAAAACGGGTGCCCATTACAAAATAGGTACATGTTTATGATCGGGCACCCAAAGCAAAAATGAGCACCTATTTTTGAAAAGTATAATTTTTTTAATAAATAGGCATGTAGCTTCATTTTAACAGCTACAGGCCATGAGACATTAGGGAAAGCGACGCCAAAAAATGGACACCCACATTTGCTGACCCTACTTTCAACCTCCACAGCATCCCTGCCTCCTCAGATCGATTCTGCAGTGCCCCAGGTTGATTGCTCATCCATTTCTGTTGATTTATATTATTTTTTGATTTGTTTTTTATTGTTTTTGTAATGTTCAACTATATATATTTAACCTGAAATTGAAAACAAGTAAACCCTAATGCATAAACTATAAACCTTAAATTTAGAAATGGTAAACCAGGCTATTTCATAAAGACTAAACTGTAAAACCCTAATTCATAAACTAGGGTTTCAAAAAAAGTAAAACATAAAACCCTAATTAATAAACTAGTGTTTCAAAAATAGTAAAATGTAAAACCCTAATTCATAAACTAGGGTTTCAAAAATAGTAAAATGTAAAACCCTAATTCATATTTACACTAAACTGTAATTCATAAACTAGTATTTCATAAATAGTAAAACATAAAACTGTAATTCATAAACACTAGAAACCCTAATTCATAATCTAGGGTTTAATAAACTAAACTGACCTATTCTTTAAAACCTAAATGACTTATTAAACCTAAACCTAAAACCTAGAAACTTCACTTTATTACGTTAAATCTTTAATTTTATCATATGGACATATATATTATGTTTAAATCTTTAATTTAAATGTTCAATATTCATATACTTGGTTCACATGAGCATGGGTCACCTATAATATTGGATTTATGCACACTATCAGCATTTCTTCTACTCGAGTGAGATTGAATAAGATACAGTTGTTCACTTGGGTCCATATTGTTAGATGTAGAGAATTTTTGTATGCTTATGTAATTGAAGCATCTATTGCAAATAATTTAGTTGTTTAATGAAAAAACATGCATACTAGGGTAGCTTTCTTTACATATAGTGCATGTTTGTAAGGTTGAAAGTGCATTTATTCTATGCCAAAAAATTGAGATGTTGCCATGAAGTTTGTGGAATTTGAATTTTCATATTGTGTTATAGGTTTTGTTTGGTTTGAAGGACCATTTGTTGGGTTGGTAGTTATTGGTGGATCTATTGTTTGTGGTAGTTGTTTCTTAATGCTTTGCATACTATGATGAATACTTATTTATTCTTTATTGAAAGCATAATACAAGTGGCTTCACCCATGGCTCTATTGATTTACAAGTTTAGTATGAAAGGGATGGTTGTTAGGTTCTTTTTGGGTGGAATTCAATATATGTAAAGTGAATGTAAGTTAAAGTATTATTAATATATTGGAAAAAACATGCATAGAGACAAATAATATAGATTTTCCATCTTCTTCTTAGATTGAAATATATCAAGAGAAGAAGAAGGTATTTACAACTACTTGACACTGATAACTATATTTCACACAATTATGATCTATTCTTTTTTCCTCTATATAAATTTGAAATAACAATTCATAAGAAAGTATTGCAAGATTATTGGTTATTTTCTAAGCTTGAACTGAATTTTGCAAAATTAGTAGTTAATCCACTAGAAAAAGGTATCTTGTAATGGTAATGGTAATAATTGATTAAAATATTTTGAGGTATTAGAAGAGTACCTATAGATCTATGTTTTTTTAAAGTTCTCACAAGAAATTATTCTCGAAAGAAAGTTGACCCTACAAATGATAATAAAAAAGAAGAGAGCATTTCAATATAGCTATCCATTTAACAAAAAACACATAAAGAAAGTAAAGTGTCTAACCAAGCTATATTTTAATTTGACTTTGATGTGCACAAACATAAAAAAAGAAAGTTAGAACTTAGATAGGGTTTTCAATAGTGGAAGGTGTTGGGAATTAAGGTGTCTCAACCTTGGTAATTCCTTGCATTATTTATGTTTGTATTTATTAATTCATTGCCTGTGTTGTAAATTAATTGTAAATTCCATATTGTCATATTGTGGGATGTGGCAGAGTCATGTGCCATCCTACATGGAAGATGACAACTTGTAATTTGGTCCTCACATGAGGAGATAGGTGTCCCACTTTGTAGTAGGAGCATTTTTCTATGTGTCGGCATCTTGGATGTTGTGTAAGGGAATATTGACTGAAACAATTATGACAGATTCCTATGACAGAATCTATGACATGTAAGAGTCAGAAATAGAATCTTGTAAGACAGGTGAAGACATGTGTCATGAAGCATCTTTGAAAAAGGCATATTTGGGTGCCCCAAGGTGGACTATGACATGTTGTAAGAGAATATGCTATTTATAGCCTGTGTATGACATATTCTCTTACAACTGTAAGTTGTAACCACTATGACAGATTCTATAATGGTCGTAAGTATCGTAAGAGCATATGTCATAGCCCATTTTTGAAATAGGTGACCTCTTTGGGATGGGAGCTATGGACAAGTGTCAGGCACATTCTACAATGTTGACCAAGTGTCCATAGGCATGGGTTTTGGGCCATGAGGCCAAGTTGGATGCCCATTCGAAGTTTGGACCAATATTGCCTTGTATATTCTATATAAAAAGATGCTTGAAGAGGGAGATGTATTACAGGTTTGACAGGTACTGTTATGCTGCTAGTTTGTCTCCAGATATGAGTGTCAAAGACTCCTGAGAGCTTGCATTGCAAGTGTGTTGTAAACAATCTTTGTTTTGATAATACATTGTACAGGTTTTGGAGTGTGGGGTTTTTCACCCGATAAGGGTTTTCCCCACGTATATCTTGTGTCTCTCTTCTTCTGTCTCACCTTCTCTGTTATGTGTTTTCTACAATATCTCATGTTAATGGTTTAATGTTGTTGTAATAGTTAGGATAAATTTGAATTTGCACTCTCCTCCCCTCATTAGATTAGTGTAGGAAGTGTTTTCTGCACACCTAGCTTCCTTTCAGTTGGTATCAGAGCTTGATCACCTTTGGTCCTAGTTGTTGGGTAGGGTTTTTTTGAGCTAATCTTAGATTGAGTGGGAGTCTTGTGTAGATTATTTTGTATCTTATTGCAGCAAGGAGATTGCAACCACATTCGGAAGGTTAGAGGTTGAGAAATTCAATGGCACTAATTTTGAGTTGTGGAAATTGAAGATGGAGGACCTACTTATTGATCATGACCTATGGGAAATGGTATCCGGTGTAAAACCCGTAACAATGCAACAAGATGATTGGGATCTTAAAGATTGAAAGGCTAAGGGTCTCATTAGACTTTGTTTAGTTGACTCTGTGTTGTTAAACATCCATGAGGAGAAGACAACGAAGGATCTTTGGAAGAAGTTGGGAGATGTTTATCAAGCCAAGTCCTTGGTGAACAAACTCTTCCTGAAAAAGAAGTTGTTTGCTCTGAAGATGGAAGATGGAGGATCTGTTGCGGATCAATGAATGCTTTCAATATGATCATTGCATAATTGACATCTGTGGGTGTGAAAATGGAGGAGGAGGATCGTTGGATGACCCTGCTTTGTTCTTTGCCAAATTCATGGGATCATCTTGTAATGGCTATCGGAAGCACCACTACCACCTTTAAGATGGAAGATGTGGTGTCCTCACTGTTATCTAAAGAAATGAGGAGGAAGACATCTGAATCAACCAAAGAGGCTCTTGCGGTTTGTGGAAGACCCAAGGAGAAAGTGAAGAAGAAAGAAAAGAAAAGTGATAAGGGTAGATCAAAATCCCATGGGAGATCTAAATCTCCTAGAAAGTCCAAGGCTCTTTGTTTGAATTGTGGTAAAACTGGGCATTTCTGAAAGGAATGCAAAGAGGAGAAGAAAAAGAAGAAGAAATCTCCTACTTTAGATTCTAACAAGTCACAAGATGATGGTGATTCCTTCATCACATCCCTAGCCACCCATGCATCTAATGATGTGTGGTTGATTGATTCTGGTACATCATTCCACATGACCTCGCATCGAGATTGGTTCACAAAATATGAAGAGTTCAATGGTGGAAGGGTGTACCTTGGTGACGACTCTCATCTGAAGATTGTTGGTTGTGGAAGAGTCTCAATCCAATTCCCTGATGGATGAGTGAAGGGGATCACTGGAGTTATGCACATTCTAGGCCTTGCACGAAACCTGCTTTCTATAAGTATGTTGAATGATGCAGGTGTGTAGGTTGTGTTTTCGAAGGATGGATGCAAGATGACAAGAGGATCTATGGTGCTTGCATGGGGTACTCGGAGGGGTACTTTGTTTTAGCTGGAGGCATGCACTTCATAGTGTAATAGTTATTCTAACTCAAAGAAACGAGATGTTGTCACTTTATCCCCACCATCTAAAGATGCAGTGAAGAAATCTGTTGTAACTGGTTCTGATGGTTGTGCACATGCTTTGGAAGCTAAGCTTCCTGCTAAAAAGACTATGTTATGGCATCTGAGATATGGCCACATTGGTGAGAAGGGTCTGCATACCCTGAAAAATAAAAACCTCGTTGAGGGGTTAAATGATTGTAATCTTGAGTTTGAACTTTGCAAACATTACATTTATGAAAAGCAAAACCGTGTTCAGTTTTACTCTAGTTCTCACAAGTCTTCTAGTGTATTGGATCTTATTCATTCTGATGTGTTTGGTCTTGTTAATGTTCCTTCATTATCAAAATCTATATATTTTGTATCTTTCATAGATGATTACAGTAGAAGAACATGGGTTTACTTTATCAGAAGTAAGACTAAAGTCTTAAGTCGGTTTAAGGAGTTTAAAGCCTTTGCTGAAAATTAGACTTGTAAAAAGATTAAGTGTTTGAGAACTGACAATGGTGTTGAGTTTTGTTCTATAGAATTTGATAAATATTGCAAGGAACAAGGGATTGAAAGACATAAGACAACTCCATACACCCCACAACAAAATGGAGTTGTAGAGAGGATGAAAAGGACATTGATGGAGAAGGCTAAGAGTATGCTTAGTGGAGCAAGCCTCGAACAAAAGTTTTGGGCTGAAGATGTTGCCACTGCTTGCTATCTGGTAAATAGATCTCCTACATCAGCTCTTGTTGGCAAAACACCTATGGAGGTGTGATCTGGTAAGAAGCCTTCAGTAAGGCATCTTCATGTTTTTGGTTGTGAGGCATATGCACATGTGCCTAGGGAGAAATGGTCTAAGTTGGAGAACAAGGCTGTTAAATGTATCTTCATTGGCTATGGTGTTGGTGTGAAAGGATACAAGCTTTGGGATCCTGTGACTAAGAAAGTGTTGTATAGAAGAACTGTTATCTTCAGAGAGCTAACACCCTCTTCTATTGTTTTATAGGTAGAACAGTAAGAAAAGAAAGAAGATGTAGTTTAGTTTCCTTCTACCCATGAGAAGATTGAACCGACAGACCCTGTGAGGCCTGATGAGGAGGAGAGCTCTAGCAGCTCTGGAAGAGAAGAAGAAGAAGAAGAACCTCAACCTCAGCTATTGAGGAGGTCTACAGGAACAAGAAAGCAACCTGATAGGTTTGGTTATTCATTACTTGATTCTAGTTGTGATTTTTCTTTACTTTCTAACATTAATGAGCCTAGAATTGTGAAAGAGGCTATGGGCATGAAAGATGCAGGTTCCTGGAAGGAGGCCATGGAAGATGAGATGGCTTCTTTGGAAAAGAACAAAACATGGGACTTGGTACCTTTGCTTGATGGATGGAAACCTGTTGGTTGTAAATGGGTGTTTAAGAAGAAATTCGGTGCAGATGGCAATGTTGAAAAGTACAAGGCTAGATTGGTTGCGAAGGGGTACTCACAAGTGTAGGGAATTGATTATGGTGAGATTTTCTCTCCCATTGCAAAGATGACATCCATTAGATTTCTATTATCTCTTGCAGCTGCCTATGATTTAGAGATAGAACAGATGGATGTGAAGACAACTTTCCTTCATGGTGATTTGGAGGAAGAAATCTACATGTCATAGCCAGAGCATTACATAGAAAAAGGTAAAGAAAATTTGGTTTGCAAGCTTAAGAAGTCTTTGTATGGTTTGAAGTAGTCTCCTAGGATGTGGTACTTGAAGCTTGATGCCTTTGTGTTGTCAATTGGTTATTTGAGATCCAAATCAGATCACTGTGTGTATTATAAGTTTGATGGTGATCGTATTCTCATTGTTGGATTATATGTTGATGATATGTTGCTCATTGGGAAGGGTAAGAATATGATTTCTAATTTTAAGTCTCAGTTAGCAGCACAGTTTGAAATGAAAGATTTAGGGGCAGCCAGGTACATTCTTGGAATGGAAATCGGAAGAGACAAAACTAATAGAAAAATTTGGTTAAGCCAGAGTAAGTATGTGAAGACCGTGTTGGATAGGTTCAACATGGCAGATTGTAGACCATTGAGTGTTCCTGTTTCATTGGGGACAAAGTTGTCTGTTAATGATTGTCTGAAATCTCCTAGTGAGGTGGAGGACATGAGTAGAGTACCTTATGCTAGTGCTATTGGTAGTTTGATGTATGCTATGGTCTGCACAAGACCAGACATTGCCCAAGCAGTGGGAGTCCTTAGTCAGTTTATGGCAAATCCTAGACAGATACATTGGGATGCAGTTAACCGAGTGTTCATATATTTGAGGTGTACTTCTGAGTATTCCATTTGCTATCATGGCAAGGCTATAGGACCTCCACTTTCAATTAGTATTCGTGGATTTGTGGATTCTGATTGGGCAGGTGACATTGAAAGCAGGAGATCCACCAGTGCTTGTGTTTACACTGTTTGGTGGGACGATTAGTTGGATGAGTAAGCGACAACCTGTGGTTGCTTTGTCCACTATAGAAGCTGAGTATATGGCTCCAACTCATGCTTGTAAGGAAGCCTTTTGGCTTAAGAGATCATGTTCTAATATTGGTGTTGATGTAGGTCAAATTACTATCAGTTGTGACAGTTAGAGTGCAATTTGCCTTGTGAAGAATCTAACTTTCCATGCTAGAACAAAGCATATTGATGTTCAGTTTCACTTCGTGTGAGACATGGTTGAGGATGGAAAGGTAAATTTGGAGAAGGTAGATACTTTGAAGAATGTTACAGATGTATTGATGAAGCTAGTGGGCACAGAGAAGTTCAGATGGTGTTCAGAGTCTATGGGCCTCTCGGCCTATAGCAGTTAAATCTTGTTAGTCTATTGGCTCTTACAAGGTGTGCGACAAGTGGGAGAATGTTGGGAATTAAGGTGTCTCAACCTTGGTAATTCCTTGCATTATTTATGTTTATATTTATTAATCCATTGCCTATGTTGTAAATTAATTGTAAATTCCATATTGTCATATTGTGGGATGTGGCATGGTGATGTGTCATCCTACACGGAAGATGACAACTTGTAATTTTCTCCTCACATGAGGAGATAGGTTTCCCACTTTTTGGTAGGAGCATTTTGCCATGTGTCGGCATCTTGGATGTTGTGTAAGGGAATATTGACTAAAATAGTTATGACAGATTCTTATGACAGAATCTATGACATGTAAGAGTTAGAAATAGAAGCTTGTAAGACTTGTGAAGACATGTGTCATGAATCATCTTTGAAAAAGGCATATTTGGGTGCCCCAAGGTGGACTATGACATGTTGTAAGAGAATATGATATTTATAGCCTGTGTATGATAGATTCTCTTACAACTGTAAGTTGTCACCGCTATGATAGATTCTATGACGGTCGTAAGTGTCATAAGAGCATTTGTCATATCCCATTTTGGAAATATGCAACCTCTTTGGCATGGGAGCTATGGAAAAGTGTCAGGCACATTCTACAATGTTGACCAAGTGTCCTTAGGCATGGGTTTTGGGCCATGAGGCCAAGTTGGATGCCCATTCCAAGTTTGGACCAATATTGCCTTATATATTCTATATAAATAGGTGCTTGAAGAGGGAGATGTATTACAAGTTTGATAGGTATTGTTATGCTGTCAGTTTGTCTCTAGATATGAGTGTTGAAGACTCCTGAGAGCTTGCATTTCAAGTGTGTTGTAAACAATCTTTGTTTTGATAATACATTGTGCATGTTTTAGAGTGTAGGGTTTTTCACCCGATAAGGGTTTTCCCCACATATATCTTGTGTCTCTCACCTTCTTGGTTATGTGTTTGCTGCAATATCTCATGTTAATGGTTTAATTTTTCTATAATAGTTAGGATAAATTTGAATTTGCACTCTCCTCCCCTCATCAGATTAGTGTAGGAAGCATTTTCCGCACACCTAGCTTCCTTTCAGAAGGTTTCTAAGGAGGTGGCTTGGTTGTCCCTCTCATCTTTATCCTCAAAGGAATTTCTTCTTCCTCCACATCTCCAAGTATGCTACTATAGTTTTCCTCTTAATGTTTTCTTGACCTTTTGACTAGGAATAAATTTCTTCCCTTTAGAGGCCTCCTTAAAATTTATCAAGACTTTGTGGAATGAAAGGAACTCTGAATTTAATCATCTATTAAGACTTTGTTGGTGGGTTGATACCATGTATTATTGGTTATTTAGTCATTAAATATTTAGTAGTTATATAGTACAATTCACTAACAATCTTAAAGTCATAACTACTCTACTAAACTTTTAAAAATATTGGGCATTAAATGCACATATATTATCTCACCTATTAGGTATTTCCCCCTATATCTAGACCTTGAACTAGCTATACATTCTTATAATGTTCTTCCCCTATATCTCACCTACTAGCTCTTTTCCCCTTATTCTTTAGTCTTCTAGGCTTTTAATGTTCCTTATGCTCGTCTCATAATTCTAAATTAACCATTTGTAAAACTCTTTTCACATGAAGCTAAAAACCTACACATTAGATAGGATAGGACCCTAATATATCTTTTTGTAGAGCTAACCTAAATGACTTATATTAAACCGTTAAACCTAAAAACTAGAAGTCATTTTATTATGTTTAAATCTTTAATTTAGAAATATATCCATATATCTATGAGAACTTGATGCTTTTAACAAAGGGGTAAAGGAGACAATAACAATCCAGAAAAAAATTAAAATAATGTTGAGTGTACATAGAATGGGTTCAAAGATTGAATAGGTCAACAAAAAACTTAGTGACATGTTTAGGATTAGTTGTAGCCAATAGGTCGACATGAACTTATTGACATGTGTTTAGGAGTAGTTGTAGCCAATAGGTCGTGAACTTAGTGACATGTTTAGGAGTTTGAATGTAATACATGAGCGTATAAATTTTGACTAGATACTAGGACATAAATTTTTTATTCATGTCATGATTCTTGAGTGTATAAATTTTAATTTTAAACATTTTATAATGTAAGTTTAAATTTTGAATGCACATGTATATGTTAAATTAAATGTTTTAATGTATATTGTTTAAATCACATAAATTTTTATATTTCCAAGTTTTCAATTTATATGTATCTGTATATATTTAAACATATGTTGTGCATGCAATTTAATCTCTATTTTTTTGTAATTACAGCTCTACTTGTAGACCTTATTTCTACACATGGCCGATCTAGCCTATGACCCACCCCATGACCCCCCACAAGACCCCCCCAGGACCCCCCACCCCAACACGTGCCCCCCCCCCCCCACCACCACCACCACCACATGATGGGGCTCATTTGCGCACTACAATTGATGAAAACATACATGTTCTGCAAGAAAAAATCAATTTATTGCAAAGCCAAATCCAAACCCCTCCACACATTTCACAATTTACATCTATGATGCAAACTATTATTGATTTAGTGAATGCTATCCACATGGATCTAGACACATTCCGCTCATGGTGGGAAGAGAGGAGGCAGTTTTATTCATATGGCATCTCATATAAATAGATCAATGATTTACATATTGCCAAAACTACAATTGCTCCATATTTCATTGATCCCTCCACAGGTCAACAAATAACACCAACTAAAAGGAGAATTTCAATCAAATGGTGCACACATCAGGAGATAGCTGAAAATTTTTGGGATCGATGGTGGATGGTCTTTGACCATCCACCTCATGCTAATTTTGAGGTTCCCTTTTATTTTCTAAAGAAATTATGGGCAAAGTTTGAGATGGGCCAAAAGCCTAATTATTTTGATATGAGATCATTTCAGGGTGTGGGTGGTGGAATGCCATAGCATAGAGTAGGAGCACGTGTCAATCCAAATCGATGTTTTCCCATTGCACCTATTGTCCCTTCTCCACCCTCTGTTCTCGTGCCCTTTCACCAGTAGACGGTCGTCTCAGCACTCAGAGTGTTATCATCGCTCTCAGGAAACTTAACTGACCAAGCTACTCACTTGGCAGATGAAGTCAATCCTGGAGAGCCTGCACAGCCTGGAGGAGAATCTGATGCTAGTCCTAATGCATCACCTAGATTGACACCATTGCAGTCCACACCGCATTTTTTTCAGAATTGTCATCAACCATGTTTTGGTCCTACATCTACTTTGGAGGAGGAGTCCTTTTTCGCTACATTATTCACTCCTATGGACTCGGTATGTATGCCACATTTAATAAAATTAAAAATAATACAAATTAATATAGATTTAGACAATTTTTAATTATCAATCTTTTAAAAAAAATTAAAATATATATTAATAAATATATATGTTCATGTTGATTGGTACAGATGACTCCATCAGTTGCTACCACTTCATCATGGCTGGACCATTTAGTGTCAATGACAGTAGAGATGGGTAGACCTTATACAGACGAGGTATAAAATTAGGACCTCTAAAGATTATTTAATTGGATATATTTAATTTAATAATATATAATTTAATGCAGAAATGTGACATTTTAATTTAAAGCAGATGAGAGGTCCTGACACTCTTGTGTCAAACCAACCTAGTCATCCAGGACCAGTGGCAACATCATCTATAGATGAGCCTACTTCATATGCCATGGTTTGTATCTTAAAATTGTACATTTTTAGTTTAAATTTAAATTTCCAGTGTAATTTCATGATTTTATTAAATTCATGTCTTCAAAGTTGAATTTATATATACATGTACACATATATATATGCAGGATGAGATTAGTTTAGGTGCAATCTCAATTCATCGCATCATTGATGAGCCTACATAGGTGCACTAGTCATCTCTCATATTTTAGGTCCTATAGTTAAATCCTATGTGATTTCAAAGTCTTTTGTATCATTCAACCTTGCATTTTGTATCTATACTCTAGAGCCTAACTAGTTCATTCAAGTGTTTTATTGAAATACAGGAATTGGTGACACATACATTCAATCTGCCATCTGAATCGGCACCATTTGTTGCACAGGAGCATGGCAGGAGAGATGATGAGCCTGTTGTGGTATGCTTAGACATTTTGAAGTTTAGATTTAAAAATTTAATTTGATGGTTTGGTTTTAAATATTTGATTTAAATTTATTTAGGATGCAGTTTTGACATTAAAATTGATTTGAAGCTTCTTTTTCTTGTACACAACATGAGTTGCCCTCTCAGCCGCATGGGACCAAAAAGTATCTTGAAATGGATGATGATCAAACTTAGTGTGTACACATGTTTTAGATTGATGGATGGCTGATGGATGGCGATGATGACATGATGTATTAGATTGTTTATGACTATTTTAGTATTGACTATTTCAGTATTGACTAGACATGTATATGTTTTGTGACTATTTCACTATTTTTACATGGACTATTATTATGTCAGTATTTATATCTCATAGACTATTTCATCTAGACTAGGTTTTGCTATTTATTGAATTTCCACTATATACATGTCTATATTCAAACTTTAATTTCATATATCTCATATTTAACACTTCAAATTAAATCACGTGTTTAATTACATAAAATTGTAAATTTACTAATTCTAATTAGATAAGAGAAAAATTTCAATTGATTTAATTTATTAAAGATTTATTAGATATAGACGAGCTAGGTTGGATAGTTTATAGACTAAATGTACCTTCCCTAAATAAATTTAAAAAATAAAATGAAAATTAACAAGTTGTTGAACTAGAATGAATATGTTTGGATTTACATGAGTCAAATCTTGGGACACTTGTGTTAAATTTTAATTGAGTTAAATATTTAGGAAAATTTTATTGATTAGATTTTTCAATAGACTAACCATGTTTAATCAATTTATTTTTAATTCTAGATTAAACATTTCATAGATCAATACCTTCCCTATAAATTTATGAAAATAATTTAATAAAATTAGAGAAATACCTGTACCGTTTAAATTTAAAATTTAAGAAATTTTGAAAATTAGAGAAATTATTTAGTCTACCCTCAATTATATCAAAAGAAAAATAGAGCAATTTACATGTACATAATAATAACTTAATCAATTCAAGCACTTAATAACTTAATCAATTTCATCAAGAGAATTAAATAATAACATTCCTGAAGTAGACAAACTACTAGACTAGCTTTCAAATCATGTCTTTGTATGGTTGTAATCATTCCAACTTCATCTCATAGTTCTCAAAAACCTAATTTATCAGTAGCTAAGAATATTCAAAGGCAAATGTTTCGAGTTATCAATTTCAAAGCTAACATGTCTTCCAAGGAAAAAGCTTTTTAGTCAACAACATTTTTGGAAGTCTAATTAAAAGGGGAATGGGAGTTCTACTCTCCCATTTTCTCAAGTTAGAACTACCCCAACTCTAGCTCTTGTCCTACATCTAGCTCCATCAAAGTGGAAATCAAAATCCTAATTTTACCAATAGTGGTTACCTTTAGGTTGTCAGAGCCACATAAGGTCTCTCTACATGCAGTGATATTGGTGTGTCAATATCCCACTCTCCAAGAGGGATAAGGGAATGATGTTGACCATGGTCCCATCATCCATGAGGATCCTCTTAAATCAATTATCATAGATCCATACTTGTAAATATAGGTTGAGGGGTCTTCTCTTCTAGCTAGCTCAACCTTTGTAGGGATTTTCTTGAGGTTTCAAAAGAAACCTAGATTGTGTAACTCAGTGTTGGGTGGGCTCAAATTAGGTCAACTTGGTTGATAGGATCTTTTGGGGGTGGTGTTATATGGTCAATTCGATGGCCTCTAGAAGGGATACATGGTATGATGAGGATTTTCTCTCAATGAACAAGTTTTTTGTGAACATCTTTTTGAGATCATCCACCAAGTTGCAAGGACCAATAGAATTAGGAGTGGGGTCAACCATGGAGACTGTATGCATGTGATACTCCACTTTTGGAGATGCCCAAGGTTCTTGGTTTTCATCATTTTGAACTAATTCAACGAATCTAAACATTTTGGTCTCTCCCTTTATCCCCATTTAAGGGGTGTTAGATCCTTCTAGGTGAGAGGTGACTATTGATCTAGATGTGGAGGGATTAGGATGATTGGGATGATTCAAAGTGTTCTTGTGCTTACATGGTGGGAAGCAATTTTGGTAGATCCAGAAATTGGATATTTGAGTGGTGAAGGGCTATAGGAAATTATGGTTTGGGGTGTCCTAGAGATGATTATACATCCATGAATAAGTGTTTTTCTTTTGATGATTATACGTCCATCAATTCTCAAAATGCATTCAAAAGATTTTTTGTAGGATTTATATGGGAGATTTAAACCTCCTCTTGTGTCTCCCTATTTAGGGCATGCAAGAAAAGATCATAAAGATCCATGTGGTCCATGTGTGGCACACTAGTTGAAGAGTAAAGCAACAATCTCCACCTAGTTATGAAATGGGCCACTAACTCATTTGGGTCCTATTTGACACCAGGGAATTCTCTAATCGTGTACTTTTAACCAGCTTATTCATGTCAAAGAAAGTACAACTCAAAAATTAGCATTTTGAATGTAATTTCATCAATCTGCACTAAATAATAACTTTTAATCAATTTGCATTAGCTAGTTTTTCATAACTTCTATGTACAATAAAAAGAGCTCCCCTTAGCTTCAAGAAATATAAATATTCTATACTAACAAGGCCAACCACATGAAGGTGGAAGCTCATGTGGCCTCACCTAAGACCTAAGACACATGTATTCTAGTTCTATGTAGGACACCTAAGACACATATTGTATAGACACCTAGAAATTGTAACTTTCTACCTAAGACACAGGCTCTAGACACCTATTACATGGTAGACCTAGTTGACATATCTAGTAGCTACCTAAGCTATATTGATTAAATTAAAACCTTATTCTAGTCTATATCTACCTAGTTGACATATAGAATACCTAAGACACAGGTAGAGACACAGGTATTATATAGTTAGAACCCAAGACACCTAGAGACACCTAGCTTTTATACAATGTTATTCTCTAAGTCTAGATCATCTAAAATTTTATACTTGACACCTAGAGAAGTTGAAGACTCTAGATATGAAACATGTATAGAGATCATACTTGTGCAACAAGAAACAATAGATTTGAATCCTTTCAACACTACATGTGAAAAATTGCAAAAACAAATATAGAAGTCAAGCCACGATGAAACATATATAAAAATTTAGAAGGTCTCTAGAGATCATTTTATTTAAAGTTAGAATTTGTTAAGAAGTTCCATTTAAATTATAATGAAAGGAAAGAACTATTGAAGCATAAATTAAAATAATTAATAGTATAGGTCTAGTGAATACCTGAAACAAAGTGTAAGTGAAATTTAACACAGGTTATATGTTTCCAGCCTCTATTATGATTGCAAAAAACATCTGCTGAACCATGTAATGTATTGTAAAAAAGTTAGAATGTGTAATGATCTTTAAGAGAATTAGAAATATTAATATGAATGCTTAAGGGGAGTTAAGAGGATTATTTAAAATGGGAGTTAAGAGGATGGATTAAGGGGGGATGGAATCAACTATAGTATTTAAATGGTAAGGGTACATGCACTAACTTATATCATTTAGCTAGGGGATAACTTAAGGGGAGTTAAGAGGATGTCTTAAGGGGAGATGGTCCAATCAACTATAGTATTGTTGGTAAGGGTACATGCACTAACTTATATCATTTAGCTAGGGGATGGCTTAAGGGGAGTTAAGAGAATGTTTTAAGGGGAGATGCAATCAATTAGGGATATGACTTACCTAACTTATGGAACATAACTAAGGGATGTCTAAAGGGGACTTAAGAGGATGGCTTAAGAGGAGATCCAATCAATTAGTTAAGTTATCAATCATATTAAATCCTAAACTCACATCCTAGACAAAGATTAAAAGTTTAAAAATTTCTACATACTTGTTAATCATTTAAAACATTTACTCCATTGTACCATCTGCATCCTCTCTTTTTTGTATTGCATCTATGATTGCCTCATGATCTTCCATAGAAAGTGTCCATAATTCTTTTGTGACAGGTTTCTCTTTATATCTCACTAATTGTATATTTGTTGCCACAATCAGATGCGAGTAGTGCAAAATTTTCTTATGTCTTTCATAATCTTCAAATACAGGTATACCATTCCTCCTTATCAAATATTTACGTAGCCAAGTACCAGTAACAACCACAGAACCTGTTGGACACTCAAAGTTATCATCATCTACTCTAGGTTGTAACAACTTATGTTTTGCCTCAACACACCAAGCCAACCAATACTCTGTTTCCTCTTCATTACCCTCAGGTGCATAATTCAATAAATCATAAAAATATACATATATACATATGTACAATTAAATATATATTTCTAAAAAATGTATCGAAAAGAAATATTGAATGAATTTGTACCTTCTTGTACGAGGTCTGAAATATGGTCATAGTCATCCAATGCTTGCAAATGATTATCCTCCTCAAATGTTATCTCATTTTGATCATGTGTTTGTAGAGGTGTTAAGGACTTTTGTTACCATTCTTCAACCCAATCTATATTTTCACATGCTTCCCACTCACTTGCGATACAAAACTACCAAAAACATGCGAGCTCCCTAATCCATAGAGTCCATGTGCTTGCATTTGAACTCTTAAATGAATGCTATTTTTCTGATCCACTAATTGTATCACAATCAAATCGGGGAGGAATGTTTTCTTCTTCAACCAACCAAAAAACTGTTGAACTTCAGAGTTCTCACTTGATCCTGTAGTCAATTTTGTATTACACCAATCCACAATTGCACGTGCATCTTGAAACTTTGCTGCATCATAAAATTTTAGTTGTTCCCTAGCAAAAGCCCTTTTCACACATGCTCCAGCTCCATCATGTTCTCCTTTACCATGTCCAACTTCAAAGAAACTCCAAATATGTTGGATATTGTTTTCTTTATGGACCCTACTTAACTACAAAAATATTTGAGAATTTTTGAATTGTCCTGTATAATTGTCTGACCATATGAAATGTTGTGTCATCTAGATTTGTCTTTCTTTTAAGTTGTAAAATACTTTGAAACAATACTGCACAAACTCTGATGAATATAATCGGTTATCACTCACATAGAAATGGTTCTCTCTCAAAATTTTCATGCCATTTTCTGTACTGTGAACTACATGTTTGTATACAATATGAACAAATATGGACACCTGTACTAAGTTATAATATTGTGATTAAATCTCCTCTTGTGGAGCAAGTGTATAGTTTTCTACAAAGTCAACCATTGAAAGTATAGTTCCAATAGAAAATGTGTTCTTACATCTGTGGAATTGTTCATCAAGCCACCAAGCATATTGAGAATGTTTGACATATTTATACACAATCTTATTCTTGAACTCTGTGATGAATGCATGTACACTACTTTGTTCTGTGACTAACTCACAACGCTTTCCAATTTTTCTATCCTTTAATGGATATTGAACATTGGTGAACCTCTTCACCTCGACTAACTGTTGTCCAAAATCATGTGAACTACTCTCATGCATGTATTCTCCTAACAACGAAAGGTTACCACATCTATTGCATTGTCTAGAAACACATGGTTTTGAAAAATAGAATTGCCCCTCAGTTGTTTCACAAAGTATACTTGTTATAAAATCCTTAACTGTTGTAGGTGGCATATTAATACCACATTCCTACATAATTTGGTTAGTATGCAAAGTACAACGTATATTTCGAAAAACATCATAAAAATAATGAAATTGCACATGAGTTTTACAACAACAAGAGATTCGTTGCTTATTAATCTTGACATACCAAGGTTTGCATTTCTCAAATGATCTTTGAATTATACTAAATTTTTCTATAACTGAATCATCTAGAAATTTTCTATATAATTATATTTGAGTCATGTCTAAAAGATGTTTTGGATGAGGATCACGATTTTTTAACCCCACCATTAATTTCAAAACATCTCGAGCATTTGATGAAACCCTTGTATTATCATGCCAATATTTTTCAATCAAAGACCTAATTTCATGTCAAACCTTGGGAGTCTACCACTAAAAGTCTAACATTGGTTGACTGGATCCTCTTCAGTACTTAGTCTTCTCTTTGTTGTTCTTCTTAAAGTTATAGCATGCACATTTAAATATCGACTTGTTTTACGTATCATTCTTTTGCTCACAACTGATTTATTAACTAAAGCAATTGTTATTGCTCTACATGTTGCATTCTTATCCTTAGATCGACTATTTTTTTCCATAGAACCAATAGCATTAGCAACACTAGACATAACTTGTTCCATTTATTCATCCACCTTTTTGGGTTTTACAAAAATGCCTAATTTTTTCATTACCTTTTTCATTTTTGTCATTCTCATCAATTGTAATACAAGTTGACATTGAAATCTAAGAGTTTTTCTATAAAAAAATTGTTTGTACAATCTATTTGCATGTCTTCGAATTTGTCTCCAAGATATCTTACCACGAAGATCATTCAAAACATTACTTCCAATTTAAAAAAAAAAAAATTTCATTTTCATGCATACAAGGGTTTTCATTTTCATGCATATACAAGGGTTTTCATTTTAATGCATACAAGGGTTTTCATTTTCATGCATACAAGGGTTTTCATTTTTATTTTTTATTGTCTTGTTTCTAGTTGAAGCATTTATGTCATCAACATTATATCCAAGTTGCTTTAAATCTTTAGTCTCATTATCATCGAATGGATCATTCGAAGACATACTTGGATTCATTCTTATATTTGCATTTTCCATGTTCTTGACCTCTTCCACATTTACATACTCTACATTCATTTCATTCAAATTGGTCTCCTCTTCAATTTTCTCCTCCTCAATATTCTCCTCTTCAATAGTCATCAAACTGGATGCTACATCATTCTTCATTTTTTAAATTCTCTCTCCTATCTCTTTGTCGTTTTGCCTCTTTCTCTCGATGTACTTCAATTTCTTCAATTGTCATAACCTTCCTCTTCCTTTTTTGTTGACATTTATTTGATCCCATGATTATCAAAATGTGTTGGATCTCTTCTTAAAAAATGTATGAAATACAAGTAGAAATAGATCCTTTGTTCAATATGATAGTTGCTTGATATTTGTTTGATCTCTCCAAGAAAATGAATCCTTCTAAAAAATGGATTTCCTACTTCATCACATCTGAAAATTCTCTTAATGATTGAATCCCTATAAAAATTGCATAAAATATGTCTTCTTAAAAGCTTGAATTAACACTTTACATATAAAAAGTCGCAGAATTTGTCGCTGTCAATGTATTGGTAAAAATGAATGTCTCTCCAAGAAGTTGAATGCCTGTAAAAAAAAAAAATTCTACTTCATTTCATCTAAAAATTCTCCTTATGATTGAATCCCTATAAAAATTGCATAAGATATGCCCCGTTGAGAGCTCGAATCGACACTTTGCACATAAAAAAATTATAGAATCTCTCACTGTCCGCCGTATTGGTAAAAGGGAATGTTGTAGGTTTCAGGTCGTACTACGAATTTATCAAAAAAATAATAATGGATAAAATAGAAAATGGGTGCCCATTTTAAAAGGGGTACCCATTCTAAAAAAGAAGAAATGGGTACCCGTTTTGTGAAAAGGAAAATAAAATGGGTACCCATTTGTAACGGGCACTTGTTATGAGTAGGTACCCGTTTGCGAATAGGTACCTGTTTCTTCTTTTTTGAAATGTGACACCCACCAATTTGCCTTGGTTTTAGGATTGGTAAAGGCTTGGAAACTCGAGCCTAAGCTTTGGACCTGCAACCAACCTACAACTAAGAAGCCATGAAAACAATGAGAGAAAAAACTAGTTTCACCACTATGGCTGACGACTTTTTTTTAGAATATTTTAACAAAATTAAAACCCATTATAGATCTGAAAGTCTAGTTTTCAAATATGTAATTTTTTTTACTATTGAACATAATTTTCTATTTATTAATTATTTTCTAAACAAACTAACTCATAAACTTGAAATAACACAGGTTATTATTTTTTAATAACTTTTGATTTTGAAAGTTTCTTGAAAAAAAAATGTTTAACCAAACTAGACATCATTCTCTACATGATGAAATTTGTTTTTTACTGAATTGATTAGTTTAGCTCAAATTATGTTGGCCGTACATGAGGGGTTTTAAAAAACACTAATTAGGCTCATTAAAAAATTAATAAAAAAAATATTTATCAAAAAATTACAAAAAAATATCTTGACCAAAATTCAACATCCTAAGAATCTTTCCACAAAAGGAATTAGAAAAATACATTAATTTAGGTCAAATTATGTTGGCCATATGCATGCATGCTTTTGCAAAAAATAGGGGACTTTCAAAAAGCCACTTTTTGTACATACAATAAAAACCCAACTTGCATCATCTAGGTATTTAAAAAAAATACATATTTCAAAGCTAGAAATAAAATCCTACATTTATTATTTTTTACATCATCTTAATATGTTATGTGCAAGTGCTTCAAATGGTCACTCCAAGTATGATAAAATTTGGAAAATAGGAAAAACATTTCCACTTTTTGGCCGAAAAGTGAACTCATCTTCTTGCACTTACCCAAGTGGAGAAAGGAGATTATAGACAATATTTATCAATTAATTCCCACTTGTTGTGATGTAATTGCAAGCGATCCAACTATGCAAGTACTGAGCTTAACGTTGGACAATTTGAACACTCTTGAAAGGAAATTTTCTATGTTCTGTAACCAAGTAAAAAGTATCCTTGATGCCAGGTATGTCAGCCATAATGGCAAGATTACAGAAATACTTTCATTCCCTTGGCCGATAGAGGAGAAATATGGTGAGTGGAATGACAGATATGGAACTAAGGATTGACAAGCTTTTGTTCTCTGTATCTGTAACAATTTAAAGTACGATGTATTCAATGCTGAGAGCACGTTCCTGATCTATAAAGGAACTGTCTTGCTCATTACATAGGGTTGGTTGTTGAAGACTTGGCAAATTTTGAAGGAATAATAAGATACAAACTTGCTGGGTGGCATAAATTTACCATTTTCATATTGTTTTAAATGAGTAATGCTTTGTTGCATGTATATGGTTATCTGTCTCCAAGTTGTGTGTGTTTTTCTTCTGAATCTAAATAGCTAAGGGTTATTCAAGATTTTAGAACATGGGCTCTCTGTGTTGAATGTTTAATTTTGATGTAATATATTATATTATCATGGGAAAGAATATGTATGGGAATTTTTTGTAACATAATGATATTCCAGGGGCGTAGCTATCCCCTAGCTATAACAATTTTTTGAATTAATATGAATGAATGAATGAATGAAAGTGGATGTCCACGAGACCAAAAAATTGTGAATAATTTTTTTATTAATATTAAATAGAATGTAATTAAATGATAAGTGTGACTATAATTAAATGAATGAAGAAATGCAAATTATGTTTATTGTTTAAAACATTTGATGGATGGTTGTAGTTGCATTCCAGAATGAAATGCATAGAACGCTAGGCTTGCGAACTTAAATCTCTGGAATCACCCTAAACCGTTAGATTTACAAAGATCAACGGTTTAGAGATTGATGTGAGTTGTCAATGCAGGACAGCTGTCAAACATGTACTAATAGCTCTAAGCATAGTCCGGAAGTGACACGTTGACTTGACGGTTCATTCACTAAAAAATTCACTTTATAAAAAAAGCAAACTTTCTAGTTTCTACTTTTTACTGATAAGTGATTTTGTTTGTAAGTGAGAGTCGAGAGGGTTAGCACATGGGGCATTAGGGAGATTTCATATTGCTCATTGCAGTGCACTAGGGAGATTTCAGATTGCTCATTGCAGTGCCATTTCCAACAAAGTCGGTAAGACAAAACATAGAATCCCTAGGTTACCTTTCATCGTTTCTTAAAATCTTATTTTGTCAAACTTTGTGTTTATGGTTGAGAGACTTGCAAAAAATTTCACACTGTATAAGCATGTCTACCACCACTAGCAAACCAGACAAAGTTTTTGGGAAAGGCAGAGCAAGTATAGATAAAAAATAGATTATTCTGAATTGCTTAAAACCTCAGGTTTGACTGATGAATACCATGATATTTATGATCCTAACATGTAAGGTGGATTTACCTCAAATCTCAGATTTTAATGTGAGAGTAAGGCTACCAAGAAAAAGAAAGTTGATAGTATCAATGCACCATGGGTAACTGGATTAGGGCACATGATGTTACATGAAGTTTTCCCTTGCCCATAATTTATCATGGTCTGTGCCCACAATTATGATGGTAACAAAAGAGCAATTGTAAATAAGGATACGAAAGAAGAAATTTTATCCATTAATGCAGAAGAATTTGGAAAAGTGTTGGGGTTTACAACCCAAGAATTTGGAGACGTCCACATTGACCTAGAAAAGATTGCTAGTGATTATGAAGTAGCAGATGAAAGGAGCAAAAATTATTTCCTAAATAAAATAGTTGAAGAAAAAACATCTTGAAAGATAACCATAAGCCTCCTTATCCTTAAAATTTTTTTAAATCATGGGCTCAGGATACTATTTCCATGCTAGCATTTTGCCTCGAACTAGATAGCAATTGGGAAGTGGATGCAAGCCTCCTTGAAATGGTATATAATATCCATTATGGTAATGGTGTACATGTCAAATATAAATTTATTGAGCACATTGTAGAATCCATGCATAAATAATTTTTAATGATTAAAGGAGGTTCTACCAAGACATTTAGGTTCACAACCTACTTGTGCTATTTTTTTCTATTCAAATTTAGTGGAATGTTTCAAAACAACAAACTTCAGATTTAGCCCTATAGCAATGCTGAGGAAAATAAAATGGCTCCAATATATGATTGGACCACTAAAATAAGGATGCATGATTCTCGAAGGAACTACAATCATTTTGTACACTACTTTTTGGCTCCAATGCATCAAGCAATTACAAATAGTCCAATGCCTAGATTGCCTATATCATGTAGAGATTTCATTCAACTAGGAAAAGAAATACAATTGGCTGATTGGTACTTATTGGAAGAATATATTGTGCTAAGATTTTATGGATCAGAAGTAGAGCCATACAAACTTCCAATACATGTGACATAAAGGTTTTTTGCATTGGAATATGTAAGGCAGATGTAGAGTACTGATGAACTACACTTTGTCGATCAGCGAAAGAAGACCTTATTTCCTTCTTTACCTTTTTCATGTGGAGGGTTCACATTCGAGAGAAACGCATTTAAGGTGGCACAAGATCTTTTGAAAATTTTTAATTTTGATGTTGTCTGTCACTGGTAGTATGATCCATGTGACACCATTAAAAAAATGATTGTGGCCAATAGGAATGTTGCAAGTAGAATTCAACATCAAAGTAAACCCTTGCTTGAAAACTTGAGAAACAAGGATTCCTGGGATGAGGTCAAAATTGCAATGGAGAAAATTGTTGCTAAGAAATGTATTTGTTTTGAATAGTTGTCAGCAGAAATTATGGCATTGCACCAGGTCCAAATTACAGGAGCACCAGCAGAGAATGAAATCAAGAGGTACAACATTTTTTTATAGAAAAAGTGATAAACCATCTGTTAGAGCAAAAATACCAGATTTTCTAGATGATTCTGTTACAAAAAAATATTGGACATGATAAAAAATTGCAACATTTTGGTCTATGAGAAAGGATCTAGGTGAACCGAGAACTGATGCAGACTATGGAGAAATCAATGAAGATGAAGAGTTTAGCAATTTGTGGAATATATAGCATCCCAATGAATGTGAAGATGAAGAAATTGAAAGTGATAGAGATGATGAACCTAATGATGATAGGGATGACCAAAGCATTTACAAACCTAGTTTAAGTCAGGACACAAAAAAATCATATAATTCAGGAGCAGTCATAGCTAAAACATTGGGTTATCGAGGTGGTGGTTTGGGGTCCCAAGGACAAGGCATTTGGAAACCAATAGATGTAGTCACCACTGCCAGAAAACCATTTGATAAATGAGGCCTTGGAGCTAAATCAGCTGATAAAATACACCAAGGTCATACAAGTAGAAATGGAAGAATTGAATTTGTTACAGATTCAAATCCTAATCCTCATGGTCAGATGAAATCACAACTTGGACATGCCCATGGTGGAAAGCCTAGTGCGACTGACACTGCCACTGGTGGAGAACTTAGTCAACATGTGCTACAACAACAGGTCCAACAACAAGTTACACACAAGAGGACACCAATACAAGATACCACACAAACACTCAATGATCAAGGGACACCAAAGAGACAAAGGATTATGACAGGTCCAAGTCCAACTACCAGTTCCACTACGAAGGAATTATTTCCAGGCACTCCCCCAGTTAGTGTGGCTATAACAAAAATTGCAAGTACTCCTATTCCTTCACCATTCAAGCATTCCCTTATTCTTGTGTCCCCAGGTTTTGATTACATTCAAGAGTTTAAAAAGAAATCAGAATTGTATAAAAAGGATAAGAGGCAACTGATGGAGAGTGTGTCTGTTGTAACTTCAGATCCTGCAACAACCATGATATTACCCACATTTGACACAAATACAGAAATCATGGAGTACACAATTGTTGTTCCCACAGTTCAAAATAAACTAGAAAATCAAATGGATCGATCTGAATTTCAGGTAAGCAGTTTGCAATTTGATTTTTTTGGATTAAAAAATACTAACAAAAATAATATATCAAAGAACAATGAATTGGTGTACACATCATTGCTAAAGCATGATAGAGAGAAAAAAAGTTGCAAAATAAAATAGAAAAATTATAGGCAAATTTAGCAAATGAGAAAGGAAAGAGGAAAGCAACAGATAACAAGAGCAATGAATTAGACAAAAGAATAAAAAAATCTGCCTCTACATCAACAAGCAAAGATGATAAACAAATAGAGGTGGAATTGAATGGACAGAAGCAAGAGTTAGATGAGATAAAAAAGAAATATAATGAGGAAAAATCCACTTCAGAAAAATTAAGACAAAGCATTAGGAAAGCAAATGAAAAGTGGGAACAAAAATTGGATAAAGAGAGGCAAAAAAATGAAACATTGGCTGCAGAGCTTATGGAAGCAAAAATGAAATAAAATCTTGTCAAAAAAAGTTAACTAAAATTTGTAGACAAACAATCATGCACATGAAACAAAAGATCTGGGAAGAAATAATGTAGAGGTTTGATCAATTGTGTGAATTCTTTCAATTCATTGATGCCATGAGACTACATCTTGATAAGCTGAGCAAATATTTAATGGACAACACAAATATGCAACTGCAGGCATATGAGAAATCTGCAAATCAAGTTCTAGAAACAGTCTACAAGGCCAGTGACAATGAATTGATTTCAAAAGCATTACTAATTGGATTGAAGCCGTAATGAAGGTGACATCTATCATTAAAAAGTGTTCAAGAATGTGTGAAATAATAGAATTTGTGATTGAGCCTACAACAAAGATTAAGAAGGAGGATGAAAAGGTAAGGAACTTGACAAAGCTTGGTTTGCCATAGGGTTTTGACACAAATGACCGATTCATTGGAAAGGATAATTTCAGAAAGAAAATGGAGGATGCAAGGAAGATTTATTTGGACCAGTTTCTTGGGAACCCGGATGAGGCAAACTTTTTGGATTTCATCAAACAACTGATACTCTTGAATGTATCTTTGGTTGAAACATTCAAGTCAGACAACATCAGCTAGAAGAAATGACAATTCCACCACCTGAACAGTGGAAAGTGCTAAAAAAGCTGTTAGAATGATTTGATATTGATATTATGAGTTTCCAAGTTCCAACTCAGCTCTGTACAAAGTTTTCTTTGAGCAAGATTTTACATTGCCTCTATGTAGTCCTTCATTTGAAAATCAATAGAAAATTCAAATTCAGTATAAATAAGATATTATATGGACATGTATGCTGGATATTCAATTATATGTATTATTTATTTTATCAATTGAAAATAAACTCTAGTTTCAACTACTAAATACACATTCAACGATTGCTGATGTTCATTGTTCTATATCCTACTATTGTTAATATGTTAAGCTAATTTTATTTACCATATCAAAACAAAAACCAAAATTCTACTTTACTGTAAATTTTATGTTTTATGCACAAATCAACTTTAGCAAATAAATATTAAGCATTGAGTTGAATGATGAATCACCGAGTACATGTAAAACTTATCAATATGACACAATTCAAATATGAAATAATTAATAATATGTTAATGTATTCAATATGATTCACAATTTCAAGGAATACAATATAAAATATCATCAACAACAGTTTTGGAATATAATTCATGAAATGCAGTATAAATACCTAAAAACTACTAATTCACTTCCATTTCTCAAATCGAGTCAAGGTCCTCAAACTGATATTCAAATAAAGAAAAAGAGTCATCTTGATTCTGAGTCTCATCTTCATTTTCTTCGTCTTGATTCTGAGTCCCAAAGTCAAATTCATTAGTCATTGTGTCACTGTTATTTGTCCCACCACTACCAGCGTTTGAACTTGAAGTGTTGCACAACCCTCTTCTTTCACATATGGACTTCCAGATTGTAAGTGCCCTTTCATAAGGAAAATTTTTGACATTATACGCACTTCCTAACACCCTCAAGTAATTTTCCAAATTCTTGTCTAGTTTGTTTCTTATCTTTGATTTCAAAAACCCCAATGCACTGAAAACTCTCTCATCTTCCACCGAACCCAATATCATTATTTGACATAAATCAATAAGTTTGAAATATTCTGATATCGAATCACGCAATATTTCACTCTGACCCAAGTTTTTCCAAGCCTTTGTTATTGATCCCACTTCGAAGGGATTCTCCATGGCATTAAACTAGTCTATCATACTTCTTACAAACCGACTACATTATCCTTTAAGCTTATTTCCATCTATAATTCCTTGTATTTCCTGTCCATTGCATTCTATAATTTTTGAAAAGTATGCAGTCAAGGTAGTTACTTTTTGATGAAAAATGCTTGGGCTATCTCGGTGGCCTTGAACCCAAAATTGAGGATACACAATAGACATGGCATCAAGTATTTCATCTCAAGGGAATCGATTATAAATATCTGTTGAAAGATTGCTTGCAATTTCCTTCAAATTGCTACTAATAGATTCAACAATGCCATCAAAATCACCCTTTCTAACAGGTACTTCTCTAATAGAGCGACTGACTGTCTTACAATGGTGCATTGGTATCTCAAATCCATGTACAAAGACACATAACTCCCTGGTTGAATTAAACTGTAAATAATTTTTAGGATGATTCAAATCTATAATTATCTGCCACCTATGAAAATTTGGGCTTTGAGTTGTTAGATCTAGATATAGATTATCGAGGGCCATGCATGTCATTCTACGTAGTTTGGTATACTCATAGATATACATAGTTCTATCTTGGGATTTATTCACAAGATTGTTCATTTCATCTAGCATGGGGAGAAGAATAGATAAAGTTAAGAGTGTCTCTATATTGCTTAACCTATGTAAGAGGTCAAGAGCTTTGCCTACTGTGTTGTGATGCTCATACATTGTTCCAATCAAGGATGGATATTCTGAAAGAACTCGTTGCGCTAGTCCATGCAAGGAGATCCATTTGGTACCAACATCCTTAAGAATCTTGTTTCCTACTATTATTCCCTTAGCAAAATTTTGAAATTCCACAAAACGTTTGGGACTTCGGCAAAAGTATGTGTGGAGCTCGCGGACTAGATTTTCAACTTTTGATACTATAGGAAACTTACTGACAATTTTAAATGCTAAATTCATTCTGTGGGCCATGTAGTGAATGGCAAGCATGTATGGTGCACAAGTAGTTTGTAATTTTGTGCAAAGACCGGTCCTATGACCTTACATTACTGCAGTTCCATCAGATCCTACACACACCAACTTTTTGGCATTTGTCAAGTCATCCATACCTACAATTTCATTCAAAGACTTCTTAACTAGTTCAAATAGATTTTGTGATGTTGAACTGTCCTTCATTTTATGAACATAGAGTAGATGAGCTCAGCGGACATGTTCTTTTATAGTATACACATGCATACAGACCCAAGAAGTATTATCTACCATAGTAACTTCATCTAAAGATAATGCAATGAAGTTTGACTCTTTTACATTCTCCTCTAAATCTTGCTTTTCCACTGCAGCGAGACAGTTTGCCCATTCCCATCCAGTGTTTATTGACTAATGTGTGCTAGGATAATGAGGAACACTCAAAAAAGATAATAAATTACTATACTTTGGGTAGTTTGTCATAGGACGCCTTCTAGACAAAATATGAAAAACAACACTCATCTGAATAGTTTTTGCCAGTTGTGCTCCTTCCATTACTTTTCCAAATTGAGCTTTGATTATACCTCCACTTGCAGCAAGCATTGTCATTCCTTTCTTATGCTCACCATATTCCATGGCATACTTCACATGAACACATTCTTCCTTTGATTTCCATCTTACTACTGATGTTTCATTTTTGTCTATAATTTGTTTTTCATAAACTTTACCTATATGCTTTTCTATAGTGTCAAGCTTTAGCTACAATTTCTTGTCTCTTTTACATTTCCAACTACAAATCACACACTTGCATTCTATTGGTTATTCATCTTTGTTTTCTTTCTCCACTGGTTCAATGAATGGGTACTTTGACACCCAATCAAGCTAAAAATTCCTTGACATTTCCCACTCGCGCCCCAGTTTTAAATCTTTTGATTTGCCTTCTGAATCTTTTGATTTTCCTTTTGAATCTTTTGATTTGCCTTTTCTTTTCTTCTTCCCAACATCATCTACAGTGCCAGCATTTTCTTTTTCATCCAAGTTGATTATCTCAATCTGGTTAACCGGGGTATCCATTGGAACATCTTCTGCGGTATTGCCATCCTCATTCTGGCTAACCAGGGTATCCCTTGGAACATTTTCTGTGGTATTGTCATCCTCAATCTGGCTAACCAGGGTATCCCTTGGAACATCTTCTGTGGTATTGCCATCCTCATTCTGGCTAACCAGGGTATCCCTTGGAACATCTTCTATGGTATTACCATCCTCATTCTGGCTAACCAGGGTATCCCTTGGAATATCTTCTGTGATATTGCCATCCTCATTTGGCTCAATGAAAATCCCACCTTCTGGTGGTGGTGAGGTATTGTGAATGGCTTCTTCATCATTATTTGGTGCAAGAGTTGATGGTGTAGCTCCATCTTGATTTGATGGATCAGAAACATTGCCAGTTCCAAAGTTAGATTGTATACTAACTCCACCTTTTCAACATTTTGATGGCCTACCAGTCCCTTCACCACCATGAGGAGTCTTACCCTTGTTGCACTTGTGGCTCAATATCTTGATCTGATCTCCCACTTTGAATAAAAGCTAGAAAAAATGTCTTCTTGTTTAAGAAGGACATACTCATAGAATATAGATGCCATTCCCTACTAAATATCTTCTTTAAGATTAAATCAAGAATGGAAGAGGGATAAAGCCATAAAGAAATCTTAAAACACTAATACTATGAAGAAATGATCACTCACCTTTAAGTTTAGGTTTTCACTGACTTGCTATTCGCTAATGCAGGAATGCCTATGTTGTAAGTTTGTAACTTTGTCTACGATCAACTTCAAGATGCCAACTCCAACTTCTGAAATCTAAATTGAGAGCTCACAAGTCACAAGTTCAGAACTGAACAAAATGTGTAAGAATAAATTAGAGTTTTAATTGTATTTATATCAATCCATATTTGGCGAATTCTGCTGGAATTCTATATGGTATATCAAAAAGATTTCGTGAATCCCGCATGATTATATAAGGAATACATTTAAGTGTCGGTGAATCAAACCTCAATGGACTACATACATTGAAATTTCCAAGGCGAATATGGCCCTAAGATTAGCACGGAGGTGTCATGCAAATTGGTGAAATGGCCCCTCATAATCAACTACTTGTAAATTTTAATTGGCGAAATGGGTCCTCACACGCAGTGACCATGTAATGGGGTTGGTGAAATGGGTCCTCACATGCAGTGACCATTTAATGGAGTTGGCAAAACGTGTCCCGATACACAATGTTGTTTTAATAGTATTGGCAAATATATAGGTGATTTAGCACTTCATTCCAAAATTCTAGGCAAAAATATTAGTTGGCCCATTTGAAACGCGTATTTTGTTATGCCAAAAATCTTACTTCATTAATTCTCATAAAATAAACTGATGGCAAATGTATATGGATTCGACCGATAATACGTAAAAACTAGGCGATTTGACCACTCTGTTGGATGTGATTTATTCACCAATTCTGACTTGGTTGATCTGCAATATTCACCAATTGGCAAATATTCACCACTAAAAAAATCTCTGCATGGAACATTGATTACTTGTTTACTCTTTTACTTCCTAAGAAAGCTACCTGGTTAGGAAATATTGTCTGGCTTGATCACATACCTATATCTGCTCAAATAAGAAATCACTTATAGAGTTTGGGTAATGCAAATAAGCAAAATGAAATCTTATGGAATTATTTCAAAAGAAAATGTCAAGTAAGTTCTGGATACCTAAAAATGTAGTGATAAAGTATAAAAAGGATATTGTATTCATGGTGGATAAAGACAAATGCTTCATGGAAGCTATGGAATCAAGAATTGTATGGGTCCCTACACTAGGTTATGAAGTTGAAGAAGATGTCTTGACTAAATTTGCTGATGCACTACTAAGTAAACCTATTGATCCCAAAGAGGACAGATTTAGGATATTCTCAGAATTATCTTCTAGAATGTTGATGGAATATGAGAAGATAGAGAAAACATCAAATGAACAATTAAGTAAGGCAACAACCAGTTCAGAAGGATCAAAGTCCATAAGTGCTCCAGTAGAATGGACTTCAAGCACTCCAAAAAGGAAAGATAACAGATCTAAAGAAAAGAGACCAACATCTAGTCTCAGAAAAAGATCAAGGACCTCACCCATAATAGATGCCACAACTGAAGAAAAGAAGAGAAAGAAAGTTTCATTTTGTAAAGAAAAAGTGGCAAGAGACACTGTTGCAAAACCTTTGGAAAAGCTACAAAGTGTACAAATCTCAGATCTATCCAAGTTTCTTCAAGAACCAATAAATCTGAATTCCCTATCTTCGGAATAGAAATTTGAATTAGTATCATTTGCCCAAGCAAAGGCATAGGAAGAATTGATGAAATCTCACATACAAGACAATAATCTCATTACAACAGTATCTGGTGTACTTGGAAAGTTGGTACCTGATTACCAGAAAGATACAGTGATATCATCTATAGATCAACTAAATGGTATGATAAGATCAATCAATAATCATTTTGAATCCTTTGAAAAATCTATAGAAACAAAGGTCAGTAAAGAATTTGATGAGAAAAGATTAGCCGAGTTAAAAACCATGTTGATCAATGATAAGATCTCTATAGACTAAGGAATTAGAAGTCTTCAAAGTGTCATTAAGGAAGCTAGTGACATATACAAATTTTGTTTATCCTAGCTGAAAGTCACAAAGAAAACAATAGAGAAGATCAAGGATTTGGAGCAGAAACTGTTGAACACGTCCAAGACATTTGACCTGGTAGCAGAATTAGTTAGTAGCAAGGAAAGTCAAGTCATCAACCTTCATAATGACTTGAGTAATCTAATAAGTGAGAGGAATCAAATCTAAACTAGAATGTGTCAACTGAGAGAACTAATCAGTCCTAATTTAGACTCAATGTTTAATCTTGCAGCTGAAGCACAAACAACTTCACATACTGTTACACCTTTTGATCCTCACCAAGCAGAGACCATAGTTTTTGTACTTAGTGGTCATATTCAAATTTTGGACAATGCAAAGAAAAGATGGGATGGTGAGATAGCCCAAATTAAGAACATATTCAATGACATCCTGCATCACATGTAAAATAAATTTGAAGATTGTACATGTAAATATGCAGCAGAGTATAGCAAATTTTGCAGTTTTGACAATTTTTTACTTTGGAACCTATATCTTTGCCATTGATGTCAAAGGGGGAGAAGAAGATCAATGAAAAATGGGCGAACATCTCAGGGGGAGAAGGAATATAGAGTGTATATAGAAAGGGGCAGCAGTCAAGGCAATCAAGTATTTTTCACTAAGTGTTGCCATCAATGCCAAAGGAGGAGATTGTTGGCAAGAGACACTGCTATGTTGAATAATTGATTGTTGTCATTGATGGCAATAGGGCAAAGATGGCATCACTCTAGTAGACTAACTTGATTTGGCAACAAGACACAAGAGTATTCAAGACTGAAAGACCATAATGACTAAGTATGGACAGTATTTAGAGTAAGGGACATAAAGTGGATCAGTATGCCTCTGCAGATGAAGACTGGCAAATGCAATTCAGGTAAGATGACTCATATCTATTTGATGATGATATATTCCAATGTTCAGGTCATGACTTCCTCTGGAAGTCATCTGAAGAAAATATCTAAGTCTGGATGAATAGAAGTAAGATAGGGACAGTGTATAGTGCGAAGTAAAATGATCCGCATTTCTCTGCAAGTGCATATTTTGTTATGCAGTTTTGAGGTGTTGTAAACACTTGTATGAAGTGTCTAAATCTAGAGTTGTAAGATCTGAAGTCCACCAGAAAGATAGTTGCAAGCTGCTGAGTATCTCCATAGTGTTTGACAGAGTTTGACTGTGATAGAGTCTAAGTTCTAATGGTCTGCATTCTGCCGCTAAAGAATATTTTTCTCTGTGGTTCTAAAGGTATGATGGGTGATGTCTAAGGAGTCTTTGTCATGATTTTGAGCAAGCCATGTGGTCCACAGTGAAAGTTGTGATCTAACAGATAGACTGAGTTAGTAACAGTCTGTGTTTGAGGCCGACATGATAATTTTATTTATGTGCACAGTAAGTTCTATTGATTAGAACTTTATCCTAAGTGGTTCTATAATTTAAGCTGACATATGAGAAGGTGTTTCAAAAGTTATTTTGGTCCTCCATATATTTTGATGAATGGATTTGGCCAACAAGATACAAGTTTATTAAGTATACGCTTCATCTAAGTATGCCGACCTAATATGAAGATCTTTAAGTATTGTGGATATATATATATATATATATATATATATATGTGGGATCAAATTTAGTGTTTGTTGTGTGACACAAAAAATAGTGTGCGAAAAGGTATTATGCGTCTGATTGATGCGAGTTTGAGAATTGTAGAGCAAAGATGGAAGATCAGTGATGATGAAGACTCAAGATTTAGTATTCAGTTGCTAAGTGACTACACCCTGGCATACTAATAGATGATGTTACAGTATTCATATTTCTTATATAATTTCACTTGTACTTGGCAATGAGCCTAGCTGTAAGCAATCATTAGGGTTTAATAGCCATCATTGTAATCTTTTTAGGTTTAGGGTTGAGGCAGTGAGCCTGCTAGACCTAGTTGTACTTCATGGTAGTAAGCCAGCATGTTCCAGGCCTATGGAGTGACCAAGCCTGAACATCACCTTTTGTAAAAGATTGTAATATATATTGGGAGCTAATCCTCTATGTGGTTTTTCCCTTTCTTGGGTTTTCCACATAAAAATTTGGTGTCTATGTGTCATGTTTATGTGGCTTGTATTTCTGTGGTTACTTTGCATTCTAATTATTAAAATTGGTATTTTATTTAATTGTTCAAATTTTAGAATACTGATTCAACCCTCCTCTCAGTATTCAATAACTTGTGGCTATTGTGACACCCTTGACCATTGTGGTAGAACCTAAATTTCTATTTAGTGGAATTAATTGAAGAAACCTATGACCTTAATCCTTGTATGGTGTTGATATACTCAGCCTTGGAGAACCCTTTTTGGCTGACCCTTTTAAACATTGTGTTGTAAATGTGTGTGTACTCGTAATATGATTTGAATGTTGTCTCTCTAGTGATTTTGATAGGACTTGTATTATTTTAACACTAATCACATTAGTTCATCTAATATTATTGTTACACCTGATGAAATGTGAATTATGCATTCAATCTCTTAACTTGTTAATCTTAAGTCATATTTTTATGGTTCTATCATATTAAAGGATGGTTATATAATTTAGTAATTTTGATACCTTTGATCTTATGTGACTGAGTTTAGTTTTCAAGGTGACATTTTTTTTAGTAAGTGAGCTTCAAGGAAAGGATAACATTTGTATTGATAATTAGTTTGATGAGTTACTAATGCATTATGCTTCTTGATGAGAAAGTACCATGAGTGGAATTAGGATCTACGGGATTGTCAAGTGATTTGATAGTTATGAACGCTAGTCATGTGAAAGGAGAAACTTAGGAAAAAATTGCCAATGGGGGAATGGGAGAATCGTCAGAACCTTAAATTGAACCACTTCATATGATGAAGTTTATTCTTGTGATCTTAAAGCTCCTAGGGAATTAAGGTTGTGGCTTTATCTAACTATGGTCCTCTAGAAAACCCTAATCATGATTTTTTTTCCTTGGTTTGCTTGGACCTTAGCCCATGAAGGGACTAAGGCCTGCATTTGTTAAAATATGTGGTTATGTGATTTAATGGTGATGTTAATTCAATTTTAACCCTTATGTTTAAATTGTTGAGTGCGTCATAGGTGGTGAGTGCCATCTTATGTGTCAAATTTCGGATTTATTTTTAAGGGTCCTTTTTAGGGGTGTTAAAATGTCATTTTATTGAGGGTTTTGATGATTTTAAGTTCCTAGGTCAAGTACCTAGAGGTTGGGCACCTTTTGAGCCTTGAAATTTTGATTTTAGGGAAGATTTGACCACTCCCAAGTCCCTTGGGAAGGGAGTGGCATCGATAGGTTTTGGGAAGAGGCATGGTGGACTTGTCACCATCCCATCTCCCCTTTCTAGGTTCATGAATAATGGGTGGGTCAAACACACCCCATCCCAATGCCCCACACATGTGGGAGAAAAACCTAAAAATATTTTTGGAGAAGAGTGTACAAGTACACTCCTCTCCCCGAGGTCTCAGACATGTGTGAGACCACGAGGAGTCAAATCACTCCTTGTGTTTTGGTATTGGATGAGGGTAGATGAGTTGTATTACATGTGGCACCTCCTCATTGAAGAAGAGGAGTGACATGGAACTCAATACATATATCCCTTCTTTCAAGTTGAGAGGGAACTTTACTAGACTTCATTTTCTTTTGTTTTCTTGCATTATGGGAGGGAAGGGAGAGCTTGAGAAGAGAAGGATTTTGGAGATAGTTGGATAAGCAACTGAAGAGAGTTGGAGAAGGAAGGAGGAACTCATCCCTACAAATACATGTAGAGAGATAAGTTCTTTCATTCCCTTACCATTCTTGCATGGTGTTTCATTGAGTAGTCTTCTTTTATTTGGTGTGAAATTTGGTTCTCCTGATGAGAAAATTTTGGTAAAGGATTGTGTTCATAAATTGGTGCTTTGTATTTTGAGAGATATGTGAGTTAGATGGGCAAGAGTGTCACATTGAAACGTTGGGTAGGGAATGAGAGAAACTTTTGATATGTGATTGTATGTTATTTGCTATCTTTTTGTGCTTGTTTTATCTTAGTTTTTCTTTTATTACTTATGTTGGGTTCTAAACAATTCTCCTGGCTCGGGGGATGGCTAGGATGTCTTATGGTCTTATGACGCCATATTGGTTGGGTAGAGAGCATTCCTCCTCCTATTGGCATGCTCATTATTGGTTTTTTTAGCATTATCACTTGAATATATCAGTTGAAGGACCTCCTTGTAAAGGGAAAGGCCAATGTACTCATTTTGTTGCCCATTTAGTTGTCGAGGAGAAATCTTTGTATTAGTGTCATTTCAAGAAGCAATCGTGTGATTTAGGCATGATAAATCTATTAAGTGGTGTAATGTATAAATTAAAGGAGAAGGATTTCTTAGAGTTGATTCCTTTTACAAAATATAGTTTTAGTTATACCTATCTCATTTGTAAGAATAGATGCATGTGTTGGCACAATCATTATGTAACAAGGTTTAAAACAAATATATAGTCTCCTCTTTTAACTTCTTTGTTGTGCTTAAATGTAATCATTCTTTCTAATGGTAATACAACATAGAAATCTTAGATCTAAACTTTATGAGAAGTGTCTCTCAATAAATCCATTGACCTCAAGAGTAAGACTATAACACCTTAAGTGCAAGACACACATATTTCTTAACAAAAATTTAACCTCATAGAAATATAAATAGATCAATAGGCCATAAGAAGTGTATATACACTAACAACAAATATTTATTCCTTTCCTTTCGTAGTGTCATTCTTCGAATCAGACATTGGGATTCATACAATAATTACTACAAATATACAAACTGAAAGAAGTGATTTAAGCAACAAAGCTGCAATACATAAAACAAATCTACAAATAGTTTGTATAATGTGTGTGTCTATATAAAGAATAATGTGAAGGGTTGGAATATATCTATAATAGAGTTATAAGAGAGAGAAAGATATACATATACAAGTTTAATAATTAAAATTTAAATAGAGAAATAGGTATGCTCTTATTTTTATATACATCTATGTAAATGCAAATGTTATATTGTGATTGTTCATAAATAAAACTATTCAGATAACATATGTCTCTTTTTGGAAATAGCTATTAAATGTTTATAAAACTTTTACATATATATATAACTAATTAACATTTTAAATTGCATATATATTTAATAGTTCATTTTTGACATGTAATATCTAAACCATCTCTGCAATATTAACCGGGCCTTATTTTATTTTGAAAGATAAAAATAAATTTTAAAAAATAAATAGAATGAATAAAATAAAAGTAAATAAATATAATGGCAGTTGGGCAGGTGACATGGCCGAAACCTTGCCGCTGACCCTCAAAATAGGCACACAGGCCTGCGTGGCGTCGGCTATGCATCAAGGCAAATCAGATACATACATTGGATATGAACACACATCTATGGATTACACCGTGAATTTATACAGTAAAACTCTGTTTTAATTTAATTTTCGGGGATATATATCAATAAAATAAATGTGTCCTCTCTGCAATAGAACGACCTTGGATTTATTTTTTTCATGCATCACACAGTACGTACATATATGTTGGATATATGATCACATCCATATCATAAAGAACTTCATGAGAAGTTCCCTTTGAATACAGCATGAATATTCTGGAGCCATCCTTGCCTTGGAAATGCTTGAACTTGCTCTTCAACTCTGCATGTATGCCCTTTCTCCTATCTGCAAGTGAAAAGAAAGGAAGAATCTTAGAGAAAACTCTTTTAAGTGGAAATATTTTAGATTAGATTTTAGATTAGGGTTCCTTGAATTCCCTAAAGTCAATGGATGAGATTTGATGCATATTCCATTAAAAGCCTTAGACTTACACATTTACTTTGCTTAAACTAATTACAATCTAGTTGTGTTTTATATCTTGGTGGGGGACAATGTGATTAGGACCCTTTGACTTGAGTTATAACTTAAGTCACTTTTATAAACAAGATAATAAATTAATTTTAGTTATTCATTATTAAATAGGGGTTTGTCTGTTTTTTAATATTAACTTTTATTTATTAGGAAACTTTTATAGGGATTTGACTTCATCAATAGTCTTTATTTGAAGGCCTAGTGGAGCTTTTGTCCAACATACATTATATTTTAGCCATAACCACAGGCTTAGTAATATTAGTCAATATGGTGATGTAGACAGTTTTCCTAGGAATCGATTTGTAACTTAAATATGTTTAGCTCATGTTAGTAGTGGCTTGTGTGTAACTAAAGCCAACAGTGTAATTTAGCCTTGGGAGTCAGTGGCATAAAATATATAAAATGGTTGATATTACCCTATTATAATGTATTTGGATATAACTTATAAATACTCCTTTCATTTAGCTAAGTTCATTTACCATCCCTCTTAGGGAAGCCTCAGACCCTTGCTATCAAGACTTAATCCTACACAGCGTGTTGATTTCCCTTACCTAATTGTTGGGTTATAGGCCACATTCTCATAGTTGTGTTTTCCCTTCTTGTCCCTAGTACTATTGACGAGTCCTCCTATCTAACTAAGCATGTTGTAGCAATCCTTGAGACATCAATGTATGTTGTGTGTGTTGTTACCTAGTAAGTGCCAACATTTTGTCTTTTAAAAAATGTAGTTTAGATTGTGAATTTATGTGCTTAAATTTTTGGCATGACATTTGGTATCAGAGCCAGGTTTTGTGAAACTGGGAGCTCTGGTAATTGTTGGGTCATGGAATAATACTAATGTAAGTACATTTTTTAGTGATACTTGTTAGTTTAGTTTTTTGGAAGTAAATAATTATTGTTGTAGATTTCATCCAATTGTGGAATTGCATTATAATTTGTATGCCATTCTATTTTGTGTGAAAACCCTAAATAAATCAAAGAATGACATCAATCATTGTAATTACACAACTTGAATTATTTTGTTACAAAATACAACTATTAGTGATTGTTGTGTGTCCTTTCTGTTTTGTAGGAAAATAGGGAAGACGGGATTAATAGGTGATTTAGTTAGATCCTCCTTTCACTACAAACATTCAAGGACATTCAACCGAGTTGAATCATAACTTTTACAAGAGGATTCACCTATAGGTTTATAGTCACTTGTAACGATGTGAAAAATTATAATTTGTTAATTAATGTATTAATTTAATGCTCAATTATGCTTAAAACCCTAATTATGCAAAATTGTAAATAAATAGACGAATCCCGAGAAAAGCTCGCAAACAGAGATGTAATATTCAGAGTAAATACATACCAGACTTCAAGATTCTAGATCCTAAAATGTCGGGGGCTAAAGAGTAGATGCCCAAGCCCAAGGTAGAGTTTTTTTGTTGAGAATCCTAGAAATGTTCTATAACTTGTTTCTGTTGTTCTGGTGGTTTTCAGGTATAGAGATCCAGAGGGCTTCGAGGCGAGCACCCAAGCCCAGGCAGTCCTTTTATTCTCTGATCTGGATTCTATATTCTTTGTCATAGCCTCCTGCAATTCCACTTCCGCAGAACATGGCACATGTCACCTGCAATCACAAAGAAGGGGGTTGGGGGTTGTGGTGTTTACGAGCTTGTCTCAGTCAAGCCCTGGAATGGCATTCAAGCCTTCCAACATCATTGTTTGATAAAGAGTGCATATTCCTACGGGATAGAGGCAAAAACAAATGGATAAATGATTTATTCAACACAAAATATATCACCTTAGAGGTATAGCTCACATGTATAAATGAAAATCCTTCAACACATGAGAAAATGAAGCCAAATCTGCATAACAAAAACAACAACAGTATTCGGCTCTGCAACAATGAATGCTTTGAATGATCTAAAATCATAAGTTTGCCAAAAGTTCATAATCATCTTCTAGTTTACAAATGAAACCCTAAACATGCTTATATATGCATTCCCACTACAAATTTTGTAATTCAAACTTAAGATGTTAGCAATGGAACTTTTTAAATGGTCACATAACCGACATTTAAAATTTAGGTCCCGACCAAATAGGGAAGGACTAGGGCACGAGCGCCCAAGCCCTGAGCCTTTTTTTCAAGGTGGGATCAAGCTCAATAAGGTCCCCTTAGTCCCATTTGACATGGGTTTTCAAGGATTTTGCATCAAGAGTTAAAATGAACATGCATGGTGAAAAACAAGGGACTTGGAAGCTAAACTTAGGAGGTAAAAGTCCTAGGGGGACATTTTACGACTAAACATTTAGCCCCCACTTTAATGTATGTATGAAAGCATGACCCATACATGCATTAAAGTACAGTCAAAACACAACAAACACGCTAGGCATTTGAAGCTAATGCATACACAAAGATTGAGGAACTATTTCTGGCCCCCAGTCTTAGGTAAACATTAGAGAAAACACATTGCAAACACGCCAAACATAGTGAAGACAGTAACAGGAATATAAAACACGGAGAAGATAGTAATAGTCTTGCAAGACATAGAGAAGATGGTATTGAAGGCATGCAAAACATGATGAATATGATGAATGCAGTGATTAGTTCATTTTCATTTTCATATAAATGAATGTAGATCATATGTATGAAAAGTAAAAATGCAACACACAACCCAAAATGTTGGAGGGGCATTTTGCCACACTCTTTGGACTACACATGGGGGAGAAGACGTTCAATACAAATCTCAAAATGTAGGGAGGAGCATCTCACCACATAGCTTTAGACTACACTTGAGAACAAGCATGCCATACAAGACCCAAGTGTAGGGAGGGGCATTTCACCACACAACATTAGACTACACAAGGGAACACACGCCATACAAAACTTGAGTGTAGGGAGGGGCATTTCACCACACAGTTTTAGACTACACAAGGGGGAAAACACACGGAAGACACATAGAAAACACGAGTGCCATATAGCATGCCATAGACATACTATACGCCTAAAACATGACAAACAACGCGATGGAAGGAACTTATTGCTAAGACCCCACCATATCAAGCACACTACAAGCACACCTGGTAGTTGGGCTTATGCCACAAAAACCACCAAAGACACACTTAAGGGAGGATACACCATCCCCGCCTCTAGAGAGGGCTTTGAATAAAAGGATATGCATGATATCTTACCTCTATAGTGGCCTTAATGATTGCAATATAGAATAAAGATGTGCACTCGCACCGGAGATACAACATCCCACCTCCGTAGAGGGCTTACAAACATGCTTCATTAGTACCAAAATCATCAGACAACTTACCTTTATATGCCCCCACCTTAAGGTGGTTGATGTCGTGTATCGATATCAAGCACGTTAAGGTAGAGAGAAAACACACAAGGGAACAAGAGCTTTCGGAAAGCCCATGCCCCCAAAGGTGACATGTACTTAATGATCACTGAATGTTCCCACAAACACACACTTCTTAATCTAAGCAATGCATGAAAACAAAGAAGCCAAGGCTACACGACCGTGTTTGAGTCCAAGTATAGCTGTGGGGCTTATACTACAGGATCTCAGAACTGAGTGTAACAACAAGGTGAGACACCCAAAACACTCAAAGTGCATGGAGAAGATGTACTATTATGATTTGTTAACATGATAAGACAACATCAAACATCACATGGAGTGATTCTAATAGCCAAGCATCAAATATATAAATCAAGCATGTCATCATATATGGACTATGTCTATTTTTGCTTTGCTTGCTGAAGGGACACTTGGTCCATATCAGTATACTTTTATTTTTCATCATCTGTTGACTAGATAAAACCACTAGAAGAAGGTAAACAATAAAAATAGAGAGGAGAATAAGTGTCTTAGGAACAATAACGTAGGAAGATGCTTCCAGGTCATCAATCGCAACTCTATGCGCCTAAGACATAACACACAAAAATGAAAATAGAGGAGAAGCAAGATAGAAGAATGATGATACAAATAGAAGAATGGTCACAACAGAGGTGGTCTCTTGGTATCCTTGACCTTACAAGAGTATTAATGATCATCCAAGGAGGCCTAAACAACACATAACACAACATGGGGAAAACACAACACAAGAGAGGAGGTCACATAAATGAGCAAATAATGCTATGACATAAGTGACCACCAGGGTTAGAAATGCATACCTATTGCACAATCGAACTAGTGATTGTTAGAACTTGTGAGCATCTTAGAAAGATGATCCATCATGTTTTGCAAGAAGTTTGAGTGGTTCACAACTGCTTGATCTTTGTTTTCGGCATATTCATGTGGTACTTGTTTCTCAAATCCTTGTATATTTGAAATCATTTGTTGTTTATGAGGTGGAGAACCACAGTTATTTCCTACTAATGATAACTATCTTATTCTTTTCTGATCCTTTGATTTCTTATTTTGTTGAGTTCATCTATCATAGTGAAAAACACTAGCTTCCACCATATCAACCTTTTCTTGTGTCATAATTTCTTATCTTGGTTGTTCAATTTGTCTTCCCAATGCATTTTGGTTAGCTCCCAATCCTTGAAATGATAACGGAGGAGAAGCCTCAACATAAATACCATTTCTTTGTGGATGAGGTGAATTTGCAACTTTCTCCTTATCCACTTCTATCATACCCACTATTTCATCATAATCCAAATAGTCATCTTCCACTTCTATTGTATTTTGTTCCATCATGTTGTTATCAATATGCTTAGGAAAGGGATTAGTAAAGATCTATAAATTCTAATTCGAAGGAACAACCAACTTATTTCCATTGTCATTCACACCAGTTACTTGTATGACATTCAAGTCGATGAGGTCTTGAATTTCATGTTTAAGATGCATACATCATTTGAAATATCATGCCCTTATTGTCGATAATAATAACAAAAAGAATAAGCATCGAAGTAAGGTCCTTGAATTCTACTAGCATCCAATGGTTTAATCGAAGGAAGCTTTAAGAGGTTATTACTCACTACTTGATTCATGATAGAATGTAAGGAGTTAGATATCGAAATGAATTGTCATTGTTGTTGTCGATTCTAAAATGGTGCCCTCTTCGAATTAGTGATAGTGGACACTTGTGAAAATTTGTTTGAATTCTACCCATTAACCTTGATGAAACTCTTATTATTCCTCTTAAAGTTGTTTTGTGAAGGTCCACCCATCAATTGACCAAATTGAGCCGACAAGTTTTGGTTTTTATACTGACTAGACAAAAGTTGGTAATCACGAAGGGCGGTGCATAAATGTTTAAAAGAGTTATACTTCATCAAGAGTATCTTATCATAGATGTTAGGTTGTAGATTTGTAATAAATACCTTCTGAACATCCTCATCATTCATCTGGTATTGAATTTGTACATAAAGAGATTGATACTGACTAATAAACTCAGTTAATTTCTCTTTCAGGCCTTTTTTGCAATGAACTAAATCAATCAATGAGACTTGAGGTCCAATGTTTGCTTAAAAATGTTGTAAAAATTGATCAACTAGCTGAGAGAAAGAGTGTATTGAATTCGAAGGTAAAGAGAAAACCATTCTAAAGCAATATCTTTGAGAGATCGTGGGAAAATCTTTTCTAATAAGTCCTCTTCAAAGTAGAAATCACTACACATAGTCATGCATGCTGCCACATGAGTATTAAGATCACCTTTTCCACCATATGTTTCAAAGTGAGGAGTTTCAAACTTCTCGGGCATAGGAGTTCTCAAGTTTCATAAGATAGAGGATTATGAGCATGATAAGTTGGTATATTAGGTTATGAAGAATTATTCAAGCTCATCACCTTTTGTTGTAAAGAGGTCATTCCTTGTAAGAGTTGGTTTAGGAGGGCATCATTAGGAGATGCGATTTGAGAATTAGATGTTGTGGTTATGAAATTTTGAGGAGATTGACTATGAGTGGTAACAAAAGGTGGTTGAGAGTGATTATTCATGAAAGAAGTCACCCTATGTGCTAAGTTTTGATAATTGAATCCCATAGCTTTGTAATTTTGTAAATCAGTGCCATTATATACTTGAATACTAGTGGTAGCATTACTACAAGCATGTGCATTAGTAGTTAAAATTGTTGATGTAAAAGTAGACATTCCAATAGTCAGTATAGGTGTTGATACTTGTGTATGAGACGATGATGACATGTTATTAATAACATTCACACGTTCAGTCACTAACATAACATTATTATGCACTATATGATTTAAGCCTCAAAGTGCATTAAAACACCATCTTTTTCTTCTTTTAACAATTCTCTTCTGTTATGAATCGTAGGTATAGCTTCTTCCACTATCCTTTCATTTTCCATAAATGCTTGAAAATCAACTAGTTCTTTGTCCAGTTTGTTTATTTGCTCATTAGGTACATGTGTTATCACCTCAATAGGGTCCTCAACATCATGAAATATTTGTTCTTCCATTGTAGTTGTAGGTATGTTATCTTGCAAATTTTGAGTTTCTCCTTTTGTAAAGAAGGTGTTCAATAGATTTTCAGATGTAGGAACACCGTTGGTTTTAGGAGCACTAGAACCCATTAGTCTAATACTTCTTAAAATGATATTTCTATTAGGGTAGTGGGTTATAAGACTCATGCAAAAGCATACAACACTCAATGCACAAACTAATAAAAGAATCCCAAGGAACAAGATATGCTTATTAAAATACACCTAAAATGTTCAATTTTTCCATAATTTTTCAATGCAAATGCTTAGAAGAAGAAGTGTTGTAAGGAAATTGATGAGGGGAAGAAAATTATAATCTTAATATCAGTCCAATAATGCAGCAATATACTTTACAATACACCTATAATGCAAATCCAGATAGATGACAAGGTCAAAATCTAGTGAAAATGCAAGAATTTTAAACCCTAATTGTGAAATTAAGGCATGAAACTATGCAAAATGATGTATGAATGAATTATAATCAGTTTTAAGATGTGAAATAACTTCATCTTAGATCTGAAAATGAAGTCACAAGTTCTGCAATGCTCAATGCAAGTGCAATTTCAAGGAAAGATGAATGAATATGCTAGTTTTTGTTGAAATTGACTATGTGAAAATACAGAATTTGAGATGTAAATACAAAAACACACTATGATGCAACATTACAAAAAAAAAATCAGATTTGAATGAGTGTTTTAAAAGAGTAGTAAAATCTGAAACAAGATTTTAACCACAAACCCTAGCTTTTGGAAAAACTAGGTTATATGAAGGATGCACAATTTCAAGCAAAATCTAACAATTTAAGCATGGAAATGCAATCCAAATGATTATAAAATGATTTACTGCTGTAATTTATATTAGATATGATGCAAAAAAATCATATATTAAATGAAATTGATACAAACTATACAAAAATGCAAGCCTAGGATGCCAATTGTTTTCAAAATTTTTAATTTGTTTGTAAATTTTCAAGTGCAATAAGATGAATGAATGTAAATCTGAAGTAAAACACTCAGAAAGGTGCAAAATTCAAATAAAACATGGGTTCACCAAAATGTTTTGTAGGAAAAGAGGGAAGACGGGATTGATAGGTGATTTAGTTAGATCCTCCTTTCACTACAAACATTCTAGGACATTCAACTGAGTTGAATCACAAATTTTGCAAGAGGATTCACCTATGGGTTGATAGTCACTTGTAACGATGTGAAACATTAGAATTTTTTAATTGATGTATTAATTTAATGCTCAATTATGCTAAAAACCCTAATTATGTAAAATCGTAAATAAACGAATGAATCCTGACAAATGCTCACAGACAGAGATGTTATATTCAGAGTAAATACATACCAGACTTCGAGATTCCAGATCCTAAAATGTCAGGGGCTAAAGAGTAGACATCCAAGCCCAAGGTAGAGTTTTGTACTAAGAATCCCAGAAATGGTCTATAACTTGTTTCTGTTGTTCTGGAGGTTTTCAGGTAGGGAGATCTAGAGGGCTTTAGGGCAAGCGTCCAAGCATAGGCAGTCCTTTTCTTCTCTGATCTAGATTCTATATTCTCTGTCACAGCCTCCTATAACTCCACTTCTGTAGAACATGACATCTGTCACCTACAATCATAAAGAAGGGGGTTGGGGGTTGTGGTGTTTAGGAGCTTCCCTCAATCAAGCCCCAAAATGGCATTCAAGCCTTCCAACACTGTTGTTTGATAAAGAGTGCATATCCCTTTGGGATAGAGGCAAAAACAAATTGATAAATTGATAAATGATTAATTCAACACAAAGATATCACCTCAGAGGTGTAGCTCGCATGTAGATGAAAATCGTTCAACACATGAGAAGATGAAGCCAAATCTACATAACAAACACAACAACAATATTCTGCTCTACAACAATGAATGCTTTGAATGCTCTAAAATCATAAGTTTGCCAAAAGTTTATAATCATCTTCTAGTTTACAAATGAAACCCTAAACATGTTTATATATGCATTCCCACTACAAATTTCGTAATTCAAACTTAAGATGTTGGCAACAGAACTTTTTAACGGTCACATAACCGACATTTAAAATTTAGGTCCCAACCAAATAAGGTAGGACTAGGGCCCAAGTGTCCAAAGGATTAGGCTCCATAAGGTCTCCTTAGTCCCATTTGACATGGGTTTTCAGAGATTTTGCATCGGGAGTTAAAATCAACATGCATGGTGAAAAACAAGGGACCCCGGAGCTAAACTTAGGAGGTAAAAGTCCTAGGGGGACATTTTACGACTAAACACCTTCCTTGCCTTGGGAATTAGGTTATCAATAGAATAGGATGGTGTGGGAACGAGAATAAATTATCTTTCTAGTGAAGCACTAGTAGATTTAATAAATTTTCTAAATGCAAATATTCCCTTTCAACCTTATGATCCTTGAGGTGACATAATTATTGACCTTATAAGGGCATGGTTACCACATGGAGTCTATTTTTTTGTCATGTTTAGATAATCCAAAACTCTCTAATGTGAAAATAAAATAGTTAAAGTTTGTCTAACCTCTAATATTTCTTGCTCTTTCATTAGAGTGTGTAATGTGTATCCTTCTTATTCCTTGTATAGAGACTTGTTACAGAAATGTGTCACCTTCTGTAAAGGTGTGAATTCTTTGACCTTGACATATGGAGAAAAGCTTATCTTAAGTGGCTAGACTAGAAGTATTCATGTATTGGACCTTGGTCATTGTAAATTGAGCCTCCTATGCCTCCTTTGAAACTCAAAATTATGAATTAAACATGGTTCCCTTGTGACCCCCCTACATGTATATTTTTCTTAGTTAATTCCCTTGATGTTTGATAGTATATATTGTAGACGTCTAATTGTATTGAATTGTGGAATCTTCATATTATATTCATATGAGACTTAAGTTTAAAACAAATAAGAATGTCTTCCAAGTAGGGGCTATGTGAATAGTTAACTCTCCTTCTGGATAAGTTGATAGTGCTTTGGTGGATTGAGAAACTCCATGGAATGTAATTAATTTACATATTATGGCTTCACCATTGAGAAAATTATTGGAAACAAGCAACTTGAACAAGATATTATAGATAAAAATTTAGTAGAGAAAAGTGAAAAGAATAGGTCGTTAAAATTTGGTCAACATTATGTAATGAATTCCTTCATTTGCTAGTGTTTAAGATAAAAACTTCTTGTGTATGGTTGTTGTGTGAGCTGAAATTGGATAGGAGTCAGATCGTACTTAGGGAATTATGCTCTTACATATGTGTGTACTTGTATTCCTTACTATATATGAAATGTAAATGGGAAAAGGGGATTGTAACATATACTAGATGAAATAAATTTAAGATTTAGAACTGTGAAATCTTTTATGATATGTGTTATATTGAATAATTTGATTTTAATACCCTTAAGGATGTATGCACTTCATGTATTATATAATTGTACTATGTGTTGAGCAATTAGGAATGCTCGATAATACATATTTCAATTTAGGTCATCCTTACATTTTATCTTGGATATTAGGATTGCATGAAGACATAGCTAAAACTTGAAAGCATAGAAAACTTAGTCATGCTAGAAAAGAGATAAGACTAGGATAGAATGAAGAAAACAATCACTCACCATGTATGTTTTCCAATGAAATAGCATTAATGATAAATTAAATGAGTAAGACCTAGTGCAACATAGGAAATGTAGTGCATGGTACAGGGATAAACTATAATTACAAGACAAATTAGTGGTCAAAATATGTTTTGTTTATGATTGAAAATGAGATAGCTATTGCAATATGAGGTTGTTATAGAAATAATTAAACCTAATTGATTACTTAAGGAATGAACCTAGTAGGAGTAAGTGAAATTTGTGAGTTCTTATTCATGGGGTGCAATGTGATAAGTATATGTAATTTAATATGTGTTGTGATGTGTGAATACTGGTAAATGATGTGATGTGAGAATGCCAGTAAATGTTGTGACCGTACCTCAAGTATGTGATACATGATATACAACTTGGGGAGAAGGATTTAGTAGACATCATGTGTGATCCACATATGGGCAGCCTTTATGATAATTATGTGTGTAAATGTGTTTTGGTCTAGTTGAGCATGGAAATGTTAAAAAAAAATTGTATTGGTGTGTTCTTTTTGAAGAGAGACGTGCAAATCACTCTCCATGTTCTTATGTGTTTTGATGTTTTAATGTCACCCCTAGCGTTGATCCTTCCAGTTGGATGAGAGTTCGCTAGTGTAACTAGGGGTTGAGAGATATGGGTCCTCTATTGGAGAATGTAATTTTCCATGGACATTAGTCCCAATTGACTCCCCCACACATTAGAACCAGACTAGTTGGTTCATAGTGCAAACCCATTCCTTGTTATTTGTTCCATGGGTAGAGGACGGACCCTAATGTTATTTGGTTCTACACTCATTTTAGTTACAGATATTTTGCAGTCATGTTGGCATGTGCATTAGAGACAACTATTAAATTTTGGGTATTTGGTGGCATCATGAATTCCTAGTGTTGGGAAGACATTATCAGTTATGGGATACTAGTGCTACATTTGGATATAAATAATGTTATAGCCCTTCATTATATGGATTTGAGATTAGTTGTGAACAAGTTGGTATTGGTAACTTCTAGTATTGGCACATAATGTTTCATCAAGACTTCTAGAGAGATGATAGTCATGACTAGAGTTGGTGTGGCATGATGATTTTGTTAGCAACTTGATCTTGGGGATAGAAAGATAGTATGTGTATAATGAAATAGTATTTGTGTTAACACCTTCTTTTAGGGATGACTTGATATTTTGAGACAAGTATTGGCATATGCATGGGGGTGTATTATTCTTGACTTAGGATAATTACAAAGAACCTTTTTAGAGGTGATACTTCAGACACTTGGTACAGGGCATTTATTACAGGGCATGTTCTAGGTTATGTGAGACATGTGATACTTTAGACACTTGGTACATGAAATTCATTGCAAAGCATGTCATAGGTTGTGTGGGACATGTGATGGTTTAGTATGGTATTACATCCTATTATTTCATGTGGTTTGAGACCACCGTGATATTGTTATATATTTCTATGTGGTTTGAGACCACCATGATATTTCATGCTAGTATCTTTGTGTGGTTTGAGACAACCATTCCCCTCCTCCCCTTAGGTAGTCTTGTTCCAAGGCCATGTGGTGATTGTAATGTGCAAAATTTTATAAGATTGTTGGATTATTTATTTATTTGTTAATGGTTTTCCTTAAGTATTAAGCTAGCAGTATTGAATTTTTTGCTTTATTCTACTTAGCCATTTAAATTTGAGATGGTCCCTTTTGCCTCAAGGACTTGCTTTTGGTTTGAATTTGGAATGTTGCAATGGTTCTTACTTTAGATCTTTGCTTCTTTTATGAAATTTTAATTGAATATTTATCTTATGATCTTGTTTTACTTAAATCATTCTTGATTTGAGACTTTCTAATGTTGCAACTGCCGATATGTGTGAAGTAATGTGACTTGTGTAAATTGCCATATCTAGGAGGCATACCTGGTAGGTTGTATAGAGGAGTGGATGGCTTGGGGAATTCTTTTGTGAGGATTGGGGCTGCAAATGGGACCAATACATGGGATGGTTGTAATCCATTACCCCCTAGATCTATGCATGTGACTCATGTGTACCTTCCTCTTGGAGGCTAACCCCTTTACACAAACAAGAGCAAGGTACTAGGAAATGTATGGAGAGGTCCTCTAAGAGGGCCTTGAGACCATCTTTCCTATTGGATCCTTTGCACTATGATACATGTGACATTGGTCCCTTTGGATACGAGACTATATGGTTCTACAACTACTTGGATATTGGCACATTGGATTCTACATTTATAGGGTTATTCAGTTATGGGATATATGGATCCATGGACTATGGACTACGCAATGGTAGGTTGGCACTTGTCCTCCTTGTAAAACCCATTTTGTGAGCCTCATAATGTGAGTCAAGTGAATTTAATTGTGATATATGTAGTTGATACATGTGAGTATAATGTGAGTTATGTTGTGAACTAAGTGTTAGAGAATAGTAGCAATTATAAAGAGTTATTAAATGCATGCATTGGTTATGATATAATATGATGCCATGAGGACTTATGGAGTTGGACAATTATTCATCAATGTATTATTTAATTTCTAAAATAATCATGATGGCTATTGTGGTTGAAATCTTGTTAACATGCACATGATAACAAAGTGGTTGATGTAGTTCTAGTATACAAAGGTGTAACTTCCTTTTGTATGGTCTTTGTGACAAATTATGAAACATGTTGGAGGCCCTAAAACTCATGCACCAGGATTGGTTAAGTGTGTCTATTGTATGATTACCATTAATTGTGTATGGTTACTCTCTTTATGGAGAGGGTGTTTTCTAGATGCTTATTATTTTATGATCTATGTTTTTTGACAACCAAGTTAACAAGGCTTGTTGGCCTTAATACATGTTTATGTGGCACCTTTGGGCATTGCATTTCCCAAACCTTAGGGACTTCTAGAAGGAAGTCTAATCTAAGGGGATGAGAATGTAAGGCCCCACCTTACTTGTGGCTATTGTGACACCCTTGACCATAGTGGTAGAACCTAAATTTCTATTTAGTGGAATTAATTGAAGAAACCTATGACCTTGATCCCAGTATGGTGTTTATATACTCAACCTTCGAGAACCCCTTTTGGATGACCCTTTTAGACATCATGTTGTAAATGTGTGTGTGCTCATAATATAATTTGAATGTTGTCTCTATAGTGATTTTGATAGGACAACTTGTATTATTTTAGCACTAATCACATTAATTCATCTCATATATTTTTTTTGTAATCGATAAACGATAGTGCCGGTAATTATATTGGTATTAAAAAGGCAAAAGGTATATAGAGAGGCCCAAACTGGGCAAAGATGGGCATAAAGGCCATCAAAAGGTTGCCAAAGATAGTGGAAACCAAAAATGTCCATATGGATGTACAAATGAAAATCATGAGTTGGAAAGTGAAATGCAAATGAAAGGCCACTTGAGAAAGCAACATGCTCCCAATGTGGCAAAACTACCAGCAAGAGGATCCCAAAGGCTCATCCCCCAAAGAAATATGCAAAAACACACTGCAGATATAACCAGCAATCATAAAGACTTCGACATGCTCACCAAAGATCTGTCCATTGTGAGGACAAAGAAGGACAAGAGTTTGTCCAAACATCATTTGCAAAAGATAAACATCATAAATGCCAAGATTTGAATTTGGCACGCTAACCAATGTCACCACCAAGTCCGTAACCGCTATCACAACAAGTGTTGGCCAACACACCACCTAGTCCATACCACCTCCAAACCCACCACCAAGACTTCACCCAACACCAACACTGGCAACAACGCCGCAACCAAAGAAACACCCAAACCACCACCTGCAACTACTACCAGTTCCTGAATAGGGGAGGTGCCAGAAGAAAAAGGCCAACATGAGAGGATCTGCCAACATAGTAGATGGATCGACAAACATCAAACAAATAGCTCACCGAAGAACTACCCTTTTGAGGGACAAAGAAAAACAAGAAATTATCCAAATAAATATTTCCATTAAATGGAACCATAAATGTCAAGATTTAAACTTGACGATTCCAACTTCGTCAAGACCATTGCCAGGTCCAAAAACTCCTCTCAAATCTTCACCTGATGCCTCTCCTCTCCCCCTCCTACTCTTCCTCGCCCTCTACACATAATGCAACTAAGGAGAAATACTATCAACCGAGTCTCAGAGCCAGGTCCAAGTCTGAGACTAGATATGCGTTCATTAACTTCCCTCAGATATAGGGAAGCCAACACTCCTGTATCATGTCCAAGGCCATTCTCGTACCCATAGCTAGGTACCACCAGAACTAGCTCACAGTCCAAAATCTCCTCCAAACCCACTATCAACACCATATTCATTCTGTGGCTTCAACGATTGGTACTCCACATAGGTTCCTCTTCCAAGACTGCTACCAATACTGTAGTAAAAAACTCCCTTGCTAGAGTCTGCCTCTTCCACCTGAGACTCCCCCAGGGCTGCTTCCTCCACCTAGCCTCCACTAAGATCAAAACACCTTTCCAAGCCACCACCATGGCCCTTGCCAATAACTCCCATAAGATCTCCACCAAAAAAACCACCACCAGCATCATCTCAAGGATCAAAAGCTCTACCAAAGCTGAGACCTCCACCTAGTCCATAATTACTATCTAAGATGTACTGCCAACCCAGGGTCTTTTCCCCCCATCTAGTCCTTTATTGTCTGATTCATCACCATCCCCATCATCTTCTTCACTGGCCTCCACTCCACTACCACTCCCACTCCTGCTCTTGCTTCCACAAGCCATTATTCTAAAATAGTTCATCTTATATTATTGTTACACCTATTGAAATGTGGATTATGCATTAGATCTCTTAACTTGTCAATCTTAAGTCATATTGTTGTTGATTCTATCATATTAAAGGGTGGTTATATAATTTAGTAATTTTGATACCTTTGGTCTTATGTGACTGATTTTAGTTTTCAAGGTGACATTTTTGTTTTAGTAAGTTAGCTTCAAGGAAAGGATGACATTTGTGTTACTAATGCATTATGCTTCTTGATGAGAAAGTACTAGAGTGGAATTACAATCTATGGGATTGTCAAGTGGTTGGATAGTTATCAACGCTAGTCATGTGAAAGGAGAAACTCAGGAATAAATTACCAATGGGGGAACGGGAGAATCATCAGAACCTAAATTAAACCACTTCATATGATGAATTTTATTGTTGTGATCTTAAATCTCCTAGGGAATTAAGGTTGTGGATTTATCTAACTAAGGTCCTCTACAAAACCCTAATCATGATTTTTTCCTTGGATTGCTTGGACCTTAGCCCATGAAGGGACTAAGGCCTACATTTGTTAAAATATGTGGTTATGTGATTTAATGGTGATGTTAATTCAATTTTAACCCTTGTGTTTAAGTTGTTGAGTGCATCATAGGTGGTGAGTGCCATCTTATGTGTCAAATTTCGGATTTGTTTTTAAGGGTCCATTTTAGGGGTGTTAAAATGTCATTTTATTGAGTATTTTGACGATTTTAAGTTCCTAGGTCAAGTACCTAGGGGTTGGGAACCTTTTGAGCCTTGAAATTTTGATTTTAGGCAATATTTGACCACTCCCAAGTCCCTTGGGAAGGGAGTGGCGTGGATAGGTTTTGGGAAAATGGATGGTGGACTTGTCACCATCCCATCTCCCCTTTCTAGGTTCATGGATGAGGGGTGGGTCAAAAATAACCCATCCTAATACCCCACACATTTGGGAGAAAAACCTAGAAAGATTTTTGGAGAAGAGTGTACAAGTACACTCCTCTCCCCTAGGTCTCACACATGTGTGAGACCATGAGGAGTCAAATCACTCCTTGTGTTTTGGGATTGGATGAGGGTAGATGAGTTGTAATCCATGTGGTACCTCCTCATTGAAGAAGAGGAGTGGCATAGGACTCAATACATATACCCCTTCATGCAAGTGGAAAGGGAACTCTAGACTTCATTTTCTTTTGTTTTCTTGCATTATGGGAGTGAAGGGAGAGATTGAGAAGAGAAGACTGTTGGAGATAGTTGGATAAGCAAGTGAAGAGAGTTGGAAAAGGAAGGAGGAGCTCATCCCTACAATTACATGTAGAGAGATAAGTTCTTCCATTCCCTTACCATTCTTGCATGGTGTTTCATTGAGTAGTCTTCTTTTATTTGGTGAGAAATTTTGTTCTCTTGATGAGAAAATTTTGGTAAAAGATTATGTTCAAAAATTGGTGCTTTGTATTTTGAGAGATATGTGAGTTAGATGGGAAAGAATGTCCCATTGGAACATTGAGTAGAGATTGAGAGCAATTTTTGATATGTGATTATATGTTATTTTTTATCTCCTTGTGCTTGTTTTATCTTAGCTTTAGTCTTTTGTTACTTATGTTGGGTTCTAGATGGTTCTCTTGGCTCGGGGGATGGCCAGGATGTCTTATGGTCTTATGATGCCATATTGGTTGGGTGGAAAGTGTTCCTCCTCCTATTGGCATGCTCATTATTGGTCTTTCTTAGCATTGCCACTTGAAGATATCAGTTGAAGGACCTCCTTGTAAAGGGAAAGACCAATGTACTCATTTTGTTGCCCATTTAGTTGCGGAAGAGAAAGTTTTATATTAATCTCATTTTAGGAAGCATTAATGTGATTTAGGTGTGATAAATCTATTAAGTGGTGTAATGTGTAGATTAATGGAGAAGGATTTCTTAGAGTTGACTCCTTTTACATAAGATAGTTTTAGTTATACCCATCACATTTGTATGAATAGATGTATGTGTTGGCACAATCATTATGTAACAAGGTTTAAAAAATATATATACTCTCCTCTTTTAACTTCTTTGTTGTGCTTAAATTTAATCATTCTTTATAATGGTAATACAACATAGAAATCTTAGATCTAAACTTTATGGGAAGTGTCTGTCAATAAATCAATTGACCTCAAGAGTAAGAGTGATGAGGGGGAAAAATAACAAAACACACAATAACAAAAATTGCACATAGAAAATAAGAATGCTCTATTATTGATTTGAACAACACATTACATTACAAAAGCTAAATCCAATCATAGGATGAATCCTCTATAGGCTGTAAAACATTACAACTTCCTCTCTCTAGATTCTAGAACCTTCTATCTTCTGTAGCCCTAAATCAGCTGGGGTTTTTGTTTTCCTACCTTTTCTTGACTCTACAATTTCCCCCTTTTCTCTACTACCCCAAAGGGTTCCCAAAATAGTCATAAATAGCCCTTTTTAGTGGTCTCCAGCTAAAATTTTGAATTTGTAACTCCCTCCAAAAATAGGTCAACTTTCGAGAGCCATAACTTTTGATCTGAGTGTTCAATTGATGAACTATTTGAAGTGTTGGAAATCTTGAGGAGTGCTCTACATGCTAAGAATCGGCTTTGCCGATTCTACTCATTTTTTGGGGCTGTACAGGGCCTCTAATTGCCTCAAACCTGACTTTGAAACTTTTTCAGGAAACAAAAACTTTAATATATTTTAGCCCACAAATGATCTTTGACTAATTCCTTCACCAAAGGTCTTATTTTTCAATTTCTAAGCCTCCTGTAAATTTTCACTTCCATACGTACTGAAATGCAAACTTTCCAAAAATTGTAATTTGCTATTTTTAGTAGTTTTGAATAACTAAAGGTTCTACATCTTTATTCAAGCGATTATGGAACTAAAAATACAAATTTTGAAAAGAAACAAAAACAAAATTAACATTTTGGGTGATGCAAGATTGCCTTTACACCATTGGATGCTCCTGCATCAGACACCTAGGGTAATTTGAGAAGTGACCTTGTCACATCTTAGGTGTTTGAGGAAAACCCCAAATAGTCAATCTTTGCCTTAGACAACTAGGAAGGATCTTCAGTAGGCCTTCCTTTCCACTTCACCAAATATTCTTCATATTGCCTATTTCGAGCACTTCTTCCCACACGGCTATCCAAGATCTCTTTTATCTCATCCTTTGAAGTAGATGCCAGAATACTCCACCATTCTTTTGTTGGTCCATCCTCTATTCCACCTTCATGATATATTCTATTAAATTAACAATGTTGAACATAGGGGAAATGTTGATCCCACTTGGTAGTGCTACCTCAAATGTATTTCTTGAATCATGCTTCTTTAGGATTCTGTATGGTCCAAATTTCTTCATTTTCAACTTATTATATGTTCCAACTGGAAACCTCTCTTTTCTCAAGTGAACCATGACTTTATCTCCTACTTGAAATTCCTTATATTGCCTCTTCTAATCTACCTTAGCCTTGTAATAAATATTCATCTTATTAATGTTCTTTCTCATCTCTTCATGCAAATTCTTCAGGTGTTCTAAAAAGTATTCAACTTCGGCACTTGTCTTTTCTCCCTTGTCCATATTCCTTAACTCTGAAGCATTTCTTGGACTACTCCCATATACAATCTGGAATGGTGATTATGTTGGCAAGAGACACTGTGTGGCTTCATAAGTGTTTATCATTGATGGAAACAAAGTCTTTTCTACACATCCGCAATACATAATATGCCTATATTAGAAGTCAGGATAGAAATTATTTTGGTCTGATGGACAAAAGCAGTGAATGCAACATGGTCTGCCCATCAGGTCCGGATCTCTCAGATGGTTTAACACTCTAAGTTGTGGAATTGGACAAGTCAAGAAGGGTATCATGACTACTGTATTCTAGAGATTTAGCCTCCAGTGTTAAAGCATGAAAGAGATATGAGTTTATGTGTATTGGGTTCTAGTCAGACAGAGCAGATAGAGGAAGAACTAACAGACAAAGTACCAGACTTCAATCCGGATGTATAAAAGGTATTGATCAAGCAATGTGTGGCATTATATGATTTTGGCCAACATAGGTAATGACTTCTATGCCTAAGTTTTTAGTATGCATCATTAATCAAGTATGGATTCAGCTAACTGAACAGTAACTTGCAAATATTCTAAGTGTTCTTGTTGCCGACTAGAAAGTTGTTGGAAATCCTTGATGTGGATATATATACTCGATGGATTCAAGCTTGTGAGAGTGTGTAGGTAATAAGATGAATGATTAAGTGTGAAGAAAAGCATAGACAAGTGAGAATGCAGTAATTCAAGCTTGAAATGTGATAGAAAAGTGATATTGAGCAGAAGAAGAATGAAATGTGCCAGATCAGTATACAGTGCCTAACCAGAACTAAATTCTTACATGTATGGATGTTGTTCATCAGTTCAAATACCTTGGTATCATTTGTAAGCATTTGTAGATAGTGAGTCTCTTGTAGGCAGTGGGCCTCTTGTGAGCAGTGTGCTCAGGCAGTGAACCCTAATTGGCAAGTGCCATTTTTGTACTCTTCTATTCTTTTAACAGAGAATAAATTCTTGGGTTAGTCACCCTGTGGTTTTTTCCCTTAATAGGGTTTCCATGTAAAAATCCTTGTGTTGTGTGTTAATTTCATTTATGTTCTTATGGTTGCTTATGCTTTCATGTTTTGATATATCATTGAATATTGAGATAAGAAAAGAAAGTAAAATTTAAAGATAACTAATTCACCCTCCCCTCTCAGTTATCTTCCTTGTTTCCAACAATTGGTATCAGAGCTAGGTTCCTTTGATCAAGCCTAACAGCTTGAGGAAGATCTGGGAATCTCAATGGCTACATATGGTATGAAAGAACAACTTAAGTCTGCCCTATATGATCTTGAACAATCCCACTCTGAAGTCAATAATTTGAGAGAAAGACTCAAGCAAGCTGATGATTTCATAAATGAGCTGAAAGAAAAACTTAGTAATTCTGTGAAATAGAGAAAGCAACTACTCCAGAAATTAGCAAATTAGAATGAAGTCAATACTACTAATGAGGAACTGAATGAGAAAAATAAGCTATGTGAGAAGCTGTCAAAAGAAGTCATTATGATAAGGCATGAAATGGAATCAGGGGTTATGAAATTCACCCAAGAAATTGAAGAAAAGAGAAAGATTGAAGAAGATCTAAAACAATCCCTCAAGGAGAAAACAGAGGACTATCACAAAATGGATAGAATAATCAGGCATCTTGAACTAATCTTGAAGAAGCTAGAGACAATGAAGAACAACTTGAGAACCAGATAGACACTCTTAAACAAGATCTTCAATTTGCAAATGAATACAAAGAAAAAATCAAGATAAGCTCAGACCAACTTGAAGTTCTTCTTAAAAGTCAAAAGAGGGTAGATGATAAGCATGGCTTGGGATATGAGAAAGGTGAAAGCTCTGGATCCAGTCAGAAGAATTTTGGATCAGGAAATCAAAGAAATAGACCTAGAAGACCTCCGATAAGGCAACCAAATGCTCAAAGATATCCATTTTTCAATGGATACTACTTCAATTGCAACAAATTTGGTCATAAAGCTACTCAGTGTAGGAACAGAATGAATCAAAACAATTCATCCTTCTCTGGTCAATGTTTTAATTGCAAAAGGTATGGTCACAAATCTCATGAATGCAGAAATATGCAAATGAACAATTCTTTCAATGGTAAATGCTTTGTATGCAACAGAATTGGACATATGGCTAATAAATGCAGATTAATAGGATATCATTCAAATAAGAAAAGAAATATTGTGTGTTACAATTGCAATGGATCTTGTCATATCACCAGATTCTACTGAAGCATAAATCAAAATAGAAAAGGTCTGATAGAACATGATCAGAAACAAGATAAAGGCAAAGGTAAAGTAAAGGCAGATGAAGTTCAAAAGGAGATGAGCAAGATTTGGGTAAAAAGGAGTACAATGAGTATTAGAGATAGATCCACACTAGAATCCAGTGCTAATAATCCTTTTGGAAACTAAAAGGTGAGCTTTGGCTCAGGGGGAGCTACAGAGAAAATCATTTTCCCCTAGCCAGTCGGTAAGTGCCTGAATTTAGCACATTGAGTCAATATATGATGTTATGGATTAAAGGGTTCCTATAAAATCCCCAAAAGAACCTTCAGTCAGAATATGAGAGGTCCGTATTAAGTTTCACAAGGTTTATGACCACTTGAGTAGATCCAGTTCTGGCAACCATACAGTATTAATAGAGCAATACAAGTTGATCCGGAATGATCTAAAAACACAATACTCTAATATGTGGATCTCGAGAAAAGTCTTTTAAGGCACCTAGGTGTTATCAACATGCTAAGATACTAGTTTGAAGATTTGTAAGATGATTCATGAAAAGCTCACTTAAGAAGCAGGGTGACCGGATGACTTAAAAGTTTGTGCATTTATTACAAAAGGGAATTAGGTTTTGTGCAAGGATAAAAGGGTTTTTTCACTCATTATTTACACACTTGCACTCACGAAGAAGAAAGAAGAGCTCTGAGTAGAGATCCTACAGGTTACTCAAGTTTAAGCTGAAGATTGAATTCAAGTAGAAAATAGCTCCAACATCTACTTCAAACCCTAAGGCATGAAAAGGTATTTCCCTTCTGCCAATTCTCTCTAATTTTCTTTGCTAGAATGGTTACTCCAATGGTTGTCAATATCTCTGAAAGGCTGAGACCAAAATTCAAGAAACACCCTTACAAGTCACTAGAAGTTGATCCCTTGGGAGCCTTTTCCAGTGATTCACACGGTATCTTGCATATAGAAGATATTAGGGTTTATATCCATGCAAACATCAAAGATTTTGGAGACTCAAAATTGTTCGACATCTATTTAAAATAGTTAATGAATGAGAATTTTGAACTCAGACCTGAATTCAAGACCCTAAGGGACAAACACTTCAAACATTGTATACATTTTCCATCTTTCGCAAAAGATGATTGGGTCCAGTATGTTCTAAGTAGGATGCATGATAATTTTATGTGGCTAATGAGGTCATTCAAGATAACCAAAGATGCCATCAGGGCTGTGACCAAACTACATTCAACCGGTGGGTTACCCACACTCAAATCTATTAAGAACCAAACGGTAACTGAAGCCACTGGATCGAAATATGACAAAAGAGAAATGACTATAGATGATATCACCAATCCAGATGTCAAGTTTGCTTCTTTGATAATTGGTTACAAAATCTACCACTTGAGTAGGGAAAATTTTATGTCTGGTATAGCAATCTATGTTGCATATCAAATGTTGAAGGAAGATGTAGATTATGATCTGTGTGAGCTTCTACTAAGTCAATTGATGGAAAACTTACAGAAGATCAAGAAAGATAAGAAAAACTCCTTCAAATATGGTAGTCTTATATTGTGTTTATTTTTCTACTATATGAATGAGCTACCTAGATCAAAGGGTTGGGTCTGGCAAAATGATAAACCTGTTGCAATTCAAATCAGAGATTACATGTATGGACTTGGTGATGCTCAATTCCAAAACTTAGCCCTCTGGGGTTACTTCAAGAATTTCCAAAGCATGATGCATGACAGGAAGAGAATACCACAATCAATAGTTGAGAAATACAAAGACATAGCCTGCTTCATGGTTGACACTGACCAATGCCTAATGGAGGCGGTTGAGCCAAGAACTATGTGGATAATTCCTATGGGATATGAGGTCGATGAAAATATTTTAGAGGTACATATTCAACACCTACTGAGCCAACCTAAGGACACTGAAGCAGAAAGGTTTGGCACTTTTGAAGAGCTAAGCATAAAAATACATGTTGAATTAAGGCAACCTAAGATAAAGAGAAAAGTAAGAAAGGAAGTTGAAGAACTTCCCAAAAGATTTGGCATATCAAAGGAGGCAGTAGATACCAATACAAAGAAAATGGAGAAGGCAAAAAAATAGAGACAAGAAGCAAAGAAAGAAAGCATTCTAGTGCAAGCCTCATCCCGGACTAGATCTTCCAAGAGTTTTGTTCCTGTCACTTCTAAAAGCTCAAAGACTATGCGACCAGAAGTCAAGTCATCCAGGAAAGGAGGAAAGAGAATGAAGACCAAATCCACAAGGATATATACGAGCCAAAAAAGATGATGAAGAAACAAAATCAGATGAGGAAGTCAGGAAATTGAAGACGAAAAGAACATCTGGGAAGTCATCTGATAGTAGAAATGAGGAAGAGAAGATAGAGGACTTTGTTGAGAAACTCACTCTCTCAATTGAAGACATCATTAAGGCAGTCATTGTGGATGGAAATCTGCGGCTAGTAATAGAATTTTATGATGAATACAATGATGCAGACAAGAGAATACTGGAGGAGGCAACTGTCAGGTATTTGAATATCTATAACAAAGCATTCATTGAAATAATTTCTTTAATTCCAAAGAGCCTAGAAGAAGTATTGGAGCAAAGAAAAGAGAATGTAAAGGCAAAAGACTTGGAGATCTGGGAGCAGATAGTGATACAGCTATGCCCCTCTATCACTCCAAAACAAATGGACATGGTGTTCAAGGATTGTAAAGATGATTTTTGGAGCAAGTCCTAGATGAATAAACTCGTGATTGGAGAAACTGATCAAATAGCTGATGAAACAAAAGAAATTCTCTGGAAAGCCTTGAAGAGATTTAATCTTCCTATTGTAGAGGAAACAAATGAAGAGCCTTCTACCATGGATGTTGAATAATTAAAAGTAATCAATGAAGAATTCTCTGACAAGGATGTTGAAGGATTAAAGAAAATAGATGAAGAAAAATCTGAAGACTTAGACTCCTCTGTTCTAGAGAAGGAAGTTCACAAAATAGTAAACTCTGTTAATGTTACTCCTCTGGATCCCACAGTTGTCGAGACAAATCTTTCGGGCACTAAAGAAGAAGGGGAAGGAAAAAGAGAAGATAAGGAGAATCAAGAGAAAGAGGGTAAGGAAAAAGAAGAAGAACAAGTAGATAAGGTTGGTGATGACTTACCCAAACCAATCAGTCTTGATATCTCTAAAGGAAAGAAGTCTGAATCACCAGCAAGAGACACTATAGAGATAGTACAGAATTTCCTCGACAAAGAAATGATGGAGCTGGATGAACCTAAGTTGTTTCAAGGGCTCTTAAATTTTGACTCTCTCTGTGGTTCAGATAATGAAAGTAGCATCTTTTGCTTAGGCCAAAGCAAAAGAGAAACTTCTAAAATCACACATGGAGGATAGTGAACTATTGAATATTGCATCTAGTGTACTAGAGAAGATCATGCCTACATATCAAAAGGATGCATCTGCCTCTCCATCAGGTAACTTGAAAAACTTGGTTAATTATGTTAATTCTCACTTTGAATCTCTTGAAAAATCGGTAGAAACTAAGGTTTGGAAAGAGTTCTTTGAAAAAAGGTTCAGTGAGGTACAAGGACTAATTAACAATGATAGAAGAACCTTAGACTTTGGAATAAAGAGCATTGAAAATGCCCTTAAGAATGGAGGAGATATAGATAAATTTTGTTTATCTTGGCCTAAAGTTTTAGTGGACATTGAAAAGAAGATAAAAGAACAAAAAGAAAAGTTGTTAAGCCTATCCCAGAATTTTGATCCTCTTACCATCTCTCTGGTAAACCAAGAATGTCAGGTAGTTGTTATCGTAAATGAGAGAGAGAAACTGGTTAAGGAGAATAGGAATCTGATGGATAGAATGGGTGAACTTAGGGGAATAATCCTCCCTAAGTTAGAAGTATTGCATGATGCTTTAACAGATGCTCAAAGTACAGCCTGAACCAGTAATCCAATAGATTTGAAGAGGGCAGAAGCATATGCATTTTTATTAAGTGGACACATCTCCATTTTGGATAGAATGAAGAGGAGTTGGGCCACAGAAATTGTACAGTTGAAGACAACCTTTGTGGATATATTTAAGTATATGTAAGTATAACGTATGATTTGTTTATACATATGCGGCCATGTATATGATAATTTTTGCATAGTTTTGGTATGTGAATTCCACCCTTTCCCATTGATGTCAAAGGGGAAGTCAAGAGTAGTGAAAAATGAGGAATCCAACAAAGAGGGAGCTCTGGTAAAATAGTGCAAACAAACAAAGCACAAGCAAAGGGGGAGTCACTGCAACACTTAGCCATTTTTCACTAAGTGTTGCCATCAATGCCAAAGGGGGAGAATGTTGGCAAGCGACACTGTGTGGCTTCATAAGTGTTGTCATTGATGGCAACAAAGTCTTTTCTACAGATATGCAGTACATAATATGCCTATACCGGAAGTCAGGATGGAAATTATTTTGGTCCGGTGGACAAAAGCAAAGTATGCAACATGGTCTGACAATCAGGTCTGGATCTCTCAGATGGTGTAACACAGTAAGTTGCAGACTTCGACAAGTCAAGAAGGGTATCATGACTACTATATTTTAGAGATTTAGCCTCCGGTGTTAAAGCATGAAAGAGATATGAGTTTCTATGTATTGGGTTCCAGTCAGACAGAGCAGATAGAGGAAGAACTGACAAAGTACCAGACTTCAATCCGGATGTATAAAAGGTATTGATCAGGCAATGTGTGGAATTACATGATTTTGGCCAACATAGGTAATGACTTATATACCTAAGTTTTTAGTATGCATCATCAATCAAGTATGGATTCAGCCGACTGAACAGTAACTTGCAAATATTCTAAGTGTTCTTGTTGCTGACTAGAAAGTTGTTGGAAATCTTTAATGCAGATATATATACTTGATGGATTTAAGCTTGTGAGAGTGTGTAGGTAATAGGATGAATGATTAAGGGTGAAGAAAAGCAAAGACAAGTGAGAATGCAGTAATCCAAGCTCAGAATGTGATAGAAAAGTGATATTGAGTAGAAGAAGAATGAAATGTGTCAGATCGGTATACAGTGCCTAATCGGAACTGAATTCTTGTATGTATGGATGTTGTTCCTTAGTTCAAACACCTTGGTATCACTTGTAAGCATTGTAGACAGTGAGTCTCTTGTAGGCACTGGGCCTCTTGTGAGTAGTGTACTTGAGTAGTGAGCCCTAATTTGCAAGTGCCATTTTTGTACTCTTCTATTCTTTTAACAGAGAATACAATCTTGGGTTAGTCACCCCATGGTTTTTTCCCTTAACAAGTTTTCCACGTAAAAATCCTTGTGTTGTGTGTGTTAATTTCATTTATGTTCTTATGGTTGCTTATGCTTTCATGTTTTGATAAATCATTGAATATTGAGATAAGAAAAAAAAGTAAAATTTAAAGATAAATGATTCACCCCCCCCTTAGTTATCTACCTTATTTCTAATAGATTTACCTATACTCTTATTGACAGAATTGTTGTAAATAAACTATGCCTGTGGTAAAATCAAATCACATCACTTGGGCTTATCTCCTACTAAGCATCCTAGTAGGTTACCCAAACTCCTATTCACCACTTCTGTCTGTCCACCAGTTTATGGATGGTGTGCAAAACTGAACTTCAAATCTATCTTCAACTTCTTCTACAATGTCTTCAAGAAATAACTAGTAAACTTGGTATCTTGACCTGAAATGATGCTCTTAGGTAGACTGTGTAGTCTCACCACCTCTCTAAAAAATAACTTTACAATATGAACAACATCATGTCTTCTTACAAGGAATAAAATGTGCCATCTTCGAGAATCTGTCCACCACCACAAAAATGGAATCATGTCCTCTTTTTATCCTTGGTAAACCAAGAACAAAGTCCATGCTGATATCCTCCCACATGGTCCCTCTAGTACAGGTAATGGATGATATAGCCCAATATTCTGACTCACTCCTTTGGCCATCTGGCATACTCTACAACTTTGCACAAATTTCCTTACATCTTGCTGCAACTGTGGCCAATAATAATGTTAGATTTAGGGCACACAACTGAGAGGGGGGGTGAATCAATTGTACAAAACTTTCTTCTGCAATTCAGTAGCATAATAATAAATCAATCATTGAAACACAATGCAACAAATCAAGAGCAGAAACACATCAACACATGAGACACCAAGATTTTGACGTGGAAAACTCGGTTAAGGGAAAAACCACAGGGTGATTAACCTAAGATGTATTCTCTGTTAGAAGAATAGAAAGAACAAATGGCACATGCCAATTAGGGTTCACTGGCCAAGCACACTGCTCACAAGAGGCTCACTACCTACAAGAGACACATTGTCTACAAAGAAATAAGTATCACATACATGAACTAGAGAATAGCATCTTCATCATGCTTGAATCAGTTCCATTTAAGCCCAATACTTTGGCTCTGCCTTTCGCTCTTCTCCTCGCTACCACACACTCATTTTCACAAGGACAACTTTGAAATGACTTGACAATCCCTTCTTTATACAAGACATCAACTTAGGAATGATCATCTAAGTCGGCAAACATCAACAAGAACATCCGCAGGATGTGTAAGTCATCCGATTGGCCAGTCTCAAGAAGAACACCATCATCTGAAAGTTATTCTTCAATTGCGAGCTCCAACTTCAATGTGGACCATCAACACAAATTGGACATGATCCAAGGACCTTCACAAGCTTGCTTGAATCACCAAGAACATCCACACTTCATCTACTTATTGAAATCCATCTCTCCTTCATCTGGAACCTCAAGAACACAGACTATCATTATGTCACAAAGGAATAGATGCTTGCGGACCTTCAAACCATGAACCAATCGAGTTGACACACCACAAAGACTTCCTCAACACTCCCTCAAATCCGCAGAATAGGACAATTCATTCTCAGATCTCACCGGACCTTTCTGTAACACTCTGTCACCTCTGAACACATACCGGAACCAGTTTTACTTGAGCGGCCACAACTTCTTCAGATCTTCATGCGGACCTCTGAAATCTTTACTGGACCACCTTAAGACACATATCTACAAACCCTTTAGTCCGTATCCTCTGATCCTCTTCCTATCATGGACTATTGCCTTACTGTCATCACTGTTCTTCATTGTTCCTGATTGAGACTAATTTTCTCAATATCCTCAACACACAGCTCATCCAATTCTTATCATTAATACAATATGAGTATATTGACATCAATGACAGCACTGGTTAGGCCCATACTTACAAAAATCTCCCCCTTTGTCATTGATGGCAACATATGATGTGAAAAATTATTTTAACCATCAAGACAAGAGCTTCTCCTTACTGTCTCAACTCCCCCTATCAGTAACAACCATTCACATGTCTTCTCTCCCTTTACTGCTCCCCCTTTGACCAACAACCACTTATTTTTCACATGTCTTCTCTCCCCCTTTGACATCAATGGCAAAGGGCACATACCTACAATTCCACCACTTCAGAATCATATTTGTTGCTCCTCCTGAGTAGCAGCTCCCCATCATCAATCTAGACCACAAGATGTGACTGTCATATGCACTGGACTGATGCACATCAGTCCACCTTAGATCATCATCGAAGGGGCAATAACCCCTAACTTCTCCCTGAGAAACTCAAAAGAGTCCTTAGGAAGAGGTTTAGTAAAGATGTCTGCAATCTGATCCTTGGAGGGCACAAACTCCAATCTGACTTCATTCTTGTTCACTTGTTCTCTTAAAAAGTGAAACTTGATGGATATATGTTTAGTCTTTGAATGCAACATCGGATTCTTAGATATGTTTATTGCACTTGAATTATCACAAAAAATTGTGATAGGCTCCTCATATTCCACTTTGATATCTCTTAGCATCTACTTCATCCACAAAACTTGAGTGCAACTACTTGCTGCTGCAATATATTCTACTTCAGTTGTAGATAGAGATATTGCCTCTTGTTTCTTGCTTAGCCAAGAAACCAATCTCTTCCCCAAAAAGAATGCTTCACCACTAGTACTCTTCCGGTCATCCACATCTCCTGCCCAATCAGCATCTGTATAAGCATGAAGAGAGAAATCATGATCTCTAGGATACCACAGACCATACTCAACTATCCCTTATAGATATCTAAAAATCCTCTTGACTGCCATGACATGTGATTCTCTAGGATCAGCTTGGAATCTAGCAACAAGACCAATAGCTTGCATAATGTCTAGTCTAGTTTGAGTGAGATACAATAGTCCTCCAATCATTGACCTATACTTTGTTTGATCTGCCTTAGGAGAGTCATCATCTTTGCTCAACTTACATCCAGTTGCCATGGGAGTATTCATTGGTTTTGAGTCTTCCATCCCAAATTTCTTCAATAATTCTTTCACATATTTGGTCTGAGAAATGAAGATTCCTTTCTTGGTTTGAGTGATTTGTAGACCCAAGAAGAAATTCATTTCACCAAGCATGGACATCTTAAACTCACTTTTCATTTGATTAGCAAAAGTTTTACACATACTATCTCTTCCTCCAAAAATGATATCATCAACAAACACTTCAACAATCAAGATGTTTTGATGATCAATTTTGAAATATAAGTTACTGTCAGCAGTACCTTTGTTGAAACCAATCTTCAAAAGATGCTTGTCCAATCTTTCATACCAAGCTCTTGGGACTTGCTTCAATCCATACAATGCCTTCTTCAACTTACAGACCATATCACCATGACCAGATAACTGAAATCCATCCGGTTGCTCAATGTACACTTCTTCCAAGTCACCATTCAGGAAGGTAGACTTGACATCCATCTAATACACTTTGAAATCTTTGAAGGCAGCAAATGCAAGAAATAATCTAACTGCTTCAATTCTTGCCACCGGAGGAAAAGTTTCTTCAAAATCAACTCCTTCTATTTGAGAATAGCCCTTGCAGACCAATCTGGCTTTATTTCTAATTACTTCAGCAATTTCATTCAGTTTGTTCCGGAAGACCCATTTTGTTCCAATCACATTCTTGTTTCTAGGTCTGGGAACAAGATCCCAAGTGTGATTTTTCTCAATTTGCATTAGCTCTTCCTCCATTGCTTTAGTCCAGTTTTCATCATTGCAAGCTTCATTAACTGTCTTAGGTTCAATCTTTGAAATCAGACAATACTTATCTGAATCTTGAGCAATTCTTCTCCTAGTTTGTACACCTTTGCTTTTGTCACCTATGATCTGATCTTCAGAGTGATTTAGTCTTACATACCTTGGAACTTTGGGAGTTTCTTGCACTTCTGATTCTTGACTAGACTCATTGAAGCTCAACTCTTCCTGATTTGCCGGATCAGTTTGAATCTAAATTTCAGAAGAGGCTTGGGCTCCTTGAATCATAATACCATCCTGAACATCTTCATCATATTCATAAAACCTTGAGGGTTTTTCAATTCCTTCGTCAATCTTCACATTTGTACTTTCTATAATCTTTCTTAGTCTCTTGTTATAACACTGGTATACTTTGCTTTGAGTAGAGTAACCCAAGAATATTCCTTCATCACTTCTAGCATCAAACTTTCCTAGATCTTCATCTCTTTTAATGTAACATTTGCTACCAAAAACTCTAAAATACCTCACAGTAGGAGTGATGCCAAAGTAAAGTTCATAAGGAGTCTTACTGGTATTTCTTCTGATTTGAACTTGATTGAGAGTATAGACTGCAGTGCTGACAGCTTCTCTCCAATAGATTTGAGGAACATTTGCTTCCATCATCATGGTCCTAGAAGCTTCCTAGATGGTCTGGTTCTTTCTTTCCACTACTCCATTCTACTGTGGAGTCTTAGGAGCAGACAACTGTCTCTTTATTCCATGTTTCTCACAGAATTCTATGAACTCACTGGATGTGAATTCTCCACCTTTATCAAACCTCAGACATTTCAATTTTAATCCGGTTTCATTCTCTACCATAGCCTTGAATATTTTGAATTTCTCAAGAGCTTCTGATTTCTCTTTCAAAAAAGTTACCCAAATCATCTGGGAATAGTCATCAATTAGCAACATAAAGTATCTATCACCTTGCACACTTCTGATTCTTGCCGGACCACATAAATTAGTATGAACTAAGTCTAATAATCTGGTAGAAGATTGTTCCTTGCTTTTAAATGAGACTCTGCTTTGTTTTCCCAACTGACATTCTTTGCATAAACTATTTGTAGGTTTCACCAATTTTGGAAGATCTCTTACAGCCTAAGTGTTACTTATCTTGATGATATTATGAAAATTTACATGACACATTCTCCTATGCCATAACTAACTCTAATCAATTTGCATAAATAGACAACTTTTACCAGTACCAACTAAATGGAGGATATTACCTTTTGTTTGGGTACCGGATGCAATCTCTGTTCTGAAACTCTCAAAGATCTTACATTTTCCATTCTTGAATATGAGATCATAGACTTTGTCCACCAACTGTCCAACACTAAGAAGATTATGCTTCAATCCTTCAACATACAGTACATTACCAGTTTTGTTCTTTCCATCAAAAGAAATAGTTCCTCTACCTCTGATTCTACCAGCAGAATTATCACCAAACTTTACTACTCCTCCTTCATACCTTTCCAAATCTATAAACTTATTTTTTGTCACCTGTCATATGGTGAGAGCATCCACTATCAATGACCCAATCATCATTTTCTTCAACTTGGGCAGCCAGAGCTCTTTCTACAACTTTATGATTGATAGATTCAGAGGGCATTGGATCTTCTTCCTTGATGGCAATGAACACCCAATCACTTCCGGATTTGTCTCCTGTCTCTGATTCATCATCTGTTACTCCTTCATCATCTCCTTCATGAGCATTGTAACAATTCTTTTGGAATCTTGATCTGTTAGAATTTGGCCTTGAAAATCTTTCCAGACACCTTGAGGCAAAATGACCAATCTTATTGCAGTTAAAACACTTAAAAGGCAATTTCCCTTCATACTTACCAGATCCTCTTGGCAGTCTTTTTGCAATAAGAGCTTCAAGGTGAGCAGTTTCAGCTTCTTCTTCTTCCAGGTCTTTTCTTGCTTTTTCATACCATGAAAGTCTCATTGAAGAGTTCTCTTCCAGATCAAACCTTTGTTTACCTTTTACAGATGCATTGGCTTTGAATGCAGATTCAATCTTTGGGGGTTCATCTCCAAACTCGGCCATTTCAAATGCAACCAATTTACCAACCAATTGATCTCTTGTGACGGTTGTGTGGGCTCTAAATTCTTCAATAGTAACAACCTTGATTTTATATGAAGCAGGAAGGGATCTAAAAACTTTGCCAACAATCTCATCTTCATTCAAGACTCCACCAGCATTTCTAATTCCACAAACAATCTCATTTACTCTTGGCATAAAAGATGTGATATTTTCATCTTCTCTCATCTTCAAATTTTCAAATTTGCCTTTCAGACTCTGTAACCTTGCACATTTAACATATTTATCTCCTTCATGCAAAAGTTCTAGTTTTTGCCAAATCTCAAAAGCAGTTGGTAGGTCAATAACATTTGAGAGCTCTGAATTAGATAATGCACTTAGAAGAGCCTCTATAGTCCATAGATTGTTTTCAGCATCTGTGATTTCATTTTGGGTTTTTGGACCACCCTGTGGAGGTACATATTGTGTTGTAGCCATTGTCCAGTATGCCATTCCCATACATTGCAAGTGACATTTCATGCGACCTTTCCAGAGATTAAAATTGGTTCCATCAAACTTCAGACTATCCTTCATGTAAGACGACATCCTGGATCTCCTCAAGCGGTTAAGCTCCTTTTAGAGGAACTTGGCTCTGATACCAATTGTTAGATTTAGGGCACACAACTGAGAAGGGGGGGTCAATTAGTTGTAAAAAACTTTCTTCCACTTAAACACTTAACTTCACTTTGCAATTCAATAGCATAATAAAAAATCAATCATTGAAACACAATGCAACAAATCAAGAGCAGAAACACATCAACACATGAGACACCAAGATTTTGATGTGGAAAACCCGGTTAAGGGAAAAACCACAGGGTGATTAATCTAAGATGTATTCTCTGTTAGAAGAATAGAAAGAACAAATGGCACATGCCAATTAGGGCTCACTACCCAAGCACACTGCTCACAAGAGGCTCACTGCCTACAAGAGACACGCTATCTACAAAGAAATAAGTATCACATACATGAACTGGAGAATAGCATCTTCATCATGCTTGAATCAATTCCATTTAAGCCCAATACTTCTGCTCTGCCTTTCGCTCTTCTCCTCGCTACCACACACTCATTTTCACAAGGACAACTTTGAAATGACTTCGCAATCCCTTCTTTATACAAGACATCAACTTAGGAATGATCATCTAATTCAGAAAACATCAATAAGAACATCCGCAGGAAGTTGAACTCATCCGGTCAGCTAGTCTCAAGAAGAACACCATCATCTGGCAGTTATTCTTCAATTGCGAGCTCCAACTTCAATGCAGACCATCAACACAAACTGGACATGATCCAAGGACTTCCACAAGCTTGCTTGAATCACCAAGAACATCCACACTTCATCTACTTACTAAAATCCATCTCTCCTTCATCCGTAACCTCAAGAACACAGACTGTCATTACTGTCACAAAGGAATAGATGCTTGCGGACCTTCAAACCATGAACCAATCAAGTTGACACACCACAAAGACTTACTCAACACTCCCTCAAATCTGTAGAATAGGACAATTCATTCCCGGATCTCATCGGACCTTTCTGTAACACTCTGTCACCTCTAAACACCTACTGGAACCATTTTTACTTAAGCGGCCACAACTTCTTCAGATCTTCATGTGGACCTTTGAAATCTTTACTAGACCACCTTAAGACACATATCTACAAACCCTTTAGTCCATATCCTCTGATCCTCTTCCAATCTTGGACTATTGCCTTATTGTCATCACTGTTCTTCACTGTTCTTGATTGAGACTAATTTTCTCAATATCCTCAGCACATGGCTCATCCAATTCTTATCATTAATGCAACATAAGTATGTTGACATCAATGACAATACCGGTTAGGCCCATACTTGCAACAAAGAATTCTTTCTAACAAGAGCAATGGTCTTATCTCGATCAAAGTGTCCTACTAACCCTCCACTATGCTTCTCCTTAATCAGGTTCTCTCTCATGGAACTCCTTGGAATACACAACTAGCTTCCTCTAAACAACATACCATCTTGGATTATATAATCCAACCATCTTGTCCTATCTACGGTAACAGGCTCCAAACAAGCCTTCCAAGCGTCTACAAAGTCTGGATCTTCAGGGTAAAATTTCTTGAGTTCATTGAACCCAACAACCTCTATCTTCATCTCTATCAACAACATTTGCCTTTTACTCAAGGCATCTACAACTCTATTGGATTTCCCACTCCTATGCTTCAAAACAAAAGTATAACTCTACACAAACTCAACCTAGTTTAAGTGCCTCTAGTTCAACTTCCCTTGACTATTAAGATATTGCAAAGCATGATGATCAGTAAATAAAATAAACTATTTTGGCAACAAATAATGTCTCCATTTCTTCAAATCCTGAACTATTGCATAAAACTCCTGATCATAAATAGAATATTTTTTCTTCACATCATTAAGCTTCTCACTGAAATAGGCAATGGGCTTACCCTCTTGACTCAAAACAACTCCTATAGCACATCCACTAGCATCCCAATCTACCTGAAATACCTTATTGAAATCTGGAAGTGCCAAAACATGTTGCTCTATGACTTTCTACTTCAATGTATCAAAACTCTTGGCTGCTCTTGTAGTCCATTCAAACTATTTTCTATCCCCTCTCATTGTCTCAGTTGGGGGTGCACAAATGCTACTAAAATTCCTGATAAAGTTTCTATAAAAACTTGCCAAACCATGAAAATATCGTATCTTTGTAGCACTCCTTGGCGTGGGCCATTCAACAATAGTGTTACGTTAGAAAATGTCTCCCTAGGAATTTTTCCCTCCTATGTTTAGCTCTCGAGTCCTTTAGAATTTTTTTTTATCATTTTGCATATTCATGCTGACTCCGGATGAGAAAACCCCTAAGTTTTATGGCAAATAGGACCTAGGGAGTTCTATTGTGATGAATCCTAACTGAAATAGGGAGGGAGGACTTGGGCGCCCATGCCCTAGTCCTGCCTTATTTTAGGTAGGATCTAAATTCAAGTGTCGGTTATATGACCGTTAATTAGGTCCTATGCTGACATCTTGAGTTTGAATTATGAAATTCATAGCAGGAATGTGTGTAGTTGCATATATAAGCACGTTTAGGAATTCATTTGAAAACTAGATGGATATTACGAACTTGTGATCTTATGCTAAAGTGATTCAAGGCTTTCATTATGTTGCAGAGCAGTATTGTGTTGCTATTGTGTTTGTTTGTTGCAGATTTGGCTCCATCTCATGGCATGAAAGAGCTTCTGCCTTCCATGAGAGCTACACCTTCGAGGTGACATTTATTTATGTTTTCAATCATTTATCATTTGGATTTTGCCTCTATCCCACAAGGATAGACACTCTTTATCTGACAACGATGTTCAGAAGACTTGAATATCTCACCAGGGCTTGACTGAAGCAAGCCTCTAAACACCACAACCCCCAACCCTTTTTTCTATGATTGCAGGTTATAGGTTACAGAAGCAGAAGAAGTGGAGTTGCAGGAAAGCATAACAAAGTGTCAGAAGTGCAGAGGAAGTAGAAAAGCAAGACTTGGACTAGGGCACTTGCTCATTAGTCCTCCAGATCCTAAAATAGTGAAATCCCCAGAACAACAGAAATAGGTTGCAGACAATCTTCAGAGATCCTAACAAAAACTAGTACCTTGGACTAATTCGCCCGCTCATTAGTCCCCAACTTTTCTATACACCAAATCTTGAAATCTGGTATGTATTTAATTGTCATTTGATATCTTTGTGTGCGAGCATTTGTCGAGTTTCATCTATTTGTTTATGATTTTATGAAATTAGGTTTTAAGCATAATTGAGCTTTAATTAATCAATGGATCAGAAAATTCCAAGTTTCCTCTTCGTTGTTAGAAATTGCTTGAAATTGTGTATTTTTCATTAAAACCTAGTTTTGCATTAGCTAGGGTTTGTAGTTAAAATCTTGTTTCATCTTTTACTATCATTTTAAACACTCATTTAGGACTAATTTCTAACTGTAGTGTTTCATCATAGTGTCTTTCTTGCAAAATTTCATGTCTAGGGTTTAAAAACCTTGAATTTTCACTAGATTTTGCCTTGTCATCTCTCTAGAATTGCATTATAGGTGTGTTGTGAAGGATATTGTTACATTATTGGATTGATATATAGATTATTATTTTCTTCCCCTCATAAATATATTCACAACACCTCTTCTTTTACTCATTTGCATTGAAAAAAGTTGAAAAATCAAGCATTTGAGGTCATAAACTTACACAATTTTGCACTTGTTCTTTGCATAAGTTTTGAAAACCTTTTGATATCTAATTTTACATTGATTTAAAAACATATACACATGGCTTGTAATCACAACAATAACACTAGGTTCCCTCCTGGGCCTTATATGAAAAGAAAGGTCCCTAAACCCAAAATTGTGTTTACACCTCATGATAGAACAATTGGAGAAATTGAAGGACCTCTTTATATCACTATGAAGATAATGGAAAATCTAGTGGATGGAACACTTATAGATCCTAATTGCATGACTAATGTGGAAATAGAGGATTTCCTTTATTCACATGGTTTGGTACAAGATTTCTATGATCCTTCTGACATGATGATTAAGACACATAAGGGAACCTTTATAAACACTTCCAGGAAGATATCTTTATTGGTCACAGTATTTGATAAATCTGTAGAACAACTATTTGATGTTGTCCCTCTATCTAACCTTTTTCACATAAAATTAGGACACCCATGGTTAAAGGCTATGAAAGTTGTCCCTTCAACGATTCATAACCGTGTAAAATTTCCTTTGAACAGACAAGTGCATACTATTCATCATAATAGATATAAACCTTTGGTTATGAGACAACAATTCAACCTTGATTACTTTTGGTCACAATCTGACAAGGAACCGGAGCTACGTATGGATTTTAACTTCTTAGGATATAGAAAATATAAAGAAAAACTATTACATCGAGTGGTCAATCCTTCTATGCAAGAAACAGTAAGAGACGAACAACCCGCATTAAAAGAAATTCCTAGAGAAAAAGGAAAAGGACCCTATGCTGAGGTTCCTCCCCCACCATCCTTACAAGGATTGGGAGTGAGTCGTTGAGAGAAAAACAATTCATCAAGACAAATGAGATTTGAACATGGTGCATCCTCCTCTAACATGCAAAAACCTATGGAAAATATGACAAAACTTTTGAAGATATAAGCAACAAGACAAAAAGAAATAGACAAGAAAGAGAAAGAAAGAGAAAAAGATAAGCTTTTGCCCAACAAAATGCACCTCAATAAGAAAACATTTCACCTAACATTGAAACAAACCAAGAAGAGCTTAAGAATGAACAACTAGAAAACAAGAATAAAAGTTGGGCTATGGTACCTTATGTCCCACTTTCTTCTAACATTCAGGAGTGGGAAGATGATTATTTGCTTGTCGACAACCATTAGCTCAGTTGTGCCTACAGGTAAGTATTTCTAACCCTTTACCTCTGTGTTGTGTTTCCCCCATGATGTGTTATGTGTTGTTTAGGCCTCCTAGGATGACCCCTAATACTCTTGTAAGGTCAAGGATACCGGAAGACCGCCTCTTTTGTGACCCTTCTTCTATTTGTATCATCATTAATTCTTCTATATTGTCTCTCCTCTATTTTCATTGTTGTGTGTTGTGTCCTAGGGGCATAATGTTGGGGTGTTGCCACAATAATGGGTTACACTTTCTGGGACATCCTGATTTTTGTTGAAATCACATATTTTTAGAAAATATAATGATTTAAGCCTTGAAAGGTTCCATTTAAAGGATTTTAATTGAAGAAGGTTTGATCAAACCCCCTTAGATTCAAACCCCCTTGGATAGAACCTCGCTAGTTTTAAACTATACCTATAATGGAGTCTCCTCTACACTTATCAAAATACTGATAAAAACCACTTTTGATTTACCTTTTGAGGGATCAAATGAATTCATTTAAAATTTATGTTTTGTAAGTATGTAGTCCTTATTATAAGCTTCCCAAAAAGTATAATTTTAAATATATTTAATTTGATTATTATATTTATTTTTTATTTCTTGTGAATGTAGGTTTTTCAATGAACATCAAGGTCTTTGTTTCACACATATGAAAAAATAGGAAAATAGAGAAATTTTTTTTAAAAAATTACATGTCCTCTAGGTATTGATGTCCTTATTCCAACAAAAAAAAATTGAATTCTTATACATACAAAAAAAGTTATGTTGGACATAATACACCTATGTCTAAATTATAATTGGTTTGACTTCAAAACTTAATTAGAAAAATATTCAACAAAACAATATGAAACCAAATGCATCCTCTAGATATCAGTGTTACCAATCTAAATTCAAAAGAATCAAAATTTTATCATTTGTAGAAAAAAAAAGTTATGTGCGAAAGAATACACATCACTTTTAAAAAATCTTATTTACTATTAAAACTAGTTATCAAAGGAGACAAAAAATTTTACAATTTAACTCCAAATTTTTAAAATATATATATATATTTAGAATCTACAGATAAAATCTCACAAATCACTAGTTCACATCATCTTCAAATTCCTAACGGTTTAGCAGCTATAAGTGTTAAAAAGAGAAGATTTAGTTCAAAATGTTGATTTCAATGTCAAGTTTGGCCAAAAAGTGTAACCCATTATTGTGGGATGACCCATTGTTGTTGGTGACTTGGGGGCACCTTCCTACATGATGAACCTCAGGCACTAATTTCTTCTGTCTTGATTTATTGTTTATCTTCCTCTAGTGGTTCTATCTAGCTGGCAGATGATGAAAAACAAATAATAGTGATACGGACCACATGTCCCTTCAGCGAGTAAGCAAAAATGGACCTAGTCCATATATGATGATGGGGTTGATATATATTATCTGACACTTGGCTAGTATAATCACTCCATGTGATATTTTGATGTTCCTTTATCACACTAACAAACCATAAAAATACATCTGCTCCATGCACTTTGTTTACCTTTGAATCTCACCTTGGTTACACTCGATTTTGAGATTTTTGCGCTATAGCCCCATAGTTATACTCATTCTCCTAATCAATAGTATAACCTTGGCTCTCTATGTGAATGATTTCATGCATTTTTGTTTATCATGATTATGTGGTTTCTAACAACTTTTCTTGCAAGAAATTGTGTGTTTGTGGGAACATTTGGTGATCGTAAAGAACATATCTCCTCTAGGGGCATGGGCTTTGTGAGAGCTTGTGTTCCCTTATGTGTTTTCTTCCTATCTTAACATGGTTGATATCGGTACATGATATCAACCACTTTAAGGTGGGGGCATATAAGGTAAGCTGTCTGATGATTTTGATATTGATAAATGTTTGTAGGCCCTCTGCAAAGGCAGGATGTTGTATCTCCACACGAGTGTACATCTTTATTTTATATTACAATCAAATTAAGCCCTCTATGGAGGTGAGATATCATGCATATCCTTTTATTTTAAGCCCTATGTAGAGGTGGGGATGGTGTATCTCTTGATCTAGTGCACATCCTTTTTATTCTAAAAGTTCTCTAAACAGGCAGGGTTGGTGTATCCTCCCTTAAGTGTGTCTTTGGCGGTTGTTGTGGTAAAACCCAACCATCAGTTGTGCCTATGATGTGCCTGAGATGGTGGTGAACCTAGCAATAGGCTCCTTCCATCACTTTTTTTATGTGTTTTAGACATATAGTGTGTCTTTGGCATACTATATAGCACTCATGTTTTCCGTGTGTTTTCCTCTTGTATGGCGTGTTTGTTCCCAAGCACAGTCTAAAGACGTGTGGTGATAAGTCCCTCCTATGCTTTGGGATTTGTATGGCATGTTTGTTCTCAAGTGTAGTCTAAAGATGTGTGGTGATAAGTCCCTCCTACACTCTGAGATTTGTATTACGTGTTTATTGCCCCATATGCAGTCTAAGGACGTGTGGCGACGAGTCCCTCCTATATTTTGGGTGGTGTGTTGTGTGTTTAATTTCCATGTACTTGCATCTGCATTCATTTATATATGACAAAATGAAAAATAAATAATCATTGCATTCACTATATTCACTGTGTTTTGTGTGTCTTCAATGTTGTCTTCTCCTTCTTTTGTGTGACTGTTACTATCTTCTCCATGTTTTGCATGCTTGTTACTATCTTCATTGTGTTTGGCATGTTTATGGCATGTCCTCTCTAATTTCTACCTGAGATTGGGGGCTAGAAATATTTCTCAATCCTCGCGTATACATTAGCTCTAAGTGCCTGGCATGTTTGTTGTGTTTGTTGACCATACTTTAATACATGTATGGGCCTTGTGTTCATGCATAAATTAAAGTGGGGGCTAAATTTTACATCTAAAAATGTCTCCCTAGGACTTTTTCCCTCCTATGTTTAGCTCATGGGTCCTTTAGAAAGTATTTTTATCATCTTGCATATTCAAGTTGACTCCCGATGAGAATACCCCTAAGTTTTATGGCAAATAGGACCTAGGGGGTGCTATTGTGATGAATCCTAACTAAAATAGGGAGGGAGGACTTGGGCACCCATGCCCTAGGCTTGCCCTATTTTAGGCAGAACCTAAATTCGAGTGTCGGTTATATGACCATTAATTAGGTCCTATGCCAACACCTTAAGTTTGAATTATGAAATTCTTAGCGGGAATATGTTTAGTTGCATATATATGCATGTTTAGGGATTCAATTGAAAACTAGATGGATATTGAGAACTTGTGATCTTATGCTAAAGTGATTCAAGGCTTTCATTATGTTGCAAAGTAGTATTATGTTGCTATTGTGTTTGTTTGTTGTAGATTTGGCTCCATCTCCTCATGGCATGAAAGAGCTTCTTCCTTCCATGAGAGATACACCTCTGAGATGCCATTTATTTGTGTTTTCAATCATTTATCATTTGGATTTTGCCTCTATCCTGCATGGATATGCACTCTTTACCTGACAACGGTGTTTGGAAGACTTGAATGTCTATCCGGGGCTTGACTAAGGCAAGCCTCTAAACATCACAACCCTCAACCCCTTTTTCTATGATTGCAAGTTACAGGTTGCAGAAGCAAAAGAAGTAGAGTTACAGAAAAGTAGAACAGAGTGTCAGAAGTGTAGAGGAAAGGAGAAAAGCAGGACTTGATCTAGGGCACCCACTCATTAGTCCTTTAGATCCCAAAATAGTGAAATCCCTGGAATAGCAGAAATAGGTTGTATACAATCTTTAGAAATCTTGATAGGAACTGTTACCTTGGACTAATTCACCCACTCATTAGTCCCTGACTTTTTTGTACATCGAATCTCAAAATCTAGTATGTATTTAATTGTCATTTGATAGCTCTGTGTGTGAGCATTTGTCGAGTTTCATTTGTTTGTTTACGATTTTACGAAATTAGGGTTTTAAGCATAATTGAGCTTTAATTAATCAATAGATCAACAAATTCAAAGTTTCCTCTTTGTTCTAAGGGACACTAAATTTGTAGCAGATCCCTCTTGCAAGAGATTGTGGCTTCACTCAATCTATGTCCTTGAATGTAAGGTGTGAAAGGATGATTTAACCTTGAAACTAAAACCCCCCTCTTTTCCACTAAACAAATAGCCCTTACTTTTTCTGGGTCCATCTTAAGACCTTCATTTGAGACAACAAATCCTAGGTATACCAACTCCTTCTTTGCAAAACTACATTTCTTTAGATTAATCAACAACTTCTCCTCCCTCAACATCTCTAAAACTCTTCTAATATGCATCAGATGCTCATCCCAAGTCTTACTAAAAATCAAAATGTCATCTAAATAAACAATAACAAAACTTGCCAAAACTCTTTCAATACCTTGTTCATGAGCCACATGAATGTGCTTGGTGCATTAGTTAACCCAAATGGCATGACTAACCACTCATACAAACCTTCCTTTGTCTTGAAGGTTGTCTTCCATTTATCTCCTTCGTTGATTCAAATCTAGTGATACCTACTCTTAAGATCAATCTTCATAAAGTACTTGTCTCCACTCAAAAAATCCATTATGTCATCCATTTCTGGCAATGGAATTTTGTACTTGATCATGATCTTATTGATGGCTTAAGAATCTGTACACATTCCACACTCTCCATATTACTTTAGTGCTAGTACTACAGGTATCACATATGAACTTAAGCTTTCCCTTATCAGTCCCTTACCAGCTCATGAACTTGTCTGTTCAACTCTTCATTCTTTGCAGGAGTCATTCTATGGATTGCCTTATTCATTAAATTGGCTCCTAGTATCAAATCTATTTGATGAATTATCCTCCTCACTAGTGGTAAACCTTTTGGTACATTATTAGAGATAATGTCCTGAAATTCTTCTAACAGATCTGAGACTTTTGTTAGAACATCTTCACATTTCTCCTAGCTCATCTTAGGAATCAACACAACGCAGTGATGCTCATGCCTCATACCCTCCAAAAATTTCCTACCATCTATGATGTAGAGGCAAATTGGATGGGGAAAGATAGATAAACTTGACAAGGTTCAACTACACCTACTAGCCCAATAACAAACATCTTTACGTAAAAGTGGGAACAACAGAAGGAAACTTTAGGATCATCATGGAAATGTTGGTTTGGGATGTTAGGAGACCCATTCCATTCATTGGCTAAAGTAGATTAGACTCCGGGTTGGTACTTCCTTCACAAACCCCCAAAATGGCTTGTAGCCCTCCAAAATGACAACAGTCCTAATAACTTTTGACTCAGACCTCCAAACCCAGATCTTAGACAATTAGTAGATACCCATTATGGCCCTCTATCACATATCCCAAACTTGGCATAGGTTGCTTTGGACAGAATATCTCAACCAATAACCTCTGTCAATGACCTAAAGCCCTAATTAGGCCAAAAATACAAAGAGACCCCCCTAAAATTCATGCACAGAACTCAACCAAAGGTTTGAACATTTATAACACATGCTAAAACTATGGATTTTAAGGGTTTTGTGGTCAGGATGCAAGACAATTTCATTCTATGCTCGTTTTCCCACTTCAAATGCAAGAATAACAAGGAAAATACTGCTACAGTCACCTAGGGCATCATTTTAAACACACCAAAATAAATTTTTCACTCTTGAGCCTTGGTAAACATGTCAATAACTCCCTCTACTTCCATTCCACCAATTTTTAGAGGATTCCCATGGTGGAATGTGGTTTTATGACATTTTTCCTACCAAAACCCTAGTTAACCTAGTTATCAGAGCAGTTTTAGAAAAAAGTGATATCTTCCTCTAGGAATCGAGTTAAGACCTCAGACTAGATGAATTTTAAAGGTAACTAAATCCTATTTCTAACCATATATGGATTTCCCTTGTATCTATCCATACAAAACTGTACCAAATGCTGCAACAAGACTGTTACAGGGAAAATCTAAAAATTACAATCCATAAAACACTCATATCTCCTTCAATATTGTACCAAATTCGATAAGACTTGAACAAAAATGAAGATTATTCATCCTACTTAAATATCACATTAATATTGTATAGATTCCAGGCCATACATAGCCATACAAGGCATGGAACCAGAGAAAAAATAGTTAGAACTACAGAATAAGGGCTTAAAATCATAAGTTTTAAATCCAATTCACATCTATTCATCTTGGTTCGAGTTTTAAATGCTTACATAGGTGTATACATACACAATATTGACCTACACATCAGTTTAACTGATTAACTACCCTCTTTTAACACAATGACTCTTCATACCCACTAATCTTGCCTTGACAACTTTACAACTTTTGCCATTTTTCAATGTTGACAACTTTATACAAAATCTCCATCCTAGACCATATTTAACATGAAAAAATGGAATAATTATGATAATTTACAACCTCTCAAACCTTTCCTTGGTCATTTTGACCCTTTGACCAACCTTGACCATATTAGGACGTTTTAGGTCTCTTGGCACAAAAATGGCTTTCTAAGCTTTACAAATGAGTTGTTTTTGATACCAATAGACTTCATGACCTTACAAATCATGTATGAAAATTACAAATAAGAAAAAATGCACTTTGACCTCATAAGATGTCTTTATACTTGGGTGCCCCTACACCAATCTACCACACAAATTATGGCAGTAATAGATACCTTTTCTTCCACCTCCTTCAAGGGCTTCAACTTATGACGAACTCCATCCTTTGTTAGAGAATATGTGTTTGCATGGCCATCATGGACAATGTACCTATCATACTACCATGACCTTCCCAATAGCATATGACATGTGATGTCACATAGCACCTCATCATGGTAGTCCCCAATCTTGAACTTGACTAAACACTACTCATTGACCAAAGCTCTATGGTCTTTTTGCAGCCATGCAATCCGGTATGGATGTGGATGCCTTCTTCGTGTCAACTTCAACTTGTTAACCATCTCCTCTAAAACAAGATTGCCAGTGCTTCCTATCAATAATAATATCAAAACACTTACCTTCACACTTGCATCTTGTGCATAATAAACTCTTTCTCTTATCTGGTTCTTTCTCCTCATTTAACAAGGTTCTTCTAACAACTAGGGTTTCTCCCCTTTCAGCATCTTCAGAATACTTAGACTACGCATCTTCATCTATATGTGTAACTCGTGCATTACCTTTAGGTCTTCTATTTTTCCTTCCTTGATGTTGCAGACACTCATATGCTCGATGTCCCTCTTCTCCACATTGGAAATAAGTTCCTCTGAAACCTCCTCTTCTGAGTCCTTTCCCAGGTCGGCCTCTTCCTCTTCCTCTTTGCTCACCATTATTTTGGTCATGAGGGTGGTAGGCATTATCTCCTCTCTAATTTTGACTCGTACCAGCTTCTTCACTTTTCTTTTGATCTTCATTTTGACCTCCATAAGATCTTCCACCAGTCCTTCTACCTTGACCTCTTCCTCTTTGCTTGCTTTCAAATCTTTTATTCAAGTTCTCTTCCACCTTTAGAGAAAACTAGTACGCATCTTCTATGGTGGTCATTCTGACCAGGCTCAACTCCTCTTGAATACTTGGCCTCAACCCATTAATGTAATGGGCTGCCCTCTCCTTGTTGGCCTCTGCATGGCCTGTCCTAATAGTAATCTTATAAAACTTTTCCATATACTCCTTGACATACTTGTTACCTTGCTTCAATTCAACAACTCCAACTCATAGTCCACAGGAATGAATTGCTTGTTTAGTTTGTCCACCATCTGATCCCATCTGATAATCTTTCCTTTTCCTCTTCTATTTATCTCCAACTGGACCTCCTTCCACCAAATACTAGCATGGCCTTTCAACTTTGTTTTCACAAACTTGACCCCTTTAGGGTCCTCCACATCTTCATACTTGAAACATTCTTCTTTATCATTGGTCCAATCAATAAGCTCATCTGGATTCAAATCTCCAAAATAGGTAGAAACTTCGATCCTAGGCCTCTTTCTGATCTTCAAAATGGTCCTCAATAATTTAACTTCTATAGGATCTCCTGCACTATCTTGTTCTTCCTCAGATAACTCTTCTTCTGCTTCATCTTTGCTTTCTTCTCTTGTTCTTGGCTCAAACCCTCTTTGCAGCTCCTCTTGCAATGCATCGATTTGCCTTTGCAGGGCTCTAAAACCCTCTTTTGTCAAAGCATTTCTCCCACCATGGTTTCTTCATAGACGCATTTTTATCTATTGCAGAAAACCCACAACCTCAGGTCCTAGTGCAAACTGGCTCATGGTCGGCGATCTGTCTACACACTCGGGAACACTTTCTCTTATACCACATGATGAAGGGGCAAAATAAAAAACACATAATAAAACAAATTACACACAAAAAATAGGAATGTTCTATTATTTATTTGAACAACACATTACATTAGAAAATCTAAATCCAATCAGAGGATGAATCCTCCACAGGCCACAACACATTACAACTTCCCCTCTCTAGATTCTAGAACCTTCTGCCTTCTGTAGCCCCAAATCAGCTTGCGTTTCTATTTTCCTACCTTTTATTAACTCTACACTTTCCCCTTTTCTCTACTACTCCGAAGGGTTCCTAGAAATGGTCATAAATAGCCCTTTTTGGTAGTCTCTAGCCAAAATTTTGAAATTTGCAACTCCCTCCAAATATAGGTCAACTTTCAGGGGCCATAACTTTTGATCCGGGTGTCTGATTGACGAACCGTTTGAATTGTTGGAAAGCTTGCGGAGTGATCTATGAACTAACATTTTTCTTTGTTGATTCCACCCATTTTTAGTGCTGTACGAGGCCTCTAACTGTCTCAAACCTAAATTTGAAACTTTTTTAGGGGTTTTTAAGGAAATGAAAACTTTAATATCTTTTAGCCCACAAATTATCTTTGACTAATTCCTTCACCAAAGGTCTTATTTTTCAATTTCAAAGCCTCCTGTAAAATTATGCTTCCATACATGCTTAAAAGCAAACTTTCCAAAAATAGCAGTTTGCTATTTTTAGTAGTTTAGAAAAAACTGAAGGTTCTACATCCTTATTCAAGTGATTATGGAACCAAAAGTACAAATTTTGAAAAGAAATTAAAACAAAATCAACATTTTGGGTGATGCAAGATTTCTCTTACACCACTGGATGTTCTTGCATCAATGACTATACCACATTAAGTGCAAGACACATATTTATTAACAAACATTTAACCTCATAGAAATATAAATAGCTCAATAGACTATAAAAAGTGTATACACACTAACAACAAATATTTATTCCTTTCCTTTCGTAGTGTCATTCTTCCAATCAGACATTGGAATTAATACAAGAATTACTGTAAATATGTAAATTGAAAGAAGTGATTTAAGAAACAACGCTGCAATACATAAAATAAATCTACAAATAGTTTATGTAATGTGTGTGTCTATATAAAGAATATTGTGAAGGATTGGAATATATCTATCATGGAGTTAATAAGAGAGAGAAGATATATATATAAGTTTAATAGTTAAGATTTAAATAGAGAAATAGGTATGCTCTTATTTTTATATACATCTATGCAAATGCAAATGTTATATTGTGATTGTTTATAAGTAAAACTGGTCAGATAATATATGTCTCTTTTTGGAAATAGATGTTGAATGTTTATAAAACTAGTTAACACACACACACACGTAATTAACATTTTAAATTACATATATATTTAATAATTCATTTTTGACATGTAATATCTAAACCATCTTTGCCATATTAACTAGGCCTTATTTTATTTTGAAGATTAAAATAAATTTTAGAAAATAAATAGAATGAATAAAATAAAAGTAAATAAATATAATGGTAGTTGGGTAGGCGACATAGCCGAAACATTTCCGCCTTGACCAACCTTAAAAGGGCACGACCCCATGGGGCCTCGGGCCTTGTGGGTCACACAAGCCCACAGGTAGCCCACGACCTACATGAGAGGACCCTGACCCTCAAAAGAGGGACACAGGCCTGCGTGGCATCGACTATGCATCAGGAAAAATCCAATACATTACATATCAACACACATCTATGGATTACACCATGAATTTATACAATAAAACTCCCTTTTAATATCATTTTCGGGGATATATATCAGGAAAAAAAATGTGTCTTCTCTGCAGTAGAATGACTTTGGATTTTTTTTTTCATGCATCATAAACACAATATGTACATATATCTTGGATATTTGATCACATACATATCATAAATAACTTCATAAGAAGTTCCCTTTGAATACAACATGAATATTTTGGAGCCAACCCTACCTTAGAAATGTATGAGCTTGCTCTTCAACTCTGCATGTATGCCCTTCCTCCTATCTGCAAGTGAAATAAAAGGAAGAATCTTAGAGGAATCTTTTTTAAGTGGAAAGATATTAGATTAGGGTTCCTTGAATTCCCTAAAGCCAGTGGATGTCATTGAAGCTAATCTAATGGATGAGATTTGATGCACATTCCATTAAAAGCCCTAGACTTACAAATTTACTTTGCTTAAATTAATTATAATCTAAATGTGTTTTATAGCTTGGTGGGGGACAATGTGATTAAGACCCCTTGACTTGAGTTATAACTTAAGTCACTTTTATAAATAAGATAATAAAGTAATTTTGGTCATTCATTATTAAATTGGGGTTTATCTATTTCTTAATATTAACTTTTATTTATTAGGCAACTTTTACAGGGATTTGACTTCATCAATAGTGTTTATGTGAAGGTCTAGTAGAGATTTTGTTTAACCTACATTATATTTTAGTCATAACCATAGGGTTGGTAATATTAGTCAAGATGGTGATGTAGGCAATTTTCCTAGGAATTGATTTGTAACTTAAATACATTTTTCTTGTGTTAGTAGGCTTGTGTGTAACTAAAGCCAATAGTGTAATTTTGCCTTGGGAGTCATAGTGGCATAAAATATACAAAATGGTTGATATTACCCTATTATAATGTATTTGGATATAACATATAAATACTCCTTTCATTTAGCTATGTTAATTTACCATCCCTCTTAAGGAAGCCTCGGACCCTTACTATCAAGACTTGATCCTACACAAGGTGTTGATTTCCTTTACCTAATTGCTGGGTTGTAGCCCACGTTCTCATAGTTGTGTTCTCCCTTCTTGTCTCTAGTATTGTTGATGAGTCCTCCTATCTAACTAAGCATGTTGTAGCAATTCTTGAGACAACAATGTATGTTGAGTGTCTTTTTACCTAGTAAGTGCCAACATTTTGTCTTTAAAAGGAATATTGTAGTTTAGATTGTGAATTTATGTGCTTAAATTTTGGGCATGACATTAAGGATATCCAAATTTAGGTTATTTCTCACTTCCACTAACATCTTAAAGCCTCCAATGATATTTCTATTGAAAATAAATGCATTTTCTTGACCTACATTCCTAAATCATCACCCCTTTTGATGATTCCTCTCTTAATAAGATTATTCATATGGAGGATCTTGAACAAGTGGTCTTTATGATGAAAAAAATAAAACCCCTAGTCCTTATGGATTTCTAATTGAGTTTTTTCATTTCTTTTGGCCTATTGTCAAAAAAGATGTCTTGGAGGGTTTTGAGGAGGGTGACAACATAAAGGTGTGTTCCACTTTTTGGCCAAAGTGGGAAGCACAAATCAACATTTTTTTTAAATTTTCCTTTTTCTCTCAATTATAGGAAGCAAATCATAAATAATTTAAAGATAGTATAAACTAGTGATTTGTGATATTTCTTATGTAGATTCCATTTCTAATTTTTTTTAAAGATAAAACTAATTTTATTAATATTCTAAATATTTGTTAATAGAATGTATCTTACACTTTATAGTATTTTTAATGAGTAATATTTTTCTATATCACATAACTTCAGCTAGAAATAGAATCTCTTAACAATTTTTGAAACATAAATTATTAACATTGATATTAAGGGTGAACATATTTTTTTCTATTTTTTTGCTGCATATTTTATTTATTATATTTTTTTAAATTAGAGCAACTATTAATTTAGAGACATATTTTCATGTAACATATAGTTCCTTTTGTATATACCCAAGTTAATTATTTTATTGTTTAAATAAAGACATCAATATGAAGGGTACCATTTTTTAAAAAATTATTGTTTGCTATTTTTCTATGTCAAATAAAGGTCATTGATTTTTGTAATAAACCTATTTTAATTAGGGAAGATTCTATGGTGAAATGGTGGGGCTTCTTTCTTATAGTGCCAACAACCAAGGTTCAAACCTCGCGGAGTTTCCCTCTACTGCATCAACAATTGAGGAGGTCCCTAGTATCTTGTATCCTAATTTACCTATGACATGTGGAGTGGGGCATTTGCAGGTCACCTATGGGGTATATACCTGGTCTAATGTTTTTGATATAAATAGAGGGAGTTTACCTCTAATTTTTTTGCTCCCAAAATGTCGCTCTTGAAATCTTCTAGACTTAGGGTTGCTGCAAACAATTTTGCATGCCTAGAGGGTGAATCACCAGTAGAGGATGGGAATAATACAGGAAGAGGAGGTGTAGCTATAGAATCAAGAGTGATACAGAAGGAAACTCACCTTTCTTTATCTGATCCTCACTATACAGCTTCCAGAATGTCATAGTTCTCTACTAGTTTTGGTATAGTGACAAGGCCTCATCTTCGTGACCTACCTACAAGAAATTTCACTAGTTTGGGTGTGCATTCAAGGGCCAATCAGTGCGTGACTATTAATTATTTACCTCCAAGATAGGGAGATTCATAATCATGCTCTTAAAATGGACTTTAGCACTCTCCTCCAAAGATGTAGCAATGGGAGATCCCAAGCATAATATTGGTGATGCCTCGAGACCTGAACCAGGGTCCTCTATTGACTCTCTGATGTAGGATAAGGGGAGGATGCTATTTACTATGGCTTCAAGTGAGAATACCCCACTATTGATCTTGGGGATACTATGCTACAGGTGGAAGAACTCCACATAAAACACTCTTTGATCTGCTGCTTCCATAACCACTGGCCTAATTTGGTTGAGTTAAAATATTAATGGGTTTAAAACACTGGCCCAACCCCTATTGGATGGGGAACTCTGCATCGGTCCTTGAGCTAAAGGATTTTTCTATGTTATATGTGAATTCCTTGAGGATAGAGATATGCTTCTCCACAAAGCTCCCTAGGTCTGGGATAAATCCTACCTAGGAATGAAACCATGGTACCTAGAATTTGATCCATTTATAGACACTTTCATTGTTACTCCGATCTAGGTGAGAGTTCCCAAATTTACCATTGCACCTTTGGGGTTTTTCTTGCCTTCAATCCATTGGAAATTCATTCGAGGTCCATCTTCTAAATCCCAATCCTCTTTCAATCTATGTTCTTCACTCCTCTTTTCTCAAATTTTAGTGGAAATGGATCCGTTTAAGCCCCTACCGACAAAGGTAAGATTAAGGTTGGTTCCAAAACTTGGAATCAAAAGGTGGATTATGAAGACATTGTTTTTAGATGTAGGCATTTCTATGCAACAGATCACAAAGCTAAGGTTGTTCAAAATTCTCTCCTAGAAATAAATCTTACCTACTGGAAAGGAGCCAATCTCATTTATCAACATTTTAAATCATATACAAAGAAGGAGGATGAGGTCAAGGCTTCTGCAACATCAAAGATAACCAATATAGTTTCCAATGGTGTTAAACTGACTATTATAAATAAGGATGAGGAAGTTGATGCTTCAATAGAATCAAAGAAGGTCAGTTTGGTTTCCAGTGGTGTAATACCACCCTTGGTTGAAATAAGCCAAAACTCAAACATTAAAGACCCATGCAAGGATGTTACAAATGATTGGACTCTTGTCAACCATGGGAAGAAGATAAAATCTTCAAATGGCATGTTTCCAATGACTCTGCGATCCCATGATAAAATGGGAAAGATGGAAGGTTCCAAGGGAAAAATGACCATAATGATTTTTTAGTTATGGACATATAGGAACCTTTAGCTTTAGAATTAAATTGCAATGCACCCTTGTTTATGGGCCTGATACACTTTATTTTATTTTATTTTGATTATTTAAACAAAGGGAGCGGTCCCCTAGACAGTCATTTACCGAATAAAAAAACATATTTTAATTAGAAAATATAAAATAAATATATTACAATCTCTATTTTTTGGAACTTGCTTACTTCTAGGGCTATATTCTAACAAAATTTCATGTCATGAGGATGTCATTTGATGATGAAAAATGTGATTTGAATCAAAAATTTGTGTTTAGTGAAATCATTCCATGTCATTTGAAGGAAAATGCTTGGTACCACTAGGATGTTTAAGGAATACACCTATTTTGATTAGAAAATATAAAATAATTATAATAGTAAAATAATTATATTAAAATCTATATTTTTTGGAAAGATTACTTTGAGGGCTACATTCTTGCAAAATTTTATGTCATGATGACTTCATTTGATAATAAAAAATGTGATTTAAATCAACAATTTTTTCTAATAAATAATTCCATGTGTTTTTGAGGAAAAAGCCTAGTACCACATATAATGTTTAAGAAACACACATGTACATGTCAAGAATGCTATCTAAAATGAAAATAATCTGATTTTCCCTTCTATCCAAAGATAGGGGCACACTATTTTACATAAATTGTTAAATCAAGATGCGTCTCAGAAGTGGGAGGAGACTTTATGCTTCCACCTAGGAGCTACATACTTCAAAGAAAATGTTAAAGACTCTTAACAATTATTTTAGCCTTGTTTCCTAAGAAAGATCATGTTAAAAACATTTTTGATGTCTAACCCTATCTACAAGATTTTTTCCATAATAATAGCTAAGCAATTGTGATTGTTCTTACCCTCCATTTCTTCAAACATGGTTGTTTTGTTCAAGGGCATCAAATCTTTGATGGAATTGTGATTATCCATGAAGCCTTTCATTCTATGTATGCTAATAATGAAAATTCCTTGTTCATGAAATTTGATGTTTCTAAGGCTTATGATAGGGTTCTTGAAATTTTTTAGAAAACATCTTGTGTGCTTTTGGTTTTGATGACAATTAGATTCAATGGGTTATGGCATGTTGCAGCTCTCCCTCCTTTTCTATGCTTATAAAATATTTTCCTTTGGCCATTTAATATTCCAAAAGATGCATGGATAAGGGGGGGTCCCCTCTCTCTATATCTCTTTCTCATTTTGGTGGAACAAGTTGGCTATTTTTTAAATCACCTCAAAATATCATGTTCCTTCTTTGGTTTCTATATTGTGCAAGGTATGGTTTCTCTATCCCACCTTCAATATGTTTATGGCACATGTCTAATGGGAAAATCCATTGTAGTTAAGGCAGATGCTATAGGAAAGCCCTTGATATTTATAACAATTCATCCAGACAACTTTTGAATGAATAGAAGTCGCAAGTTTCCTTCTTCCACATAGACCTATATACTTAGGAGCATATTGCTAATATTTTTCATTTCCCAAGAGCTAATATAGATATTTGGGCATTCCCATTTCTTCAGCTTCTCTTGGAAAAATAAAATGGAATGTCATGCTACATTCTATGGAGTGTCATATTAATCATTGGACACATATTTACCTTTCATTGGATAACTGCATGGTTGTCCTCAAATTTGTCTTGCAAGCTCTTCTAGTGTATAGATTTATGGCTCATCTAGGTTCAAAAGGCACCCTTCAAGATCTAGACTATAAAATGAGAAAATCTAGTTGGGAAGAGAATTTTGAGAAAAGGAAACGACAGTTGGTTAACTAGGATAGAATTTGTTAGCCCAAAGAAAAAGGTGGAGTATGTATGAGAACTTCTCTCCTTAATAATTGTCATTACCTGTCAAATTGTATTAGAGATGGTGCATGGAGTAGGATGTTGTATGGGGGAATATTCTTAAAGTCAAGTACCTAAAAATTGAAAATCATTATTTTATTCGGAGGATGCCTACCTTGGGTGATGGATCATAGATCTAGAAAAGTATTAAATTGAGGAGTAATTTGATCAAAGTTGGCCTCTTTTGGATTGTTGGTAAGAGTGGCAAAGCTCTTTTTGTAGAATGATGCCTAGGATCAAAGGAGTCCTCTAAGTGTCAATTTCCTTGATCTCTTTGGGTTAAAGATTAAATATATTGAAGTTGGTTGGAATCATGTTTTTGGTTTTTGGTATAATTTTAGGTAGAATGATGTGAGGAGTTTGAAATGGAAACCTAGGGAACATTGGATAGGTCAATAATTTCCCTTCTCATCAAATGTTTAGCTCAAATTTTTGTTTCGCATAAGGATTCTCTAGACAAGCACTTTGGCATCCTTTGCAAGGGATTGAAAGGTTCTGAAATTCATTCTATGTAGACTAGTTATAAGACTTTTATGATGGAATACCTAGATGTTAAAAATGCTAAGCTTTGGAATAGGTGTTGGCAGCCTAAATTACATACTTAGGGTAACACTGTCCAACATCCTGATCGAATCCATAGCCATTTATATCACTCTACTTAGACATCATCCATTTCAATGGTCAAATAATCAATAGTGATTTTCATCTCATCCATATCAAAAAGTGGTAAATATTTATCCCTGTTTTATTAGCCAAAATTGATATTTAACTATTGAAATGGATGATGTTTAAGATTAACCCATCTAATAAGGGAGAGGGACCAATGGTGGGTAGGGCGATATTGAGCGAGGGGTCCACGTCAACAGCTTCTGAGTTGGATTGTGTTTTTGGCCATGTCCCTTGATAGTCGAGTTAGCACCCCCCATTTTTTTACTGGCATTTTATAAGCACGTTTATAAATGTTTACAGTGTGTTTTTCAAAAACTGCTAAAAAATTGCTAAAATTTGTCATCGACCGATAGGGGACATGTGTAAAGTCCCTTCATGGGTTGGTGCCATGCCAGTACTGGCTCAACATACTACCAGTTAATATGCATTAACTTCCCAACATCCTACCGTCGATGGTCTGAATGCCTACCACCTCGGTATGCACACCATTCACTTAGTCTTGCTTTAGCTTCTCAAATACACCATTCATGAGAACAATTTGCATTTGGAGTAGTTGCATTCAAGACTAGTCCTGTGTTCGGCTGGATGCCGATGGTGGTGAGGCCATGGGCGAATACTGGTGATACATTTCTCAAACTTTCTATGTTTATCAACACCACATTTGGCATAAGGAAACCATTTACCTTTTGGTTATGCAGGTGAGGTTGTGTTCCAACCTCACACAGGCATAAACTATGCATTGCAAGATTTTTTCATATTTTCATGCAATCTTTGTTTGTGTAAATAGCTTCACTGTACAAGTAATGATATGCTTGTATTATGAAGCTTTATTACAGCTTTATCATAGGCACTTATGTGTATATATCATATACATACATACATATATATATTTATACTCACACGCAGATATATATATGTGTGTGTGTATACACACACACATAGAAACGGCGAACAAATGTTATTTTGCAGCAATATTGCGGTCGACTATGTGTATATGTGAGTATAGAAATATATATATGCATATATATGGCCGACTGTGTGTATATGTGTACACACACACACACATATATATATGCATGTATATATGCATGTATATATATATGTATATATATGCATATATATGTGTGTGTGTGTGTGTGTACACACATACACACAGTGGGCCATAATATAGCCCTTTCTTTTCATTTATGTATATGTATAGTTGTAGTATTCAAAGTTATTAAACACCTTTTCCATACTGCATTGTCTGTTAAGGGTTTCATGCACCTATCCTTTGGCTGACTATGTGTATACATATACATACCAGTTAAGGGTTTCACCAGCTTGACTATTAAGGGTTTCGTGCACCTATAGTTTAGCCAACTATTTCCACCACCACTGTGAACCCCTCGCTCAACAATTCCTGCCCCCCATCATCCTCTCAACCCTATCCATAGAAGAATCACCTCATTTGGATTGGTCGAATTCTTGTGAATAGTTCATATGTATATATAGGATTCTTATGGTCAATTTTGTAATCATTTTAGTTCTTTAATTTAGTTCTTTAAATCACATAGCATCTTAATATTATTAGTAACATATTAATATAATATTTTTAAAAAATTAATATATTAATAAACATTATAATAATATGTATGTATCATACACACACATATAGACACATACATAGATAATTTATTATCTATGTATGCATGCATGCATGTATGTCTACTATACATACATACATACATACATACATACATATGGGCATTCATATACACATACATACATTTGTATGAACTGGCATATGTAAGTATGTATGAATGTATAGTATACACACATACATACATATTGGTGCAGAAGCGCCAAGAAGCTCATGAAGATTCTTGTTTTGGTTTTGATGTTGATTTGTGATGTAAGAAGGTCTAATGGACCATTTCAAGTTGATTTCATGTTGATTGCAAATGGTGTATGGCCATGGTGCCAATAGTTCAAGTAGGCAGTCAAATCCTCCATAAGTCTCCAATGGAGTGGCACTTTGCCATAGGTGTATGGTGTGCATCTCATTTCCATGTTTAGAGGCCATGTTAACATTGTCCTAGAGGGGTTTGTAGTAGTGATTTTGTTCATATTGTAATCAACCTCTAATGCACATTGTAAACAGTGAAAACAAATAGATAGTTTAGACAGTTTGAAGAGGTTAGTGGGCAGTTTTCAGTTGCGCCAATCGATTCCAACTGATTGGGAGGCTTGTAAACAAGTGTGTAAACTCCTTAGTCTTGTGGAAGAAGTTTGAATGAAGATTTGGAGAAGAAATAAACAAAACAAACTCTATTTTCTATCTTTTTCTGTGTTATTTTCCTGTTCTTGCCCGTACTCTATTCTTGTACGAATTTTCCATAGACTCTCTTCATGCTGGTTTGAAAGTAGGATGAATCACCTTTAATTTGAGTGGGGTTTGGATTCTTTACACTAGACTAGAAGGGAGTTATAAGTCATTTTCTCAGAACTGGTCGTGAAACCCTGATTTAGGGCTTTGTGTTCAAACGATGGATCCTTCATCCATTCCATTGATCTCCTCTTCCTAGAATTGGTGGAATGGATCGTTGTCATTGCATATTTAGGGTTTATGAATGTTTCAAGTGCAGAGAACCGAGTTGGAGTGAGTTTGCTAGGTGAAAGCCCAACAAGACCATGTGTTGTGGCTTTATGAAGGGCACAACATTGTGAAATTTGTACACAGTCGACTGTGGAAACTTGATACCTACAAAAATTGTTGTTTTGGCATGTAATGGAAATGTCTCAATAGGTTAGAAGCTTCCGTGAGGTGTCTGAAGGGTAGTCTCTTTGGAAAAGAGACCTAATTGGGGGCTTTAGGCTAGTAGGACAGTCCTAAGTTGAGGCATACTTTCTAAAACATCATAGACCCATCCTGGGATATTTAGAGGGTAGTCTAAATGGGTGTCTAAAAGTGGTCCAAGTTTGTGGAAATCAGGCATCTAATAAAAGTTATTCATGATTGTTCTTCTTCCAAGGGCTACAAGGAATCTAGTAGGTTGTGAAGGAAGTACTAAGCCTAAACTTGTCAAGCCTTAACCAATGGTCTGGATGGGTCCTATGAAATGTCAAACAAGCCTTTACATGATGGTTTCAAGAAAACTAATTGTTGTTCCCAGTTTTTCATGTGAATCCATGATTTAGTTTCTTGAATCTTTCAAACAAAGCCTTGTCAAACTGTGAGATCTACCGTTTGCCCTAGGTTCTCTACATCACATATTATGGATACATACATACATATGAACCATAATATCTATGTATGTGTGTATACTATACATACATACATACACACATATGGCAGTTCATATGTATGTATATACGTAGGTCATGCAAGTACCCATACATATGGCATTCATATGTAACATACATACATTATTTTACTATGATGTATGTATGTATGTATGGAAACCAATCATACATACATACGTACATTCGGCCAAAAGATAGGTGCATGGCACCCTCAACTATGGAGTTTATGATAATGTTCCAATATTGTCAATATAAATATGCAACTTGTAGAATCATAATGTTGTTTTAAGTTATATATGAGTATCATAATGCTAGTTAAAGCTATATATGAGTGGGTATGTGCAGGATCATGATGGGCCAAACTATACCTCTAAGTGGCAATGAAAATACAAAAAATCAGACTTTATCAAGTTCATGTGAAAATTTGAATGGATTATCTACACAATTTGAAAAAGATGTAAGAATGAAATTTGTAGAGAATTGAATCTAGTTTTTAGGCTACTATTTGTTTTTTTTTAAACTAAATTTACTTAATGAAAATTGAATATTTCAATGAACAGCTATTAAATTTTTCAGAAAAAAATAAAAAGTGGGTGTCTGTCCAGCCAACCTAACTATGAGTAAAAATATATATATTTTTTTGAAACTTTCAAAATAAGTGGAGGACTCATTTCCGGATGTGACACATATTTATTTAAAATTTTTTTCCAATAAAATAATTAGTTATGATTTTTTTACTGTGACTTTTTAAAAAAAATAAAAAGTAATTTTCCAGCCAACCTAACTCGATAAAAAAAATCAAAATTTTAAAAAAAAAATTTAACCTATAGCCAGAAAAGCATAGGGTGTGACGTAGGTTTCAAATTTCAAAAAGGTGAAATGGTTTGAAAGTTATGGATGTTTTTCAATCAGTGTGTCCATCAGGATTTTAGAGACATGGTATATAGAAAATTATTAATAATTATTTAATAAAATGATAACCAAACAAATCTTATATTTTTAGAAAGCTAACAATTTTTTCTATAAACCCTTTTCGTTTTATCAATTTTGCATTAAAAAAAAGTCGTCAACACGAAGGGTGAAGTTCAAAGAAGAGACTGAAACATGAAAACACATTAGAATCCATGAAAAGTCAACAACCAAAATGGATATCTGTCTTGCTTTGTACCAAAGCAAGACGGATATTCATTTTGCTTTGGTAAAATCAACTCAAAACGGATATCCATTTCCTTGATCTATGAAAAATTTTGTACCATTGGTTTTGGGTGAAGAGAAGCAACATATTTGAAACATCGAGGCAATAATACAAGAAGTTAAAGTTAGTTGGTCATTTATAGGTGTATCTATTGTTTCATATCACATTACACATAGAATTCTAATTAATAATCTAGTTTCCTCATTTGGGGGAATATTTTTTTATCCGTTTCTAATGGAAATATTTAGTTAAAAATTGGTGGCTCCTTGTGAAAAGTATGGGCTCTTCTCAAGCACGCATAACCAAGAAGGTTGATATCTATTTTTCTTACATGTTTGTTAATCACATCTTATGAAACAGATGTTGCTTGGTGATAGTTCTAGGTTTAGTGAACAATATTCTCAAGCTTATTGCAATTTTTACACTTGTGACCAAATTTGGTACCAAACCCTTTCACCTTTTCAATTAATCCTGATAGTGTCATCTCACTCCATGCAAATCAAACCAACATTAGGACCATGTGAATGAGATTAAGGATAACCTTTAAATATGAATCTTTGTACTATTGACTATCCTTTTAGCATGACAATCCTTTAGGATCATTGTACCCAAGTGCAACAATCCTTCAATCTTCTTTCATTTATATTTCTTTCCTCTTCAGACACAAGATTCTCGTGCCTTGTAGTCATGACAATCCACAAATCACCTAATTGTCCTTAGTGAGACTATATCTTATTTTGACAGTGATAGTCATGGTCCATTCACAACTCTCCTCTTTAACATAGATACCCTTTGTACATGTTTTGACTTCATGATTTTCCTTTTGTATGTTGTATTATGGTATGAAAATCTATGGCCCCTTCTTCATCCTCTTGTATAATGAAATTCAAGGTTGACACTAACGGTTACTCTTCTTTATTACTTGGTGATAATGAATCCCTAAGCTCATTTTTTATTGTCTTGAAGCCAAATTTACCACTGTTGAGACACTCAAAGTTGATTCTTGATTATGAATATTGCGAATTACTTCAAATATCCATGGACAATTTCAATTGTGTTTCTTAAGACACCCATGCCTTGACTATCCCTTGATGTTGGTCATGATTGTGCTTGGATGGCACAATAGTTCATAGTTAAATTTTTGCCACTAAAGTTTTCCTTTGACAAAGTCGTATTTGTAGTCCACCTTTTGATGATGTTCAAACAATATAAATACTTATTCTTAACATAAGCAATACATTTCTCATAAATACCAATGCATTCTACTCATAAGGTTCATGGCACCATGCCTAAAGGTATGATAGTCAGTAGTGTACTATTATGGCAGCCTATGGTTGGTTTGATAATCTATAATAGTGATAGCATTCATGCCTAACAATCCTTATCATTATTGTCATAATATATTTTACATTTGAGGCCTTGTCTACAACATACAAAGTTTACCTTTCTCACCCATACCTTCAGTATATAAAGGACATTGATAGGGAATTTTTAATTTCCACTCAGTCAGTGCAATCTAGAAGAGGGTAGATTGTCTAAAGTTGTAATCTATTTCCATTTACACTTGCCATAACTACAAATGCTTAGTGTTTATTCTCAACCCCGGTATATGAATAAAATGTGACCTATTGTTCTAATAGACCTATAGGGACAAAGAGGTGATAAAGCCTTTAATTTTAAACATGACATGGTTTTGATAACTTCCCATATTGGTAAGGTCCTGGATGACAATCCTTTGATGCACCTAATTGTAATAGGTGTTATGATAGTCCTTGGTATCTTTTGATTTCTTTCTTGAATGGCATGCAAATAAGACATAAGACCTATTAGATCCTTCATAAATAAGAATTCTCATACATTACATTTAAACTTAAACTCCCTAAACATCTATCAATCCATCCATTAATATCAAAATGCCATGAATATCCTATGATCAACCATTCTAATTCCTAGGATAGTCATATATTGCAATTTTGCTTCTCTATACTAAAATAGCCCAAGGAATATCTACCCTTGAATTTGTATTTTAACAATCTAATGTCTTTACGAATAACATTGAGCCTTCTTTTGGGACAACATTTTTGCCTTTAGAAGCTCCTCATTTGATGATAGCCTAAAATAGAATAAGGGGATACTCATAACATTTTAGCATAATGGGAAAACCCTAAAGTGTGATAAAGTCTATACATTATCTATTCCCATCCATGTCACGAAGCAACTATTCAAATGCTAGGCCAACATGATTTAAACAATCATAAGGGCCAACAATCCACTCCAAATGTATGGGAAAAGGACAATGCTTGGATCCCATATTAATCATGTTCACATGGCTGCTAGCATCTTCAAGTGAGTCAATACAAAAATTGAAAGCCTCAAACTCATACACTTCAGAAAAATATACCTAATTATAAATTTGATAGGCATGAATAAGGAAGTCCTCATGGAATACAAACTAAAATGTGTCATATTTTGACATGTCATCAAGCTGAACTACATCATGTTGAGACTCGTGTTTATTTAAGCATTACAAGTCACTTGCCTCTTTGCATGCTTCAAAGTTCCAAACAAAGGACTCAACTTTAGGTGTAGCAGAGTCCTCATCAATGACTGATTTACATGGCCTTCAACAAACTAAAATTATATATCATCTTTATGCTTATATGGAGGCTATATCATCTTTACAATTGTATGTCCAAGCTCTTTAGGAGTCTTCACAAATGTGTCGAAAGTAAGATTACTCAAATCAAATAATGGCTTATATCCAAAGCTTTATTAAGTTGATACCTAGGTGGATTAGTGTGTAAACATTCAAATTAGATGGTAATTCACAAGTTTATAGAATAATAGAATAAATCCCTAGTCTATAATCCAAATGTACATAATAAAACAGATATCTATTTTGTAGTAGCGATATGGATGTTGCAGAGTGTCCATTGGCAAAGAATTGGGATTTACTTAAATTTGCTTGTTCATGCTTCTCACAGGACGTCACCTCCCCTACCCATCCAGCTCTACAGAAGAAGAGAGACAACAATTGATCAAGAGGGATCACCAATTGGCGGTAAGTGATTGATTACTTATGTCATGTTATATATTTTGAATATTAAATTCTATATTAATGTGCACGTTGTTTGATTGTATTAATGGGTGGAAATTTAAAAATCTCTATCAAGGATGTCTAGTCAATGAGCGATAGAGGATGAGTCATTGACTGGTTCACCATCTTCATGGCCTAGCAAGAGCCATAGATTATTTGATAAGAATCCATAGGAGATTTAATTTTGGGACATTTTTTTACATATGCCTATTTGGCTTTGTAAACATACTTTTGTATGTTATCGATGTATATCATTGTATATACCCATATGGTTTTATTTGTACATGCCTATATGGCTTGATATATACACTATACATTATTTTCCTGACATTATGCATATATGTATATATAAGATCCTAATTGGCACAAGTAGGGAGAATGCTTGCAAAGGTTATGGAATTTGGTTTTAAACGTTCCAATTGTATTTGCTTCAAAGTTTCTAAAGCCTTTTCAAAAAATCCATTTTGTGCATATCTTGCAATCATTGCATTCCATGAGATAGCATCTCTTTGAGGTGTCATGCCAAACTATTCACATGCCTTGTCTATGCTTCCACACTTTGGATTTACACTTGCCAATTGCATTTTCTTAACATTTCCTTTCAATCCTTATCAAAAATTCTATTTTGTGCACATATTGCAATCATTGCATTCCTTCATTTACAACACATGATTAAATAAGAAGATGCATATTTACAACACTTAAGAATATGTAGTAGTGTTGCTCATGTCACCAATACTATGTTTACATCTTCACATACATGGCTTACAACATGTGACAATATGAAGTGATGAAGAAACTTGTTATTTTGATGTATTTCAACTCCAAACTTGCGCCTAGAAGTGAAGGCGCTAATCCTTGATTAAACTAGCCTAAAAGTATGCCTTGGTACTTAGGGCTCTAGATTATGATTGATCAACCTAAAATGTGCTCCTAAGGCTAGATATTGAATTGGAAGGATAAAATGCATCATCAAAGGAGTTTATAGTTATTGAAGGCATCAAATGATGACTTGGGCGCACATCTACCTCTCTACACCATCAAATGTGCACCTATATTAGTGAGGTACCACTTCATATCTCTACGAATTTGGATATGCGCCTTGATAATGAATTGATCTTGCAAGTTGAGGTTGTCTCCACAAGTTGAAAGAATGTCCAAAGAATACAAGGCACCAATTATTGAACAAACAACCTAGAATGAGTGCCTTACTATTTGAGGTGCTAGTTCATGCTTCTAGAACACCAAAAGTGTGCCTAGATGTTGAGGTGCTAGCTCTTGCTCAAGCAACCTTGAAAGTGCGCTTTGACAAGGAGGTTAAAATGTATTATCAAAGGATTAAGTTGAATCAAGGAATCATCATTAAAGACAAGTAAAACATGATTGTGAATGAGGCACACTTTTCATCATCTCCAACCTCACAATTGCGCCTTCCCTTGGAAGCTCATATTGTGCCTAAAAGAATGGTACTAAGATATCATCCATGTCAATGATTGAGAATGTGTCAACTAGAACAATATTTTTTGTTTTACTCATCGTGGGGTCGAACGGACTGCGCCAACGCGTCGGGGTGGGTAGGTAAATGCCAATGGAGGTCTTGTTTTGTGCACCAAGCATCCCAGTCATTCCAGGCAAGAGGCTACTGGTAAAGTCCCTTAAGATCCCTGAGACCAAAAATGCGCCAAACTTTGACGGAGTAGTTCTCAGAATTTGTGACAACTGGGAATGTTGTGTTTAGACCTATAGGTGCACGTGGGGTCTGTCGACAATAACCTCTCTTGTTGTCGACGGACCCCACGTACACCTGTAGGTCCAAACACAACATTCCCAGCTGTCATAAATTTTGAGAACTGCTCCATCAAAGTTTGGCACATTTTTGGTCTCAGGGATCTTAAGGGACTTTACTGGTAGCCTCTTGCCCGGAACGATTGGGACGCTTGGTGCATGAAATGAGACCTCCACTGACATTTACCCACCCACCCTGATGCATTGACATAGTTCATTTGACCCCACGAGCTATGGAATGAAAAATGTCACACCTACCACCTTTCCACTGCATCAAATTGAAGCATTTTGCAACAATGCGTTTGATTTTGGCACGGTCAAACAGAATGGAGTTGACCAAAAATGAGAGAGGTTATTGTTGATGGACCCCATGTGCACCTATGGGTCCAAACAAAACATTCCCAGCTATCACGAATTTTGAGAACTGCTCCGTCAAAGTTTGGCCTATTTTTGGTCTCAGGGATCTTAAGGGACTTTGTCGGTAGCCTCTTGCCCGGAACGACTAGGATGCTTGGCACATGAAATGAGACCTCCATTGGCATTTACCCGCCCACCCTGACATGTTGGCACAGTCTGTTCGACCCCATGAGCTATGGAATGGAAAATGTCACACCTAGCACCTTTCCACTACATCAAATTGAAGCATTTTGCAACAATGCGTTTGATTTCGGCACGGTCAAATGGAATGGAGTTGACCAAAAATGAGAGATTTTATTGTCGACGGATCCCACGTACACCTATAGGTCCAAACACAACATTCCTAGCTATCACGAATTCTAAGAACTGCTCAGTCAAAATTTGGTGCATTTTTGGTCTCAGGGATCTTAAGGGACTTTGCCGGTAGCCTCTTGCCCGGAACGACTAGGATGCTTGGCACACAAAATGAGACCTCCAATGGTAGTTAACCGCCCACCCTGATGCGTTGGCACAGTCTATTCAACCCCACAATGAAAAAAACAAAAAATATGGCACCTGGCAAGGTTTTTGCTCGTAGGATCTTAAGTGACTTTGCTCTTACAGAACAATGTATCGGCAAAGACCCTAGTTTTCATAAGGGGAGACATATGATTTTAAGAGGTTTCTGGGAATGTGACTTTATCCTTCCACTCCTTATCCAATGACGAGTTTATTCTTAGAGTTTGATGGCTTTTATGAGCATATACACGATGTTGTTTTAGGATAGTCATAAAGGGCAGTTTTGGACAGCCATGTGTATCTTTTTAACAATCATAAAGGGCAAGTTGTACATGGACTGTGATAGTCCCAAAACTCATATAAATCATCCATTTTGGTGTTTGACAACCTTATAAATCCATTAGATCATTTATACAAACTCTAATGCAACTTATAAACCCTCTTTGCATAGTAATTTCATGAATGACTGTCTTGTATGATTATTTTGTGCATTTTAATAGCACAATGAGGATTGTATGGTGTTTTGATCTTCATGATTTTAAATTGATGCAGAGATAGGATCCAACTCAACATGATAGAGGCATCATTACAAATGGATTGAATTGCAATAGTCAAAGAGCCAACCTCCTATTAATGAGAGTTCAATGATAGTAAATAGAGAGCTACTTGACCATAAATAGGATTTGCATACATACATATATATATGATCTCGTAGGCATCTAGGTTTCATACACAAATTGCAATAGTTGTAGAGCCAACCTCCTATCAACGAGAGTTGAATAATAGTAAATAGAGAGCTTCTCGACCATAAATAGGATTTGCATACACACACACACCCAACTGAAATAGTATCCTTATTGGCCTTATTGGCACCTCTCCCCAAGATGTAAGTTTTTTATGTTTATAATGTGCCCCCAGTGTCCTTATTGGCCTTATTGGTACCTAAAACACAAGAAAGTAGATTCCACCAGCTTTCAATTACAATTGCTCTCAGGCCCTAACACATCCATACAGGGCTGTACTAAACAAAGAAATAGCAGGAAAATAGTAAAATCTGCAAAAACAAAGTTTCTTGACATTAATTTCATTCAAACTTATCTTCAATTCATCTTCAAAATGTTTTCAATACATCTCCAATGCCTTTTCCACAAAGGTTTATGCATATTTATACATGATTTGAGGGAAACCAATAGTCTCCAACTGACTTTTGAGTACTTGACTATTCATCTTCCATACTTTTGCATTTTTTTTATATTTTTCATATGACAACTTTGACATATCAACTGTTATCCCACTTAGATACATTAGTACTAATAAATTTGTTTATATATTCAAATGGAATAGACCATAAAATTTAACTTTAAATTTTACCTACATAAAATATTGCTCATGCATTTCTCTTTCTCTATGGTTCACTGATCCGGTAGCTTCTACTCTTGTCCCTGACCCCTCAGCTTGAGTTCTGGACCCCATTGCCTAATCTCGTGAATGGAGATCATACTCTGATGTGTTCAACGGTGGGTCACTATTCTCCATAATATGACCTAAGCATAAATGATTGCAAGAAATGCAATGATGGGGCACACATACATGTGTGGACGACAACATTCTAGTAGAACCAGGTGATCCAATATCATCACCTTCATCATGTGCTTGTACAAACTGAGATGTTTGTATAATCAAATGCTCGGTCAAAGAGTGTATGGCACTAAGGCCCTGTTGTGTTGCATTTGCAATAATGTCTGGGTGTTGCATTAGGGGTGGAGAAGGGATAGCAGGAGGGGGAATATAGGGACCTTGTACTTGTCTCACTTCCCCAGGTCTATCTTGAGGCATTCCCTTAGCCACTCCTTGAAACTCTCTAAAATCAAAATAATTAACATGTTGACCCATGACGAACTCTGCATAGAGTTTATGAAGGAAATACAAAGGTACATCTAAATTATTGTTGGGTGGTTTATCAAAAACCATCCACCAATGATCCCAAAAGTTCTAACTAATGCCCTCATGATTACACCATTTGATTAAAAACTTGGGCTTACAGACATCAACATGCAATCTGATTTTAGGATTGACAAAGCATTGGGCTAACATAGTTTTTGTAATCCCTAATTCTTTGACTTCATCATATGACAAACCGTTAGCATATTCAGCCTTCTTGGCTTCTCGCCATTGCCTAAATGATTCATGTTGGGTTGACAAGGTTTGAACATGATTAATGATTCCCTCTAAATTCGTTGTCATTGTAGACAATCGAGGGTGGCGGCGATACATTTCTATGATCCTACTTATTTGATCAATATTTCTTTGAATATTCTCTTCTATTGTTTGAAGGGGAGGGTTTGGGTTTTCATTTTGTGCATCCATTTTACCTAATTAAAATATAAAACATACCCACTTAGCATAAAAAACTAAAAAATTTGCTTGAATATACAAAACAAACAAAAAAAAATGTAAAAGATCTTTGATGCAGAGTGGGTACAATGGAAAAGCCTTTCAATTCAATAGTGAAATGCTTGTTAATCACATTCTCAATTCGGCTTGTATATACATTACTTGACCTTCTATTGTAGGTAGCCAATTGTATCTCCAACTCTTTTGACGGCTACAGTTGGTCCTCATTGCACCTCACGAAATGTACATTAACAGTGTACATTTGCATATACAATCTTCAACGTGCAAATGCAGGATATACACGAATTTCTTTTCAGGTACAACTATGATATACCCATTGCTTGTATATCCTCAATGTACATTCGCAATGTACATTCTTCACATGCATTCTAAATATACATTCAGAGTATGCATTAGGTGGGGTCCTCAATCTTTACTTCCCCGTTGTATGTCTCACCACATACAAACAAAAGCTCATATACAATTCTTAACCTACTTTCCTGGTGGGTTTCGGTGTCCTTACCTACTATTATCGGTCACCTCTTGTATTCATAGAATAAATATCTTTCCCACATACATTTTGTTCACCACTTCTATCGGTCATCCTTTGCTTCAAGAGGAATGTATATTTTTGGTGTATCACCACAACATACAAACATGATATGCAATTGCAGTATACACACAAACTGACACTCACATACAACAATGATATACTCGCAAACTATCTACGACATACAATAGATGTATACATAGGAAATGTATCTCCTCAGACCATTTCGACATACACAAGAATTGTCTGCCCAATATACTTTAGCGATATACATAGGCAACAGACCATTCTTCACAGCATATACACAAGAGGTAAATCCCGCATTAAAAATCAATATACACACAAGTTGTATATCTAGCAATCAACCCAAACTTAACCCAAAAGGACTTTCATACATACCATTCTTCACAAGAAATACACCGGATTATGCTCGCATGCAAATGCGATATATTCACAGACTGTTCTTAGCATACAATTGACGGATATACATAAAATGTATATTTGAATTTTCCACCGATAACTTCCTCTTCAATGGATTCTGCAATTTCTATTCTGCCATGCCCATTGAACAAAAGGAAAACATAAACTAATGTACACAATCCATTCCACTGATTTCACAGAAATCTACCCATGGAATGGATTTAATCGAGCATCTCGGCAACAGAAAAAATAAGTTAATTACAAAACAATCTTATACGAATAATATACAGAACAATTTTATTCATAGAGAAATTTACACAGAATCCAGAAATAGAAAAACACAATTGACAGAATTTCTATATCTTTATTTCAGCGTCATACATTTGATAATTTCAAAAGGAGAAGGGGCGAAATCCTCTTTCAACCACCTCTGTCTATTTTTTCTATATCCAACTCTTGTTTCCCCTTTTTGCTTAAACCAAGATTATATCAAAAACTCTAACTAATCACATGACATTTGTTTTGCATAAGACAGCAAAACTCCTCATAATACAACACCTTGGTTTAATCCTTTTCATAACCCAATGTCTAATGATGTCTAAATTCATGTTTACAAACATGAAATGCCAACACAAAATGCTACATTTGAGAATGACATACAAATGCTACATGGTAACATGAAATGTCTAAAACATATTAAAGCCTTATTCTTCTCTCTCTTGTGCATATTTATCTTCTTGAAGGGGTGCTCCTACACCATACTCCCCGGGAGAAGAGATCTCAAACCCACTTGAGATCAGAGTTTTAAAGTCTGCACCATATTTTGTAATCTGATCTTCAGTCATCCAAACTACCTCGAAAACAGGTTGCCCGTGCCAAGCTACCAAGTACTCCATGTACTCTTTGTCCCTTGTCTTCTTTGTCACTCTTGAGTCTAATATCTTCTTCAATTTTGGTGGATCATGCTTAGGAATATCATTATCTGCTGCATCCTGCAATGGTTCCTGTTCTACATCTATATTTGGCTTGTATGGAGTCAAATCACATACATTAAAAATAGGTGACAATCCAAGATCAGGAGGAAGTTGGATCTCATAAGCATTCTACCCACATTTCTTCAAAATCTAACATGGTCCAATCTTCCTTTGCATTAGCTTGGTATGTTTACCTTTTGGGAGCCTCTCCTTCTTTAGATTAACCCATACCAAATCTCCAACATCAAATTGTACATCTCTTTTCTTCTTATCGGCATATGCTTTGTACTTCAATGTAGTTTGTTGGAGTTGTGTCTTGACTTGATCATGTACCTCTTTAATGGCTGAGGTAAAAGCTTCTCCATCTGCACTAATAGACTCTCCTATAGGTAGATCTCTCATTTCCAAAATACTCCTTGGATGAATACCATATACCACCTAAAAAGGTGACTTCCCTATACTCCTATTGATAGTGTCATTATAGGAAAATTCTTCTTGTGATAGAATGCTAGCCCACTTCTCTCCATGCTGCCTTGTCAAACACCATAACAGATTTCCCAAAGAACGATTAACTACTTCAGTTTGACCATCTGTCTGAGGATGGTAGGCTGATGAGAAGGTTAAATTTGTTCCAAGCTTCTTCCAAAGAGTCCTCCAAAAGTGGCCAATAAATCTCACATCTCTATCTGATACTATGCTCAATGGTAAACCATGTATCCTTACTATTTCTTTGAAAAATAGATCTGCAACATATGAGGCATCACAAGTGGTTTTGCATGGCAAAAAGTGTGCCATTTTACTAAATCTATCTACTACAACAAAAACACTATCATATCCCTTCCTTGTCCTAGGCAAACCCAATACAAAGTCCATGCTTATGCTCTCCCACGGCCTAGAAGGAACGGGTAGTGGCTTATACAAACCTGCATTATTGGATCTCCCTTTTGCCTTCTGACATATCACACATGCCTCCACAAATTTTCTCACATCTGACTATAACTTGGGCCAATAGTAATGTCTCTTCACAAGATCAAGAGTCTTATCTAGACCAAAATGTCCTGCCATGGCCCCATAATGTTTCTCTCTAATGATATTCAGTCTCATAGAACATCTTGGAATACACAACTGTCCACCCTTGAAAAGTAATCCATCTTGGATTAGAAATTCAGAGAACTCAGCATGATATTTATCACCAAAGGAAGTACATACCTAGTATGTCTCTCCAAAATCTTCATCAGCATCATACATGGCCTTTAAAGAGTCAATACCAATACTCTCCAACTAGATCTGATTGATGGTTAGAACCTTCCTGCTCAAAGCATCTGCTACCTTATTCTTGACTCCTTTCTTGTACTTGAGTGTGAAGATGAAAGCTTGTAAAGTCTCCACCCACTTCATATGCCTATGGTTCAGCTTCTCTTGACTATTTATAAAACTAAGGGCCTGATTATCTATGAACACTATGAATTCTTTTGGCATCAAGTAATGCCTCCACCTTTTGAGTGACTATACTAGAGCATACATCTCCAAATCATATGATGAGTATCTCTTCTTTGCATCATTTAGTTTTTCACTAAAAAATGCAATAGGCCTACCTTCTTGACTGAGTACTGGCCCAATTGCCATGTGGCTTGCATCACATTCTACCTGGAAAATCTTATTGAAGTCAAGAAGTACAAGGATTGGCTGCTCTGCCACCTTCTTCTTCAATGTTTCAAATGAATCATCTACCTCCTTTGTCCAAGTGAATCTGCACTTCTGCCCTCCTTTTATGGTGTCAAGCATGGGTGCACAAACATGACTAAACCCTTTTATAAACTTCCTATAGAAGGTTTCTAACCCATGGAAACTTCTAACATCACTCAAGGTTTTAGGAGTTGGCCAAGACAATATGGCACTTACCTTCTCTTGATCCATTTTCAGTTTGTTATGTGAGATGACAAATCCCAAATAGATGATCTCTTCCTGCATAAACAAACACTTTGCTAAGTTGATCATTTGTTTCTCTTCATGTAACTTTTTGAGGACCAAGTCCATATGGTTGAGGTGCTCTTTCCTTGTATTAATGAAAATTAGGATGTCATCTAGATATACTATGACAAATTTTCCCATGAATTCCCTCAAGACCTCATTCATCAACCTCATAAAGGTACCAGGGGTGTTGGACAAACCAAAAGGCATGACCTTCCACTCATATAACCCATCATTGGTCTTGAATGCATTTTTCCATTCATCTCCTGGCCTAATCCTAATCTGATGATAGCCACTCTTTAAATCTATTTTTGTGAAATATTTAGCACCCCCCAAGCAATCAAGTAAACCTTCTATCCTAGGGATTAAAAACCTATACCTGATTGTTATCTTGTTGATAGCTCTTGAATCAGTACAAAGTCTCCAAGTGTCTTCCTTCTTTGGTGCTAGTACAGCCAGTACCACACATGGGCTTAAACTCTTGTCAATTAGGCCTGTCTCCAACAATTCCTCTATCTGCCTTGCTACCTCTGTATTCTGCTCTATGGTAAGCTTGTATGCTACTTTGTTTGGAAGTGTAGATCCTGTGATTAGATCTATGCAATGGCTGATGTCCCTCATAGGTGGTAGGGGCCTTGGCATTCCATCAGAGATGATGCCTTTGTGTTTGTCCAATAGCTCTTAGACAACCAGATCTATGAATTTTTGCCTCTTCTCTCCCTTGACTTCTTGCTGTTGTTCCTTGTTCACCTTTAGGCATGGAATTAGAGCATATGCAACTGCTCCTTCTTCTACTATCTCTTCCATGAATTGTTTGCCTTCTACCATCATCACCTTAACTTCTTTCCCTTTTAATTTTACCTCATTCTCCATCAATGGTAGCAACTCTATCATCTTACTATCCTTGGTGATTGAATATGTGTTTCTAACTCCATCATGGTGTGCTTTCAAGTCATACTGCCATGGTCTTCCAAATAGGAGATGACAAGCATCCATCTTGGCAATGTCAAACAATAACCTATCCTTGTATGGTCCAATTTGAAACTCCACCCAAGCCTGTTCTTCCACAACGGTTTGCTGACCTTGGGTGAGCCATGAGATCTTGTATGGACAAGGGTGTGGCAGTCTTCTAAGCTTAAGCTTTTCTACCATTTCAAATGACATAAAATTTTCAATGGATCTGGAGTCAATCAAAACTTTACATACCTTTCCTCCTACCTTGCAAGTAGTTTTGAAGAGAGACTTCCTTTGTGGGGGTTCTTTGTTAGGCACCTTCATGGTGGTCATTGCTCTCCTCATCATCAAAGATTCTCCTTTCTCCAGATATCCATAACTGTCAGGAGCATTCACACTTTGAAAAGTGCTGGAGCTTGCCACACTTTGACAATCAGATTCTTGGATCAGATTTATCTTCCTTTCTCTTGTTGAACTTGTTGCCTTTTCTAGACATCTGCTGGCTATATGACCTTCTTGATTGCAATTGTAACATTTGATAGGTCCTTTGCCCTGAGATCTTCCTCTAAATGGTGGTCTTCTGCCCCTAAAGTTTCCTCTTTGATTGTAACTTCCTTCTTGGGTTTAACTGTTGTCTCCTTTGTTGCTCTCTTGGTTTCATTCACCTTGGTATCTAAATCCATTTCCTCTGCCTCTGAAATGACTTCTTCCTCCCCTTTGTTGTCTTCCTCTTCCTCTATTGTTCTGCTCTTGTCTTCTATTGAATTTCTCTTCCACCTTGAGTGCCAATTGGTAGCACTTCTGGACTATCTCTGGGTTATGCAGATTTATGTCTTCTTGGATAGCAAACCTCAATCCATTGAGGTACCTTGCCACCTTCTCTTCTTCATTCTCCTTTACCTTTGTCTTGACACATAGTTTCATGAACTCTTCTGTATATGAGCTGACATCTAACTCTTTCTGCTTCAAGTTTTGTTTCCTCTTATGTAATTGGATGTTGTAATCCAATAGAACATATGCCTCCTTCACTAAAGCCATCATTTTCTTCCAAGTAACAACTCTATTCTTTCCTTCTTTCACCCTATCATCTTGGATGAAATTCCACCAAGTTAGTGCAGCCCCTTTCATTTTGGATTGAGCCATCTTCACCCTTTGGTGGTCTAGTATTTCCTCAGTCTCAAAGAAGTTATTCATGGAGTCTATCCACTCCATCACTGAATCAAGTTCCATTTTGCCTGCAAACACTGGCAGGTCTATTTTCATATCCATGGTCCTTCTCTCCATGGATTTGAGGGCATTAGGTAAGGGTCTTTGGTCTGCAGGAACCTCTATCTCTTCCTGCTTAGGGATCTCTTCATCCCTGTCTTCTCACTTACCAGAATCTTCTTCCCCTTTCTCTACTTTGTCCCTCAACTTCTCTACCTCTTCTTTCAAGGCCTGATTCTGAGCCCGAGTTGCTCTGCTCTCTGCCATTTGCTTCCTCACTAAGGCCACCAACTCAGTGTTGGTCATCTTTGTTGGGTACTCTAATGATCCCTCTTCATCTGACATTTTGTCTGCTGCTTCTTCCCAAAAGATACTCCTTTGCTCTGATACCACTTGATGCAGAGCGGGTACAGCAGAAAAGCCTTTCAATTCAATAGTGAAATGCTTGTTAATCACATTCTCAATTTAGCTTGTATATACATTACCTGACCTTCTACTGCAGGTAGCCAATTGTATCTCCAACCCTTTTGACTGATACAGTCGGTCCTCATTGCACCTCACGAAATGTACATTAACAGTGTACATTCGCATATACAATCTTCGACGTGCAAATGCGGGATATACATGAATTGCTTTTCAGGTACAACTGTGATATACCCACTGCTTGTATATCCTCAAAATACATTCGCAATGTACATTCTTCACATGCATTCTAAATAGACATTCAGAGTATGCATTAGGTGGGGCCCTCGATCTTTACTTCCCTGTTGTACATGTCTCACCACATACAAACAAAAGCTCATATACAATTCTTAACCTGCTTTCCCGGTGGGTTTTGGTGTCCTTACCTACTATTACCAGTCACCTCTCGTATTCGCAGAATAAATATCTTTCCCACATACATTCTATTCACCACTTCTATTGGTTGTCCTTTACTTCAAGAGGAATGTATATTTTTGGTGTATCACCACAACATACAAACACGATATGCGATTGCAGTATACACACAAACTGACACTCACATACAATAGCGATATACTCACAAACTGTTTGCGACATACAATAGACATATACATAGGAAATGTATCTCCTTAAACCATTTCGACATACACAAGAATTGTCTGCTTGATATACTTTGGTGAGATACACAGGCAACGGACCATTCTTCATAGCATATACATAGGAGGTAAATCTTGCAATCAAAAGTGATATACACACAAGTTGTAGATCTAGCAATCAACCCGAACTTAACTCAAAAGGACTTTCATACATACCATTCTTCACAAGAAATACACCGGATGATGCTCGCATGCAAATGCGATATATTAACAGATTGTTCCCAGCATACAATTGACGGATATACATAAAATATATATTTGAATTTTCTGCTGATAACTTCCTCTTCAACGGATTCTACAATTTCTATTCTACCATGCCCATTGAACAAAAGGAAAATAGAAACTAATGTACACAATCCATTCCACTGATTTCACAGAAATCCACCCATGGAATGGATTTAATCAGGCATCTCGGCAATAGAAAAAATAAGTGAATTACAAAACAATCTTATACGAATAATATACAGAACAATTTTATTCACAAAGAAATTTACACAGAATCCAGAAATAGCGAAACACAATTGACATAATTTCTATATCTTTATTTCAGTGTCATACATTTGATAACTTCAGAAGTAGAAGGGGCGAACTCCTCTTTCAACCACCTCCGTCTGTTTGTTTCTATATCCAACTCTTCTTTCCCCTTTTTTCTTAAACCAAGATTATATAAAAAACACTAACTAATCACACGACATCTGTTTTGCATAAGACAACAAATCTCCTCATAATACAACACCTTGGTTTAATCCTTTTCATAATCCAATGTCTAATGATGTCTAAATTCATGTTTACAAACATGAAATACCAACGTAAAATGCTACATTTGAGAATGACATACAAATGCTACATGGTAACATGAAATGTCTAAAACATATTAAAGCCTTATTCTTCTCTCTCTTGTGCATATTTATCTTGTTGAAGGGGTGCTCCTACACCAATCTTACCTTTTCGGATCGGATATCCATTCTTCACCTCTGATATTTGTTCTTTAGAGATGACACTGCGTTTCTGCAAGCCACGGGTTTGCAAAAATGTGAGCCTTTTTCACTTTTTATGTTTTTCAAAACGGATATCCGTTTTCTTTTTCTCAATTGTTTTCATTGTTTTTTTTTTTAGTATTTAGGCATTTTAGCTATAAAATACAATCCAAATTTTAGAAAGATAGTATCATATGAAAGGAGAGATTTTGGACAAACTATCAAAATTTATATAGGATTATGATGATATATATATTTGATTTTTATATGATTTACTTATACTAAGGTATCTCATAGTATTTCAAAGGCACTTTTGAATAGATAAACCATAAACCCTAAATAATTCCCCTAAGCCCTAAACCCTAACCCCTAAACCATAAACCCTAAATAATTCCCCAAATCCTAAACCCTAACCCCTAAACCATAAACCCTAAATAATTCCCCTAAGCCGTAAACCCTAAACCTGAGAAAGGGAATCCTAGTTTTCTTGTTTCCATTTCCTTCATCGATAAGGGAGAGGGAAAGATAGAGGGGAGAGATAGGATATATAGGAATGATAGGGGGAGAGAGGCAAGAGATAGAGAGATTGGGAGAGATGGCTAGGTACAGAGAGATAGAGACTTGAGATAGATAGGAAGAGATAGAGAAGATGAAGGGGAGAGATAGGGAGATTGAGAGTTAGAATGATGTCTAGAGAGATAGGGAGATAGAGGAATGATAGGGGAGAGAGAGGCAAGAGATAGGGAGAGATAGATATAGGTAGAGAGAGAGAGGAGATAGATTGGGAGAGATAGAGGAGACAAAGGGAGAGATAGGGAGATAAAGAGTGAGTGAGATGTCTAGAGAGAGAGGGATAGAGATTGAGACTTGTGGAGGGATGATAGAGAAAGGGAGATAAGGGAGAGATAGGGAGATAGAGGTGGAGGGATATTAATTTTAGTGACCTCCACATTTTCCATAAATTCTTCTCCACTAAACCATAGACCATCACCCAAATCCTTACTTTCCTAATAAAAGACCTTCCCCAAACATCATTTGATCATGTGACTCCTTCCATCAGTAGACAGGTGCCCAGGTACTTTCCATTATTCATCTAATACTATAATCCTAATGTCATAGCTCACATTCCCACACCTACATTCATAGACTCTATTCCCCCTATTGACACCATCATTTATAATCATTTTATAAGGACACTCCCTTGAATAGTAATTAAACCATGGATTATCCCATATCCCCATCTTACACTTTCTTCACATTTGAACCCTTAGAAGATGACATTTAGCTATCCCCACCATTACCAATCATAGTTTCTAGCAATCCCACATAAGACACCTTACCCATCACTTCACCTAGGTCATCACCAATTAAATCACCTCATTACTCCATTCAACCATACCCATACCACCCATTTCTCACTCCACAACCTGTATTAACGCATGATTAAACCTAACCCCTGACCCCTAACCCATACTATCATTCATCTACCTCTCAATCTCTCTCCCTATGCTTTGGCCGTGTCCCTCACTCTATATCTCCCTATTGGTCCTCTCTCTCTAAACACTAAGCCCTAAACCTCTAAACCTTAACCCCTAAACCCTAAACCCTAAACCGTAAATAATGCCCCTAAACCTTAACTCCTAACCCCTAACCCCTAAACCCTAAACCCTAAACACGAGCAACCCTAAACCCTATCTCCTATGTCTCCCTTATCTCCCTATCTCTATCATCCCTCTACCTCTCAATCCTTCTCCCTATTTCTCTGGACATCTCACTCACTCTCTATCTCCCTATCTCTCCCCTTTGTCACCTCTATCTCTCCCTATCTGTCTCCTCTCTCTTTCTATCTAGCTATCTCCAAAACTGATAAACCCTAAACCTAGGTACACCCTAAACCCAATCAACTCTAAACCTATATCTCCCTATATCTCCCCTATCTCCCTATCTCTATCATCCCTCTACCTCTCTTGATCTCTATCCCTATGTCCCTAGCCATGTGCCTCACTCTCTATCTTCTTATCTCTCTCCTCGGTCTCCTCTCTCTATCTCCCTATCATTCTTCTCTCTCTATAAACCCTAAATCCAAAACTCTAAACCTCTAAACCTAACCCCTAACCCCTAAACAATTTAAATCCTAAACCCTAAATAATGCCCCTAAACCCTAACCCCTAACCCCTAAACTTGAGAAACCCTAAACCCCAAATCCCTAAACCCTAAACCCAAGTAACCCTAAACCACTATCTCCCTATCTCTCCCCTATCTCCCTACCACCTTTGTCCCTCTACCTCTCAATCTCTCTCCCTATGTCTCTGGCCATGTCCCTCATTCTTTATCTCCCTATCTCTCCCCTTAGACTCCTCTATATCTCCCTATCATTCCTCTCTCTCTATAAACCCTAAATCCAAAACCCTAAACCTCTAAACCTAACCCCTAACTCCTAAACAATAAATCCTAAACCCTAACCCCTAAACCTGAGAAACCCTAAACCCCAAAACCCTAAACCCTAAACCCAAGTAACCATAAACCACTATCTCCCTATCTCTCCCCTATCTCCCTATCACCTTTGTCCCTCTACCTCTCAATCTCTCTCACTATGTCTCTTTCCATGTCCCTCACTCTTTATCTCCCTATCTCTCCCCTCGGACTCCTCTATATCTCCCTATTGGTCCTTTATCTCTCTCTAAACCCTAAACCCTAAACCTCTAAACCTTAACCCCTAACCCTAAAACCATAAAGCCTAAACCCTAAATAATGCCCCTAAACCCAAGCAACCCTAAACCTCTATCTCCCTATCTCTATCAACCCTCTACCTCTCAATCTCTCTCTCTCTCTATGTCTCTGGACATGTCTCACTCTCTATCTCCCTATCTCTCCCCTCTATCTCCTCTATCTCCTCTATCTGTCCCAAACTCTATTAGTCCCCTATCTCTATCTCTCTTTAAACTGTAAACCCCTAAACCCCTAAACCCGAGCAACCCTAAACCTCTAAACCCTAAATAATTCCCCTAACCAACCTCTAAACCACTTCTCTATATAGGTGCAACTAATACCACTTTTTCATTGTTTTCCACATTTAATTATATTCTTTTCCATTTTCCAAGTCCTACATGTGTCCAATTTGTATTGTTTGTCAAGTTTTTAGTCTAATTGTTAGTCCCAGCTCTCATGGTTATTAAAATGTTAGTATAGTTAGATTTATCCTTTGGTAACATTAATTTACACATTGCTACACAAACAACCACACTGAAACATAACCTTACCTAATTAAGGTTAACCTTTAAGGTTCTTTCATAAATGGCGAGCTTAACAGATCCAACTAGTTCAATGTTCTTATAGTCCATTCTTACCCTTCCAAGAGAGTTCATGCCATGTTAACTTTGCATTATGTCCTAACATATCACATGAAGGACATCATCATCACAAGGAATAACAATGTCATGAAGGATTAACGAAGGTGTAGCTTCACCACATAAAGTATCATTCATAATTTTATCACTAGAGGGTAAGGGTATATCATGTGTATCCTTCTCAAACCATGTATCATGAATCAAATCATATGAAGGATTGGGTAAAGCAATTTAGGGCATGAAATCGAAAACACCCCGAAACACATCCCCTGCTGCCCCACCATTCCTATCCCCAAAATATTGGAACATAGTCTAAAAGTGATTATTTCACCTGATGAACAAAATTGAATATTTTATTATTGATTATTTGAGTAATTCATTAGTGATGATTCTTAGTGTTTAACAAATCCTTATGGATCAATGTGTAAAGAAGCTACCAATGTTAATTTGCCCTCCTCCTTCACTAGAAACGGTCTTTAAGGAGGTTCATATATTGATGGGAGATCCAAGATTTAAGAGGTATATTTTCAAAAAGAGTAAAAAGCCTTTTTCCCAAATTTCTTTAGAAAATAGATATCCATTTTGAAAATGGATATTCGTTTTGTATTTCTAGAAACGGATATCTGTTTCAAAGTCAAACTTTGCCAAGTCACGAATTTGGCTAAGTAAAAACGTGATTTTTTTCCTATTGCCACTGTTTGGCCCATGATGATCCTACACATACCCAAGTATCAAAATATTGTATCAGTTGGTTGTTTCGAGTTATTCTTAAAATTCATGATGATGTATCAGAAAATGGCTCCAAATATTACTATCCAAATACTCTCAATCTTAGATATTTGAATTAGTTGTTTTAGTTTGTATCATTCTTTGATATGTAAGAGTTAGAATTGGGGATGTGATAGAATAACATGCATTTTCTATTTCATTGCACACAACCCCTTGATCTTTTGCAATCAACTCAATTAAATGCTTGGTTAGTATGTTCTTCAATTACACCCACTCTTACATGTATAAATTTGTTGTCTTAGTTTGTATCATTATTTGATTTGTATGAGTTAGAATTAGGGATGTGATAGTATAACATGTATTTTTTGTTTCATTGCACACACACCCTTGGTCATTTGCAAACAACTAAATAAGATGCATGGTTAGTTTTCTCTTCAATTACAATCACTCTTACATGTATGAGTTTTCTATTTTAGTTTGTAGTATGTTTTTATTGTACGAGTTAGAATTGGGGATGTGATAGTATACCATGCATTTTTTGTTTCATTGCACACACACCCTTGATCATTTGCAATCAACTCAATTAGATGCATGGTTACTTTGTTCTTCAATTAATCTCTCTTATTACAAAAGAAGGGCTCATTCCTGTTTACTTATGACTCCTTTCAATGTATATCAAAGTATATCATTCGTTTTCATATATATATATATATATATATATGCATATTGCATTATAGAATTTGAATTGGTAGCAAGTGGAGAATTTTGAATATATATAATTTTGAATTCTGTATATACATATGTATATGCATATGCATATGCATATTCCTATTACATATATGCATATTGCATATATGGATATATATAATGCATATGCATATGCATATTACATATATGCATATGCATAATTCAAAATTATGTATATTCAAAATTCTCCACTTGCTACCTATTCAAATTCTATCAACCTATTTATTTATACAAGCTATGCTCAATTGTGCATTGCAAGCTATTTATTCACAAATTCAAAGTTCTTACTTTGTGCTTGATACAATTGATCAACAATGAGAACCTCTAAAGTAATGCAGTCTCCTCCTTCGGCTTTTACGCTAAGACTCTAACCTGCCTTCAATTTTTCTTATGCATTCATGTATGATTTTGCTACTTTCAAATGCCTTGTCCATTTACATTTATATGAATCGAATTTGTTGTTACATAGCCCATGTTTATGCTGTCACATTCTATACCTCCAAGACAACCCCAACCAAATATTGACCACTCTCCCATAAAGCTAACTGTGTTATGTTTATATACCTTCAAACTGCAGTATGGTACAAATATTTCCAACCCTTTCCAATATAGCATTATGGTATATATATATATAATTTACACATTTATCTATCTTTGCAATGTATATATATCTCTTGACATTTGAGTTTTTGAGTAGTAAAATGTGTCATCGACTGATATTGGACATGTGTATTATCTTTCATGGGTTGGCGCCACACTAGTATAGGCTCAACATACTACCAGTTAATGTGCATTAACTACTCAACATTCTACTGCTGACGGTCTTAATGCCTACCACCTTGGCATGCTCACCATTCTCTTAGTCTTGCTTTAGCTTCTGGAATACTCCTTTCATGAGAACACTTATATATGAGTATCATAATGCCATATCAGTTGGTTCTTCAATTACTCTCACTCTTACATGTATGAATTTGTTGTTTCAGTTTGTATCATTCTTTTTTTGTAAGAGTTAAAATTAGGGATATGATCGAATAACATGCATTTTTTGTTTCATTCCACACACACCCTTGATCATTTACAAACAACTCAATAAGATGCATGGTTAGTTTGTTCTTCAATTACATAAGTTTCATACCCTTCTTCATTTACATTCAACTTAATTAGATCTATGCTTTGTTTGTTCTTCAATTACTGTAACATGTATGGTAACCATTTCTGAAACAACATTATGAAACATTTACATAACTTGAAACAACAGTATGATAGTAATATTTCAAACCCTTTCCTGTAACAGTATGAATGTAAAAGCTCAGAAAATATAGATAGATATAGCTAAGTCAGATATATAGATAGATAGATAATTTGATATATAGATATAGTCAGATATATAGATAGATAGATATAGATATATTCAGATATTCAGATATATAGACAGATATATAGATATAACTAAGTCAGATATATAGATAGATATAGTTGAGAGATTTTCATATAGCTGTGTCATATATATATATGGGGGGGGGGGGTGCTAGCTCGATTGTCAAGGGATGCAGCCAAAAAAAATAATCTGACTCGGAAGTTGCTAACATAGACCCCTTGTTGAACATCGCCCTACCCACCACTGCTCCCTCTCCTTTACATAAGTTTCCTATACATAAGTTTCCTATCTAGATATAGTTTCCTATACCAGGCTATCACACTATACCCACCATATTTCAGATGTCACATACTAAAGAGGCCCAATCTTGGTCTAGTATTTATATTAAACTTAATTAGATGTATGCTTTGTTTGTTCTTCAATTAAAGTGACTGTAAATATTGGCCCCTCTCCCTTACAACCAACTGTGATAGTAGATGAATCCTACTTATGTTATGACCATTTTTAATCACCATATATAACTTGAAACAATAGTATTAAATTATAATATAATACTGTAGTTTCAAGTTATATATGCTGTTTAAAAAATGGTTATAACATAAGTAGGATTCATCCACTATCACATTTGGCTGTAAATATATATATATATATATATATATATATATATATTGCAGAGATAGATAGATATATTCAACTTAATTAGATGTATGCTTTGTTTGTTCTTCAATTACTGTAAAATGTATGGTAACCATTTCTGAAACAACATTATGAAACATTCACATAACTTGAAACAACATTATGATAGAAATATTTCAAACCCTTTTCTGTACCATACTGTTATTTCAAGTTATTTCATATTTTTGTTTTACGATTTATCTGTATCACATTGGTCTCTCAAGATATTTTATATTGTTGTTTTAAGATTTATCTATATCATACTGCTATTTCAAGTTATTTCATATTGTTGTTTTAAGATTTATCTGTATCGTACTAGTCTTTCAAGATATTTCATATTGTTGTTTTAAGATTTATCTATAGCATACTGCTCTTTCAAGTTATTTTATATTGTTGTTTTAAGCTTTATCCGTATCATACCGATGTTTGAAGTTTATATATATATGTATCATTGTGCTGTTTGAGGAAGGGTTTAACATGATCACCCAAGTGTTTATAAAAGGTAGAACTGGGGATATGATAGTATACCATGCATTCCTCGTTTCATTGCACACATAACCTTGATCATTGCTTGTTTCATTGTTGGCAGTCGAGCTGGCACCCCCCCCCCCCATTTTTTTTCCTGGCACTTTTTAAGCACGTTTATCAATGTTTACTGTGCGTTTTTCAAAAACCGCTAAAAAATCGCTAAAATATGTATTCAATTACACTCACTCTTACATGTATGAATTTGTTGTTTCAATTTGTATCATTCTTTTAATTGTAACAGTTAGAATTGTATGCTATTTACTAATCACTAAGTTGGTTCAATGCTCATTGAGTTGGTTCAATGCAAAGGAAGAATTTGAAATGATATTTAAAAAAATTATATTTCTAACCAGTTTTAATATTTTGTTTTTATTATTTTAATTTTATGTTTATTTGGAAATAATAGTATAATAATTACGTGTTTTATTGAAAAATTGCAATGCATAGTGACCGTAAGAGTTTTTTTTTAATTTTTGCAGGTAAATTGACAAAACAATTGGTGATTGTGAACATGGTGGAACCAATAATTTGTAAAAAAAAAAATGAGAAATAGAATATGCTTTAATGTAATTTGTTAAAATATATTTACATCTTGGTTAGTTGACAATGACTTCTGTACATGTCAACACTTTTAATGTAATAAGACATATATTTTAGTTAAAAAATAAACCACTTGCAATAATCTTTTATGAGGAAGGTGGCAATGATTATTTATATTGTGGAAATAAGTTTGTCCACTTGCATTCACTTAATATTGGGATGGTAGAAACTAAATGTCAAGTTGCATTCACCTACTATTTAGAAGGTGGTAAAAAAATACTCTACATACGATATGACATATTTTGAATTTAATAGAAACATGTCCTATCAGATTGAAAATCACTAATGTTAAAATCACTAATGTTATTTTTGCTATCATTTTTATTGCCCAAAAGTGGGCCCTAGGCTGTCACATACTATACCCACGGTTGGTGCTATGCCCACGGTCGGGCCCTCTCCCTTGCATCCCTTTTCAAGTAAAACTTATTAGTGTTATTCTAGCTGTCACATACTATACCCACGATGGTGCTATGCGCACGGTTGGGCCCTCTCCCTTACATCCCTTTTCAAGTAAAACTTGTCAGTATTATTCTATCAAGCCGTAAACACAATCTCTGACTCAGTAAAAAATAAATATCCATCCGTTAAAATATAGGTATCTGCAATGCAGATCTTATTGCCATAACTCGTACTTTTTGATTTGCTTTAAAATGTCTCAATTGCAGATCTTATCACCAGAATGACTAGTTTTGTTTCACTTTAAAAGAGCACATGCATCGTACCAAGACGTAAACAGTGTCAACTAACTACCTTAAACGCTCATTCAACAACCTTTTATGCTCATTCAACTACCATCCAATTATTTGAGCTCCTTTTTTTTCTTTACCTAAGATCCGTAAAAGCGAGTTAGGGCTCCAGGATGATAGATGCGCTGCGGTGGAAATTAAATTTTTAGTGATATGTACATTTTTCAGGCGACTTCCTCTACCGTCATGGGGTCCCTGCACTGGAACAAAAACTTTACGAGATGGATAGTCGTATGCATGTGGAACAAAACCATGCAAGGCTCTCAATCGAAGAATGTTTACTCTGATCTTATATATTGACGTAGATACGCTTGTAAGTGTACCAGTGTAGAAAAACAAAAGGTTTCTACTCCAGTCTGTTGTTTTATTTTCACTTTCTCACAGACTATTGTATTTAAACATCATTTATTTTAATGGTGGAGTAGTTAATAGCAATTTTACATTCTATCCTTTCTACAATAGGGGTGGAGTTGAAGCGCTAAAAGATTCGAAGATTCGTATAATTTTATAAGATTCCAATCTTAAAAAAAAGAAAAAAAATATATGCATGAGATCATTAAGATAGAGGATCATAATGAAACACCATAATAAATACACCAATAAACCTCTCACTACTCTCAAAGATGCTTTTGCTATTTTAAAATATTCTAGCTAGGAGTAATTTATAAATGCCAAGAATAAGAAATATATTTAATGGGAAATGAAATGTTTGCATTCTAAGTACAGTAATTTACTAGCAATTGGACCCATAGGTTCAATGGGCAGGCTGAAAATTTTCAAAAGAAATTATAGAATTTGTTAGATATTTTTTAATCCACTAAATTCTTATTAAATTTCATCACAATAACTATTGTCTTCTTGTACTTATATTAGTAAAAAAAATAAAAAATTACATTACATATTGAGATGAACAAACATAGTTGGGTAAATGTAGTAAATTAATTGAATCTCTTAATGATTTCTAGGGCAATATAAACAAATGCATATATAATCATATAATTATTTTAAAAATAATTATGTGAGGGTACAATAGATTTATGTTTTACAACTTATATATGCACATAAGGCATAACTATATTTTTCTATTAAATACATACTACGAAAGTATGTATTTGATATATGAAATTTTATAATATCTATCACATATTAATTCTACGTATAATCAATAATTTAATATACATTCTATTATTAATATATAATTAATTATATTATTTCATTAATATTTAAAATATCAAATTTATAAATAATATATATACAGTGAATCAAAATTAAATAATCACATTAATATAAATATTACAATTTTGTTATAATATTTGCATAGATTTAAAGGAAAAATATTATTTGTTTAACATTAAAATTGTAGTGCCCCTCAGCGTGTCGTCTATCAGATTGATGTTTGCTTAGTAGTATTAGACTTTATGACAATATTTTAGATCGTAGATGATGGATCTCTTGTTATTTTGTTAATTCATTATGGACCTAATTGTTATGATAACAGATGTTGATGTTGGATTCTGTTATTTTATGCTTTACAATTTGATAAATGAACTAGATGTTATAAGATGCTTGATGTTATTCACTATATTTGATTGTAAGATGATTGAATGTTTTATGTTGTTGACTAGTAATCATATATCTTGTTCAACATAGTTAATTGTTTATACATAAACATGAATGGAACATTGTCGTATTACTCACTCTCGAGTACCCTACACCACTGTGATTTCCATTCACTATAGGACTGCATGTGGATATATATCTTGTATGTTTAACTGTGTGTGCTGCAGGATGCAGGTACTAGGCACCAACTCCACCTGATTACCAGGTCTAAGCGTGCCTTCGCCAATGGATTAGTTGTTTGGAGTTAACATGGGGTCCCTAGTCCGTGTTGTCTAGTTGTCAGTTTTCCCTTGTGGTCGTTGTCAGTCGTTTGATCATGACTTGCAGACAGGTAATGTTGTACTCTGAAGTCTAATTAGGTCTGAAGGTGTCTTAGTGTGTAAGGTAGTGTTGTGCTTTAATTAGAATCATTATATGGAAAAATATAAATGTTGATAATTGAATATACTTGTTGTAAATAAATTACTAATTTAGGGGAAGTAAAATCGTTAAATAAAGTTGTAAGAAATTTTGTATTGTCTAATATAATATTATTTACAATAAATATTTAAATAAATAAAATAGTTGTAAGTCATGTTGTAATTTGTGATTTACAACTTAATTAATAAAATAAATTAAAATATAGTTGTAAAATTATAGATTGTTGTAATGTTATAATTTTATTAATAACAATATGGTTGGTCGGTTATAAAGAAATTAAATTTTGTCAGAATTATTTATTAATATTAAAAAAAAAAATTAACCTCTTGGGACCATTAAATTAAATAAAAATATATATATTTTGAGGAGTGGGATGCACGGGATCGCGTGCCGAGTTCCTTGGAAGATGGAAGGGACTGTTTTATAAAATGGAAGTTTGTAGAGGCAAAGAGGGGGGATTATAGGTGAAAGAAGGGAGAAGAAGGCTAGAAAAAGAAGCTTGGAACTACAGCAATTGAAGCAGACTTGTCGATTTGACATTGTAGCCAGGTTCCACTGGATGCCTAATCTCTGAATTTTATTTTGAATCTACGAATGCAGTTGTTGGTTGTTTATTTAATTACAAATGGTTTGTTTGGATTGAATTTCTGTTCAGAGGATTCGTTGTTTATTTGTTTTTCCCCACTCCATTGCCGGATCCTTCTGTTTATCTCCAAAGGATAGAATTATGTGTGGAATCTTTGGGTCTATGGCAGACTATTGGCAGGACATCGGGTGTGTTTTGTTTACAAGTCTCTTGAGGTCATGTTCATTAAACTATTAACTTGGTGGCCCGCTTCACTCCGAGTTTACTTCATAGTAATGTCTTAGACGCTACAGCCTGATAGCAAATTTAAACCCTTTGCATATCCTCTTTTGTTTGGCTGCGAGTCAAATACACCTTACATAGATTCCTTTGACTGAAAATTTCCTGGTGATCTCTGACTTGCTTTGTCTTCAACCTATGATCTCCTCAAGCATCATAAAACTTTAGATCGACCTCTTCCTACATTAAACGGCTTCTAGATCTTTTGTCTCACCTGGCATTCCTTCGCTATTTTTCTTTTACACCCGCAAACCCTTAATATTTCCGTGGTTGGGGTATGCGTTTTCTTTTGGTTGTGACGATATCTTCTACAATCTGGATGGCATTTCCTCCGATGATTTTAAACCTACGGCCTATTTTTTGTGGTTTTCACATCAACATTTCTGGCTTTGAGTTGAACGCCTTTATCCAGGCTCCCAGACTTCAGTTTCCTTGATCGCTTGACAAGGAGACTCAGCTGATATTTACTTGCCACCTTAGACGACTTAAAAGAATATCTTATTTCCGTAACCTGCATACAAGATTAAAGTTTTAGAACGATTCATTCATTCAACGTAGATTTTTTAGTTATCTCGATGTGAGGATTAACGCTGCCCTTGCAATTGTCTTATCCTTTCAGCTAATAAACGATTCTACCAAACATCTAATTGGCATTGCAATTATTAATAGTTTGAACTATTGGTTTGAGCAGTGGCAATTCTTAGACCTCTGTTTTCTTTGGATCTGGAAAGTTATTAAGGATGTTTTTGCACTGCCATTGAACCCTAGCTTAGAAGTGAACAAAAATAGGTAGTTGATCAAGTGTATGCAAATTGCATTGGTTTCAATCATAGTTAAAAACCTAATTTAGTGCATTGACCATTCAAAGAAATGTTGTTTTTGTCCTTGGGGATCAATCAAGGCGTTCAGTAATCAGCGGCTCTGGTATTTAGTTTTCTGAAGATGGCTGTAACAAACCACACAGGCAGGTTAAAGAAAATCGCAAGTTTGAGGTTTCATTCATGTGTATCCACTTTGTTAAGACCCTGCAAGCGACCATTAGAAGTAAAAACAGATCTCTAATGTGTACACAAGTCTGTCAGACTCCAACATATAGGTTGCACCTGCACTTAGCTCAACGTTTCTTTAAAACAAACTTTTAAGCAGCACAAATATAACAGATATCTCTAGATTAGGTTAACTCTAGAAGGACAGCCTGTCAAGGAGGATCAACCCAAAGCAAATGACCACAGTAAATGTCTTGAATCGTTTCAACTAAACTATTATGAATAGCCTGCTGTATTTTGGAATCCTGCATAACAGTCTTAGTGATTGGTAAGTAGTGGTGATGTTGACACCTCCATTTCCTCCTCGTTACCAAAATCTATCGAGCACGTTGAATAGCTCTGCAAGTTTCAATCAAACCGTCCAAAAGCCAATGATATAGGTGAATACTTCATATGCAAGAATGTGAGACAAATTGTATGTAGTGCGAACAAAACACAAAAAGATAGGCTTGTCTGTTAACTTGCTGTCCATAGGATTTCTATGTATTAGTCTTGGACAAATGATAAGGCACTCCAATGCCTCACCATTATCAAAACCTTATCAGCAAATCCATTTTGTGTATACCAGCGATCTTTGCACAACAATAGGATCACCATACGATTGCGTTTCAAGTAGTATTTCTGTAGAATTTAGTTGACAACCACAGTTCGCCCTATGGAAAGTTTTTAAAGTCTTTGCAACAAATCTAGTATTGTTTATCCTGCAATCGTTCCATTCATCTGGAGAGTTGTTCTCAGCTGAGCGTACAAGTTTTCACCTTTACTCTTATTCAACATTTTTCTTGAAAATAATTCATACAATCAGTGCAGATTTTGAGTTAGCACATAGAAAGGCATGCGCTGCCAAGGAAGATGGTCATGCCTTCACACAGTAAACAGCAGTTGGAATCTGTAGAGGATTTGTAATCTGTGACCTTCTGTCAGAAATAAACTTCCACCATCATGTAACACTGCAATCACGCCTTTTCGTAATTGGAAATCCACATAACGGTAAGAAGAATCGTTTGGCGCTGAGTATAAGAAGAACACTGTTAGAAGCCATAAGTAGTCTTTTCAACAACTCCAGTTTGTCATTCCTGTGTATCATTGTTTTCCTATAGTCATTGCATTTCGTTAGAGAGAGAGAAAACTGTTTAAGTTGTTGCCATCAATTTATTAAATTTTCAAGTTGTCGGACGCTGCCAGAAGTTGGTGATACAAACAAATATCATCCATTTCAATGGTAAGATAGTCAATAACAATTTTACACCTCATTTACAATTCATTTAAGTTGATCATGATTCCATAGGTTCCTACAAGACAGTAGACTATTACAGCTGTACAGATATAGTGAAAGTATCTACATGAGAACTGTAATGCTTTGGAAACAAACATAGTTGATACATCTAACAAGTTTTGGCGACATGAGAATTACCAGTTCTGATCGTCTTATTAGACAAATTTGAATCATCTTTGATTAAAACATTTCCGAGACATCATTATGACGAAAACATGCAAGTATATTAAACTATCTTATCTGGTTAATCGAATGATTGTATGAAGGCAGAATAAAACAATAATGTTCGTCATTGATGATTTTTCCTCGTTATAATTGTCGTTTAGTTATATGGTATTAATTTAGCATTCTTATTCATTTCATTTCTTGAAAGAGTCAAGTTAATTGGACAAGTTTGAAAGAAAATGATAAAGACCGTATTGGTATGGAAGTGTCGTAATGGTAAACCGGAATTGAATAGCATAATTATATTAAGTGTTTCTTTTACAAATAAATTATTGTAATTATTTAGTTAATCAAGTAATTTATCTTTGTAAACAAAATAAAGATTATTTAGATGATTAGTTGTAAGGTATTAATTTAATTGTTGCAGTTTAATGTTCATTTTATTACGTAAGTTGTTTACATTGAACAGAGAAGGAATTGTAGTGTTAACTCTAGAACTGTATTGAACTGTATGAGTTAAGTATTTCTATAGTCGTAAAGAGTCGAATTAAGAGTGGTCAAACTCAAATTCCAGAGGCTTAGTATGTCGTAGTTGAGTTCATACGACATGTGGATAAGTGTTTTAGTGTTGTGACGTTATAACAAACATGTGGTTTTAGTTTGTATGAAGTATAATGAAGTATTGTCAAGTTGATAAAGTGTTTTGTGAAGTAATCTTCTCTGGATGAGATATCAAACCACTTGTGATCTTATTGTACCCGTTTTGTCATAATTGTCATATGGAGAGACCTAGAATCTGTAAAAGAGTAAAGTGTTGTAATTCTATAGGCAATGGATAACAATTGGTGTTATGATTCTGTTTGTAATGCAAGAGGGTTTATGCCTTGCAGGGAACATGTATGTGTATTGTAATAATGCCTTGTATGATGTTTAAGGTTTACTAGGTGTTAGGAAGGAGAGTGGCTTTCAACGTGGGGCCGGCGCCCAAAGTGGCAGTCAGGATAACCCGTTGAAAGTAGATTAATCAAGTGATAACCTAAAATGAACTAGGGGGTTAAGGGTAGATTTCACATTAAACAAGATTAATGGATTCCTCTCCCATGGCCTGTAGTGCTTGTTTAGACTAAGGATGGGTAGAGAAGGCCTGGTTGGCATGATTGACTTCCTTGTCCTCATGAAAGGAAGGTCAATTCTGCATGTGTCACCCTATGGGGCCGACGCCTAGTGAGAGGCTGTCAGGATAACCATAGATGGGGGCCGACGCCTAGTGAGAGGCTTTCAGGATAACCCATGCTAGGACCGTGCGATGACACTCTCCCTACTACAACCTAGCATTCCTTGTTTGGTCTCTCCACTTATGTTATGTGTCGCCTCAGGAAGTTGTGTTGTGTTGTTTGTGTTATTGCCATGTGTTGTATTGGCATTGGGTCGTCCTTTGTTCATGTTAGTCTTTACCTGACTGTCATTGTTTGGGACCTCATGTTAACTCCTAGCTCGGGGGGTGGACCTTAGGGTTCCACATGGTCGGGTGGAAGAGCTTTCTTATCCATTGGTTATTCTTGTCAAAGTTCATGTGCAGAAAAGATTTATCCCAGACAATTGTACTTGTACCAGTTGATGAAGATGTATGTGTATAATCTTGTACCAGATTTGTGTATCAGATCATCCATATTGTAGGGTAAGTGCAAAAAGATGGGGGGCCAAAAAGTGGCCAAAAAATTTTCAAAAAAATTTAAGGCAAAACGCGAGCGCGTTATAACGCGCTCGTGTTATGGCTTGGCAATGACAAGCCTTAGGCTCATCATTGCCGAGCCATAACGCCAGCGCGTTATAACGCGCTCGCGTTATAAACTACTATTTATAAAAAAAAACCCGCTATCATTTCATTTCAATGAGTTTTTCCTCCGCCCGCGGCATAAAACCCTTCCAAAAACGTGCTCGCGTTCTACAAAACGCCATTCAACACAAAAGATTTGTCGATTCATCGCCAAAATGCCGCCGCGACGTCGAGTACGCCAAAGGGGTGAGTTATCTTTTTTTTTGTTTGAATTTCTTCCTAAATAGGTAGGTTTTTGTTGATTTTTGATGTATATTTTATTAATTGTAGGAAATGTTAATGCACCTCCTCCTCCTCCTCAAAATCCATAAAATCTTGAGAAAGAAATACCTACAGAACAACAACCTCCTCCATTCATTCCTCGACATGCCCCTGGAACACAAGATAATATAATGGGGGAAATTGAAAACAATAAAAAACAAATTGAAGATATAATTGCAAGGTTGAAAGATCCTTCCACTTCAACCTTGCATAGGTCCACGCTTGCCGAATCTCTTGAGTCTATGTTATCAAATGTAAATTCAATTAGCAAGCAAATAACTAGTTGGACTGATAAAAAGAGAGAGTTTAGAGATTACTATGCAGATAAATTGTCATACCAAGATGTCAAAAAATTACAAATTACAAAAGTAGACTTGTGTTCAATTTTCACAAACCCACAAACAAATCAACCTCCACCCATTACATGCAAGAGGTTCCCTATCCATTGGTGCAACAACCAAGCGATAAGGGACAATTTCGGGTAGAGGTGGTGGATGGTTTTTGACCATCCTCCATGCAATAACAATGAGGTCCCGCAATACTTTTTGAGGAAACTCTACTCTGAGTTTGTCCTCAATAAAGTGCCAAACTATTTTGATATGCGGGGCTTCCAGGGTAGAGGTGGGGGCTCAGCATAGGATAGACCAGGGGCACGTCTTGACCCACAGCGGGTAGTGAGATGAGTAATCAGCAGACCAGCCCACGAGCATGTTTCTATCCCTTCCATTGTGAAGGAGAGTGTTGAGGTCGATACACTGAGGTCGATTAGTGCCTTAACCCAGAGCATCATAGAGCATGCTGATCCTGCAACACAGAGTGGGTTGGGAGATAGTGTGAGGAGTAGGGTCCCACCGCATACTTGCCAGGCTTGCGGGTCAGCCTGTGGTTATGATCCCATGGACAGTCAGGACGCAGGTGCACAGGCTACATCTGCAGCTAAGCAGATGGTGATGACAGATACCCTCTTGAGTGAGACTTTCAGCCTTGATACTCAGGTAAATATTAGCAATTTTATTGAATTTAATTTATTAAATTTTATTTTTGAAATACAAGATTAACTAATTTAAATTGATGATTTTAATGAAATTTCAGGGTCATAGCGTCGATGTAGTTTTCAGTGGTTGTCCACCTACATTTTTCACTAGATCATCTACTGTCGAGGTATGTAACTAGTAAACAATTATAAATATTACATGTGAATAGCATCATTATATGAATGGTATTCTAATTTCTGATTTTAGATGTTGAATAGGTTAACACTATAGATTTCATGGCAACACCTGCCAGCGGTGGTGGACTTCAAAGCTTTACGGAGGTAATAAAATAAATAGTTTAATGAATGAATTGTACTTACTAAATTTTTGTACGTGATTTGTGTGTTTTATTGTGTGTACTTCCATGTTTAGATGAGCGTGTGTGTATGTTAGGAGCCATGATTTGCATCACTATTATAGTTTTCATAATTGAATAATGTTGTTTTATTTCCAAATGATGCAGGTTACGGATACACCTCCCCATGTTCATAGGGCAATGGAGCAGGGTGTGGCCTCTACGATTCATAGCTCTATGGCATTGACAGGGGTATGAGGCAGATTAGTAAATTTCAATTTACATTCATTGTTATAGTTGTCTATTTTTGAAAAATCAAAAGATTATTGATTTGAAGTTTAATTTCTATCTGGATGGTTTCTATAGGACATGACATCACCAGGGCCTACTCCTGCTACTGAGGCAAGCGAGGAGACAGATTATATGTTAGCGGTAAGTGATTATTTTGTTAAATGTTTCATTTTTTTATAACATGTAATTTCTATATATTAATATCTATACTTTTTTTTGTAACAGGTAAAGGTGCAGGAAGAACTAAATAGGAGGAGTAGCCCTCGGGTTCATAGTAGACCACCCACATGCATGTCTCCATCCCCTAGAAGATCAAAGGCTGCTCGTGATTTATTCTCTTCACCAGCTAGAGGGGAATGACTTTTTATTGTGTTCCTCTGTTGTATGCCTATATGGCATTTGTGGACATATATTTTGTATTGTACATAGTTGACATTGTATGCCTATATGGCATTCTTGTAAGCCTATATGGCTATTTTGTATATATGTTATACTTATATCGATAGATATTGATGTATGCGTATATGGATATTTGGTTAATACAAATCTTTTTTATTGATGGCGTCCATACTTGCATTATAAATCCACTTTTGAATGGATATTTGTAGATAGCTACTTCAAATATTTAAAGTCTAATTGTATTACATAGGATGTTTGCATTTTCTTTGATAGGCTTGATAGGCCATGGATTACATGATGGTGTTTGATGGAAAAGTATGGTACTAGAAGACTCTAGTTCATTCTTAATAGGCTTGTGATTGATAATATCTTTGCATGATTGCACTTGATCTTGGATCATGGGCATGTTGTTAGGATTTTGATTGCATTGTGATGTTTGATGGATAGGCATGGTGTAAGTGTAAGATACCCAACTAGTTCTACGAAAAATTTTCCTTACTTAAACACTTTTACTTGCTAACAATTCATCAACTACTTCAATAACATAAAGATATACATCAAGATAACTATTTGAATGAAACAACATTAGAGTTGGGTACTTGTCTTGTTACTTGATTTAATCAACTTGTAATGTCTTATTACATGGAAAATGCTTTCAATAGCATGAAGTACAACTCATTCAATGGAAATACAAGGACAGGCCTTGAAGCCTTGATGTTACAATGTCTTCCTTACTTGAGCAACATTTGAAGATTTGGAATGTTCAACTCATCACCTCACAAGGTAGGCGCATATTTGAAGGATTTACAGGTTTTTCTGACTTGGGTACCAAGTTGAGGTGACCTCCTCCTGAAGTTGCGCCTTGTCAACATTAGGCGCCAATTAGAGTTTATGGATGCTCTGGATTGTTTCCAAGAGTAGGCGCCAAAACATCATCATTATGAAAGTGTTTTAAATGCTAGGCGCCCAAATGAGCCCTCTGGAGTCTAGGCGCTCCTTTCATGCATTCTATGTTCTAGGCGCCAATTGAAAGGAGTGGAGAACAGGGCAAGCGCCTTCCAAACTAGGTGTTTCCTTGAGGTGACAAGGACTTAGAAAGTGCGCCTAAGGTGAGCACCTTGAGTGAAAAGGTCTAACAAACATCTTTGAACCCCCTTTCAAGGTTAGGCGCATTCTGGAGGTGGAAACAAGTAGAAGGTGCGCCTTAGCTTCCTTTGTCAATTCTTGCAAGTCTTTGTTGATTAGGAAGGTGGAATGCTTCATTGTAGAATGAGTTCATATCTTCTAATGTCCAAACTACTTCTTCTGGCTCACTCTATGGCTAGGCACCAGAGCTAAACTGTTCACACAAGGGAGTGCACCTAGACTCACTTGATGTTTTCTTACTACTTCAACCCCTGGAAGATGTTCCAAGGTGTTCCCTTTTACAAGCACCTGACCTCCCAAGTTCCTTCATGTGCTATTCCTTGAAGGCGCCAAAACTGAGCTCCAGTGCCATGGGATTGTGCCTAACATCTTTGAAGAGTTTCTAAGCCTTTTACAAGTTGATATCCCAAACTCATCTTCTAGGTGCAACAGGAGCTTTCCAAAGGAGTTTCCAAGTTTTAGACGCCAAGCGAGGTCATGGGTGAATAGAACTGCGCCTTAGGAGATGACTGGATCCTAAGCGTCAGTCTGGAGTTACAGTGGAATTGATATGCGCCTCAACTAGCTTAGGCACCCATTTGAAGTGATTCCTTTAACACTTCTCTGTCAATCTCAACTGCAAGGATGATCTCCTAATCCAATTTTGATCCTCTGGAGATGCAAATAGCTTTACATTTCACTAGGCGCCATCAATGATGATCATCAACCAAAGCACATTTCAAAGGTGAGATAGGCAAGTGAGGCGCCAAACTAGTCCTTAAGACTTATCTCCTTCTATCAAGTCAATTTCAACTATGTGAGAGAGTTCTATTCTAGGCGCAAAATGGAAATGTTTCATCAATTGATGCATCTTACAAAGCTCCCAATTCTAGGCGCCAGAGCCAAAGAGTTTTTCCCAACACATGCACCTGGGCTAGGAATTCACCTAAGAGACATCACTTAGCTTTAAAACTTTCAATCTATAGCCATCTAGGCTAGGCGCTCCAATGGAGGATCCTTGAACTCATGCATTGGCGCCTTCTAGTTCTAGGCACCCATTTTGGATGATTCATCCTGATACTAGCGCCCAAAATGACTAGACTCTCTTCATCATCCAATTCACTTAGAAGACTCAAGTTGGAGACTTAGTTGTCTATCCATGTTCTTCGGAAGATTCATTGTACCTCTATGCACTATCTCCTTCAAGGCGCTCCTTAAAATCATTGGAAGTGCTCAGGACTTACCTTAGTCCAAAGCGCCACAATCCATTCCTTAAAGCACAAAGAATTCTCAAAGGCGCCCCTATTTACCTCTAAGCACTCAAATATCATTTAGATTCAAGGCGCACATTTAGCTCCAAAACATAAATTTCCATCATCAACCCATCAAGGTGCATTATCTTCCCTTTGTATCCCCTTCAAGGCGCAGACATTCACTTCTTCACACTCAAACTCACTCTTTGGCACCAGAATAGGTGTATAACTTCAAATAAGGCACTAATCTTAGGTTTCTAAGTACTTAGTTTGATCTTAAGGCTATCCTTCCTCTAAGCACTCTCTTCAACTCCCTCACTGAAGGCCCTCTGTAAGTTTGGGCGCATTTCATCCCAAGGTGCTTCAACATCATCCAAGGCGCAAATTCACTTTCCAAGACAAGGTGTAAAAAACCCTATCCTAAGGCGCTCAAATCTTGCTTCTAGACCTAGGCGCACAAACATGAGATTAAGGATCATTCTGGCCACCATCACTTCCCTAAAGGCACAAAATTGGTGTAGATACATTCCATTTATTAAGGATCATTCTGGCGCCCAAATCTTGTCAAAGCAAAGGATCAATAGGTTCTCTCTAAGGCGCACTCCAGGGTTTGATCTTGCAAGACTTCTCACGTCAAAATTTTGACCAAGACACTCAAGGCACTAGTCTTTATCATCTAACCCTACAGTGCACTTACTCATTATGATATACTCCTCAACTTTGTATTCAACCTTGCCCAAGGCGCATATTCACTATAAGGCATTCTCACATTGTCAAGGCTCAGAGGGCTTCAACTTGCTAAAGGGTAGAGGTCTAGGCACATATCTGACTTGAAGCTCAAGGTGCTCCAACCCTCTTGCTCTGGAATTCCTTCTAGGCACTAAGTGACTTCTCCAATTCCTTGAAAACATTTGAAGTGTTTTACCTTCTCAAGGTGCTCCTTCGAACTTGACTCCAAGGTGTTATAATCTCAAAGGTGCTGACATCATCTCAACCAAAGGCGCTTAATGATTCATCCCATATCTAGGCGCTAAAACACTTAATCAACCAAGTCATTCAAGGCGCCATTCAGTAAACTCATCTTCCATGATATTCCTATCAAGGCGCATATCACTTCTCTCATGGGCTTTAGGCGCTCAGTTGAGTGTTTCAATACTACTTAGGTGCCAAATTCATTTTAATGCACCAAACACAAAGAACTTTCAAACACTGGGCGCTCATAAAGAGTCTTCCAACCTTGGGCACTAGATTAGGTCTTTGCAACTATCCAAGGCGCATATATTCATTTGAACAACTTATGGTGCCAAGACAACTTCTCATTTGGGCGCTCAAAACACTTGTGTTTACATTTGAAGTGCTTTACCTTCTTAAGGTGCTCCAGACTAACCTGACTCCAAGGCGCTCCATCATCATCCTTAAGGCGCTAAAAACATCATCTCCACTCTAGGCAAAAACATCATCCAACTCCTTAAGGCACTTCACTGTCAAAGTCTAAAGGCGCTCTACCTACACCTTTCCCCTATGCGCTAGAACTTCTAAGCGCTCACCAGATAACTCTCTTCTTCAAGGTGCAAATCTTCCTATACTATGATTGCCTCTGAAACGCTGATTAACGTGATGTGAGGGTGCAAAGTCTACTCCAATCCTCAGTGAGCGCCTAGTTTAAACAAGGAGAAATAAAGCATTCAAAACTATCCAAACGATCATCCCCTTCCTAATGTCTTCACTGCTCCGGAAAACCTTGGCCAAAATGACACATAACAACTCCTATGAGCACCCTTATGCCCTAGGATCATCTAGTTTGTGCGTCTTGTAATGAGGAGTTCATGTAAGTTTGGAATGAGCGCCTTGAATAAGTGTAAACTAGCCTAGAGAAGGGTATGTGTGCCTTGAGCGCCTTGAGCATTCCAGAGATAACTGTGCGCCTAGAACAATATGAGTGCTCATGATGATGATTAACGCCCTGATGAGACTATGAGCGCCTTGTTCAGGAGATACCTTGTTTGATCATAAAATGCGCCTTGAGTCTTGAAGGTTTTGAGCACCTAAGTGATTTGGATGTTGGGATGTTGGTATGCACCCAAGATTGAGGTAAGTGAGCGCTTGTAATGGAGGAGAGCAATGAGATGGAATGTCTTGTAGAGATTGGCGCCCAGAGACCCATTTTTGCGCCTTTGATGATGACCATTTTTGCATAAGAGTTTAGTGCCCTAGAGTTGTAAACTTTCTCTTTGGGCACCCCTGAGTGAATGTTGGTGCCTTGGACAACTAAATATGCCTTTTATGGAGTGGAGCCTAGAAGGGGAGTAGGAGGAAACCCAATCTTCAAGATTCATCAAACTTCAAAGTTTAGGTCAGAGGTTATCCACTTTATCCAAGGAAGGTGTTATCATCTACACTCTGAGAAGGTAATGTCAAAGGCCATCATGAAGGATCACTTCATCAACTTCAAGTCCTTCAAGTTCAAGTCCTTTCACCTAGCAAGTCCAAGAGAGATTTCTACTCCGATTCATGAAGTAAGCTTATATCATCCTTATCTACTTTGCAAGAAGAAGAAACATTACAAAGTCAATCAAATGAGTTACAAGTACCATACATCCAATTGCAAGGAGTGAACCACCTTAAGGAAAAATAGTTCTCTTGAAGTTACTTGAAATGTCAAAAGGTTTAGCGCCTCCAAGTAAGGTCAGAGGTGAGGTTAGAGGTGAAATGCGCCTTTGGACCATTCTGGCGCCTTGGATGAAGAACCTATATCTTGAGCCCAAGAGGTAAAATTTATGCCTTAGTGGATTTGGAGAGTTACAGAGATTAGAGAAAAGCACCTTGAAGACAGAGTTGTTCAAGGCGCATGTGTGATTTGGTCAAAAACAGGCGCGTAGAGTGAATAGGCTTTCATCCTGACTTAATACATTGCCTCCTTCTGACGATTTTTGGGGCAGCAGAAAACCTTTCACCACGGGCAAATGCCTCAGAGCTATAAAAAATTGAGAGAGGTTATTGTAGAGGCACTCTACGTGATCCTGTTGCCTTAGATGGAATGTTTTTAAGTGACACGGTTTTCGAGTAACATCTCGTCAAAGATTGCTACCTTTTTGCACTTTGGACTCTTCAGGGATATCGTCGGTTCAATGTAGCTCTGACTGTTTCGACATGTTTGGGTGAAAAATAGGACCATGCTTAGCATAAATGTACCCATTCGAACGTGTTGGAACAGTCAGTTTGGTCGCATCAGGAGCAGGACGAAAGTTACACCCCTTTGCAACTTTACACTGCCTCCTTCTGATGATTTTTGGGGCAACAGAAAACCTGACACCACGGGCAAATGCCTCAGAGCTATAAAAAACCAAGAGAGGTTATTGTAGAGGCACTCTACGTGATCTTGTTGCCTCAAATAGAATGTTTCTAAGTGACACAATTTTCAAGTAATATCTCATCAAAGATTGCTTCCTTTTTGCACTTTGGACTCTTCAGGGATATCGTCGGTACAATGTAGCTCCGACTGTTTCGACATGTTTGGGTGAGAAATAGGACCATGCCTAGCATAAATGTACCCATTCGGACGCGTTGGAATAGTCAGTTTGGTCGCATCAGGAGTAGGATGAAAGTTACACCCCTTTGCAACTTTACACTGCCTCCTTCTGACAATTTTTGGGGCAACAGAAAACCTTTCACCACTGGCAAATACCTAAGAGCTATAAAAAACTGAGAGAGGTTATTGTAGAGGCACTCTACGTGATCCCGTTGCCTCAGAAGGAATGTTTCTAAGTGACACAATTTTTGAGTAACATCTCGTCAAAGATTGCTGCCTTTTTGCACTTTGGACTCTTCAGGGATATCGTCGGTACAATGTAGCTCCGACTGTTTTGACATGTTTGGGTGAAAAATAGGACCATGCCTAGCATAAATGTACCCATTCAGACGTGTTGGAATAGTCAGTTTGGTCGCATCAGGAGCATGACGAAAGTTACACCCTTTTGCAACTTTACACTGCCTCCTTCTGATGATTTTTGGGGCAACAGAAAACCTTTCACCACGGGCAAATACCTCAGAGCTATAAAAAACTGAGAGAGGTTATTGTAGAGGCACTCTACATGATCCTGTTGCCTTAGACAGAATGTTTCTAAGTGACACGATTTTTGAGTAACATCTCGTCAAAGATTGCTGCCTTTTTACACTTTGGACTCTTCAGGGATATCGTCGGTACAATGTAGCTCCGACTGTTTCGACATGTTTGGGTGAGAAATAGGACCATGCCTAGCATAAATGTACCCATTCAGACGCGTTGGAATAGTCAGTTTGGTCGCATCAGGAGCAGGACGAAAGTTACACCCCTTTGCAACTTTACACTGCCTCCTTCTGATGATTTTTGGGGCAACAGAAAACCTTTCACCATGGGCAAATGCCTAAGAGCTATAAAAAACTAAGAGGTTATTGTAGAGGCACTCTACGTGATCCCATTGCCTCAGATAGAATGTTTCTAAGTGACACAGTTTTTGAGTAACATCTCGTCAAAGATTGCTGCCTTTTTACACTTTAGACTCTTCAGGGATATCGTCGGTACAATGTAGCTCCAACTGTTTCGACATGTTTGGGTGAGAAATAGGACCATGCCTAGCATAAATGTACCCATTCGGACGTGTTGGAATAGTCAGTTTTGTTGCATCAGGAGTAGGACGAAAGTTACACCCCTTTGCAACTTTACACTACCTCCTTCTGACGATTTTTGGGGCAACAGAAAACCTTTCACCACGGGCAAATGCCTAAGAGCTACAAAAAATTGAGAGAGGTTATTGTAGAGGCACTCTACGTGATCCCATTGCCTTAGACGAAATATTTCTAAGTGACACAATTTTTGAGTAACATCTCGTCAAAGATTGCTGCCTTTTTGCACTTTGGACTCTTCAGGGATATCGTCGGTACAATGTAGCTCCGATTGTTTCGACATGTTTGGGTGAGAAATAGGACCATGCCTAGCATAAATGTACCCATTCAGACGCGTTGGAATAGTCAGTTTGGTCACATCAGGAGTAGGACAAAAGTTACACCCCTTTGCAACTTTACACTGCCTCCTTCTGACGATTTTTGGGGCAGCAGAAAACCTTTCACCACGGGTAAATACCTCAGAGCTATAAAAAACTGAGAGAGGTTATTATAGAGGCACTCTACATGATAGCGTTGCCTTAGACGGAATGTTTCTAAGTGACACAGTTTTCAAGTAACATCTCGTCAAAGATTGCAGCCTTTTTGCACTTTGGACTCTTCAGGGATATCGTTGGTACAATGTAGCTCAGACTGTTTCGACATGTTTGGATGAAAAATAGGACCATGCCTAACGTAAATGTACCCATCCGAATGTGTTGGAATAGTCAGTTTGGTCACATCACGAGCAGGACACCAAAAATGCAAAAGTTGCTTTGTGCAACTTGACAACATTGACACTTTTTTGCAACATGACTCAAAGACTCAAACTGACCCCAAATGACTCAAAGTGACTTAAAATCACCTTGATTATAGAGGTTGAGGCGCTCCTTATCATTCATTCATTATGAGCGCCTTGGGAGAATGGTATATAGGTCATCATCATGATTGGGCGCCCTGGATCCAGAGTGTTGGAGAGATCATCAAATGGTGTCTAGTAGGGTGAGTTATGAATTTGGTCGCATCAGTAGCAGGACACCAAAAATGCATAACATGATGATGTAAAAATGTGTACATATGTGTAAAAATGCAGGAGGAAATAAAAAAAGACAAACCTTACAAATTAATGTGCATACTTACAACTCAAAGTAACATAACTTTACAAAATCAATGTGAATACTTACAAATTAATCCAATGAACCATCTGGATCTACTCTACTCTTTATTGTGTCAAGTATTGCTTCATGGTCAGACTCACGCACCTTCCACAATATTTTGTTCAAAGGTCTACCCTGATACTTTATCAAATGAACATTGGATGCCACGACAAGGTTCGAGTAATGAAGAATCTTTCGATGCATGTCAAAGTCCTGAAATAGCCAAATATTAACACTCTTATGTGGGTACCTTCTAAGCCATGTTCCAGTAATAACCACTGATCCTGTAGGGTATTTGATGTTTTCTCCATCTATAACAGGGGCCTCCAATTTCTTTTTGGCCTCAACACAACGACATAAGTAATAATCTATTCCCTCTTCATTATCTTCATCTGCAATAACTGCATATACGTGTCCTACATTGATATGTGTAGCAAATTAGATGAAATTAGTCAACATTACAAAAACACTACAAAGTAAGATGACATTACCTGGTTGAACTAGATGAAATTAGATGCATATATGTGCCCTATATTACCTGGTTGAACTAAATCTGATATGTGGTCAAAGTCAACTGACGATTCCATCTGTGTTAGTTCCAGTGCCGTCGGGGGTCGATATGTGTCAAGTGGGCTAAGATAACTTAACTCCCATTCGTCAACCCACTCCTTTGACTCGCACTCATCCCAGACTTGAATTTTACAGGAAGAACAAAAGCATGACATCTTTCGTGTATGGATACTCCATGAACCTGCAATTGAGCTTCTGAAAGAGTGCATCTCATTTGATCCTGTCAGTGTACAACAATCCTCATATGGTGCAATGTTAGTATCATCTATCAACCAAAAAAATCTACGAACTAAAGACTTACCTTCATTACCTGGACCCATGGAAGCATTACACCACTCGACAATTGATTTTGCATCTGTCAACTTTGCATTGTCTTTATACTTTAACTCTTCTCGTGCTATGGCTCTTTTGATACATGCTCCTGCACCATCATGCTCCCCCTTTCCATGCCCGGCCTCACAAAAGTTCCACATATGTTGAATACCTATAAAATTATGCCTCCTACTCAGCCAATAGAAATTCCGCGAGTTCTTGAATTGTGATGCACAATTATCTGACCATATGATATGCTGACTGAACGATATGCCCCTTCTAGCCAAATCATTGTAGAACACCTGAAAGCAACCTTGCACGAACTCCATAGAATGCGTGCGATCATCACTAATATAGAAATGATACTCCCTTATGATCTTTCTGTCATCCTCTGTACTATCATTCACGTGAATGAATGCGATGTGCACAAATATAGAAACTTGTGTGGAGTTGTAATATTGTGATTGCACCTCATGCTGTGGCTATAGACTATAGTTCTCTGCAAAGTCGACGACTGAAACAATGCTACCAACCAGAAATGTGTCCTTGCATAACTTGAATTGCAAGTCCAACCATCGAGCTCTATGGGCATGTCTTGCATACTCATACACTATGCTGTCACGAAATATAGGCATAAACTGATACACTGGAATCTTTTCAATAACTAATTCACACCTCTTTGCTTCTTTACCATATTTTGTATTGTATGCCACTATTTTATACTTGCCAAACTCTACTAGTTCATTTCCAACCGCATGTGTTATTTCCATATGTTCACATATTGGCAAATGTTACAAGCCACTGCAACGATGACATGTACCATCCAAGCATAATTTCTTGTAGAATATTTGACCTTCCTCTCTTTCACATAAAATTCTTGATATGAAGTCTCTTGAAGATGTTGGTGGGGCACATATGGCACAACCCTGCAAATCATTGTTAGTATGCATATCTAAACATATAGACCTATAAGCATCAAAATGGTTAGAAAATTCAATATGTAATCTACAACAACAAGTAGTGCATGTGTGATTTATCTTAACATAGAAAGGTTTTAGCATTTCAAAATATCTTTGACAAATTTTAATTTGAGGATACTTCTCTAGAAATTTACCATAAAACTGTGTTTGAGTCTCATCCAAAAAATGCTTTGGATGTGGCTCGCGGTTTTGACTACCAATTCTCCTTCTTACCACATCCCTTTGATTCAGAGATACCCTTGTGTAATTCTTCCAAAAGTCTTCAATTAGTGATCTCAATGCTTCAACAATTGGTTTATCTTTTCGTGGTAGTCTCCCCGAGAACGCCCATAATTCATTGGCATTAGTGTCCTCAATTCTTTGGCGTCTTCCAACGGCTCTTGATAAAGTTTTCCTATTAATTCTCAATTTTTGACTTGTCTTTCTAATGAGACGAGCTTTCCTCGTTTGACTACTTACTATAGTCGATGTAATCACACACCGTGTTGCATTACTATCTTTTGTGTGTGAGGTGTTACCCACACTCTCATACGCACTCATTAGATTCTTGACAATAGATTTTTCACTTGAAGCCTCTGATGTTCTCAACCCAAGAATCTTCATGATAGACCTATACTTTATACTTCGCATCATTTCAACGAATAGTTGACGTCTTGCAGTCTCATTTAACTTTTCAAAGAACAATCTCCAAATCTTATTAGCATATCTTCTACAAGTGCATTTTGGAATCTTACCTTCCATTGGCTACAAAATATTCTCATCAATATCAATCAAATACTTTAGCTTTCTATGCAAAATTCTAGGTGGTGTCAAGTTGGGTAAATTCATCTCAACATTAAGAATTTCATCAATATTTAAATGAGATGGGTTAGATGGCATACCTTCGATCGAAGATGGAATAGATGACATACCTTGAGGTTGAGGTGGGAACGATGGCGTACCTCCTTCATCACATGTGAGTGATGATGTACTCTCAACTTGAGATGTGGTAGATGGTGTCCCTACATGTTGTCTTGCGGTAAAGGATGTGTCTCCAACTATGGTATTCAAATCTCTCGTACCACGAAGTTTTTGCATTCGTTCTCTTTGTGCCGCCAATACCATATCTCTTTGTGATGGTTGTGGTTCCTCTTCAATTGGTATGTCTTCATTTATCGTGTCCAATTTCCTCTTCTCACGAAGTTCCCTCATAGCCATTGCTTTCTTTGCATTCTTAGCTTCTATCTCTTCCTGTGTTGGTTTAATTCTTGATCGTTTCCTCGGCATGATGGAGAATTTGTCTGTAGCATGATAAAGAGACCAATATTAGTTCGTAAGAAATGAATACATGATAATAGTGGGATTGTATTTTTTTTTATGTTGTAAGGATTTATTCTTGTATAGTTTGACATCATGGTATGAACTAAGGTTTGTTTATTACACATAATTATTAAAGAGCCCAAGTGTAGAAAATATACATGGCATCATGTGAGATTGTAGGTTGCTTTCTTGATTGGGAATGTGTCTATTTTAAACATGTATGATAAAGCATGATAAAGTAATTCAATCCAAAATAAGGAAAATGTAAAGAACATGCATGTAAAGACTTGACATACCTAAAAAATAAAGATTTGAATGGAGAGAGTACCCAATTATGTAGTGTTTTTATCTTCTTGCATCAAACTCCTCAATAATTTGAGTTTTTCACCACTTTCTTCCTTTTCAATGTTAAATTCTTAAAATTGAATCAAAATTAACATTGCAATACTACAAAAATTGAAACTTGTATAGATATATATCAAATTTGGTTTCAAAACTATGTTATTTCCTCCTTCTCAAGTTGGCAAAGCAGAAAAGGTGGTGGAAAGATCATGCAAAGGTGGTACAATGTGTCAAATGTGCATGTGAACTTCCCAATAGCATGAAAGCACTTCTTTTTTGTCGGAGCACACGCAGAATCAGTAAGAAAATAGAGCATGTGGGCCTGGATCACGGGGGTAACCACTTTTTTACCATTTTGTCCTGCTATAGATCCCTAATCCCTAAACCCTCAACTCTGATCCCTTGACCCTCAACCCTCAATGTCAAATCCTAATCCCTCAACCCTATCCCTAAACCCTCAACCCTCAATGTCAAATCCTAATCCCTCAACCCTCAACGTCAAATCCTAATCCCTCAACGTCAAATCCTAATCCGTCAACCCTCCAACCCTATCCCTAATCCTTACAACCCTCAACCCTAATCCCTCAACCCTTAACTCTGATCCATCAACCCTCAACACTATACCTTAAACTCTAATCCCTTCAACCTCAACCCTATCCCTAAACCCTTGACCCTCGAACCTCAGCCCTCGACGTCAAACTCTAATCCCTCAACCCTTAACTCTGATCCCTCATCTCTCAACCCTAACCCTAAACCCTCAACCCTCAACATCAAACCCTAATCCCTCAACCCTCAACCCTAATCTGTCATCCGTCATCCCTCCACACTCTACTTTAACCCTAATTCCTTGACCCTTGACCCTCGAAACCTCAACCCTCAACCCTCAACATCAAACCTTAATCCCTCAACCCTTAACTCTAATCCCTCGACCTTCAACCCTGATCCTAAATCCTAAACCCTCAACGCCAAACTCTAATCCCTCAACCCTTCACTCTAATCCCTCAACCCTAAACCCTATCCCTAAACCCTCAACACTATACCTTAAACCCTAATCCCTCAACCCTAACCCTAAACCTTGTCCCTAAACCCTAATCCCTTCAACCTCAACCCTATCCCTAAACCCTTGACCCTCAAACCTCAGCCCTCGATGTCAAACCCTAATCCCTCAACCCTTAACTCAGATCCCTCATCTCTCAACCCTAACCCTAAACCCTCAACCCTCAACATCAAACCCTAATGCCTCAACCCTCAACCCTAATCTATCATCAATCATCCCTCCACACTCTACTTTAACCCTAATTCCTCGACCCTAAACCCTATCCCTAAACCCTTGACCCTCGAACCTCAACCCTCAACCCTCAACATCAAACCCTAATCCCTCAACCCTTAACTCTAATCCCTCGACCTTCAACCCTGATCCTAAACCCTAAACCCTTAATGCCAAATTCTAATCCCTCAACCCTTCACTCTAATCCCTCAACCCTAAACCCTATCCCTAAACACTCAACACTATACCTTAAACCCTAATCCCTCAACCCTAACCCTAAACCTTGTCCCTAAACCCTAATTCCTTCAACCTCAACCCTATCCCTAAACCCTTGACCCTCGAACCTCAGCCCTCAACGTCAAACCCTAATCCCTCAACCCTTAACTCTGATCCCTCATCTCTCAACCCTTAACCCTCAACATCAAACCCTAATCCCTTAACCCTCAACCCTAATCTATCATCCGTCATCCCTCCACACTCTACTTTAACCCTAATTCCTTGACCCTCAACCCTATCCCTAAACCCTTGACCCTCGAACCTCAACCCTCAACCCTCAACATCAAACCCTAATCCCTCAACCCTTAACTCTAATCCCTCGACCTTCAACCCTGATCCTAAACCCTAAACCCTCAACGCCAAATTCTAATCCCTCAACCCTTCACTCTAATCCCTCAACCCTAATCCCTCAACCATAAACCCTCAACACTATACCTTAAACCCTAATCCCTCAAACCTAACCCTAAAACTTGTCCCTAAACCCTAATCCCTTCAACCTCAACCCTATCCCTAAACCCTTGACCCTCGAACCTCAGCCCTTGACGTCAAACCCTAATCCCTCAACCCTTAACTCTGATCCCTCATCTCTCAACCCTAACCCTAAACCCTCAACCCTTAACATCAAACCCTAATCCCTCAACCCTCAACCCTAATCTATCATCCGTCATCCCTCCACACTCTACTTTAACCCTAATTCCTCGACCCTCAACCCTATCCCTAAACCCTTGACCCTCGAACCTTAACCCTCAACCCTCAACATCAAACCCTAATCCCTCAACCCTTAACTCTAATCCCTCGACCTTCAACCCTGATCCTAAACCCTAAACCCTCAACGCCAAATTCTAATCCCTCAACCCTTCACTCTAATCCCTCAACCCTAAACCCTATCCCTAAACACTCAACACTATACCTTAAACCCTAATCCCTCAACCCTAACCCTAAACCTTGTCCCTAAACCCTAATTCCTTCAACCTCAACCCTATCCCTAAACCCTTGACCCTCGAACCTCAGCCCTCGACGTCAAACCCTAATCCCTCAACCCTTAACTCTGATCCCTCATCTCTCAACCCTAACCCTAAACCCTCAACCCTCAACATCAAACCCTAATCCCTCAACCCTCAACCCTAATCTATCATCCGTCATCCCTCCACACTCTACTTTAACCCTAATTCCTTGACCCTCAACCCTATCCCTAAACCCTTGACCCTCGAACATTAACCCTCAACCCTCAACATCAAACCATAATCCCTCAACCCTTAACTCTAATCCCTCGACCTTCAACCCTGATCCTAAACCCTAAACCCTCAACGCCAAATTCTAATCCCTCAACCCTTCACTCTAATCCCTCAACCCTAAACCCTATCCCTAAACCCTCAATAGTATACCTTAAACCCTAATCCCTCAACCCTAACCCTAAACCTTGTCCCTAAACCCTAATCCCTTCAACCTCAACCCTATCCCTAAACCCTTGACCCTCAAACCTCAACCCTCGACGTCAAACCCTAATCCCTCAACCCTTAACTCTGATCCCTCATCTCTCAACCCTAACCCTAAACCCTCAACCGTCAACATCAAACCCTAATCCCTCAACCCTCAACCCTAATCTATCATCCGTCATCCCTCCACACTCTACTTTAACCCTAATTCCTCGACCCTCAACCCTATCCCTAAACCCTTGACCCTCGAACATCAACCCTCAACCCTCAACATCAAACCATAATCCCTCAACCCTTAACTCTAATCCCTCGACCTTCAACCCTGATCCTAAACCCTAAACCCTCAACGCCAAATTCTAATCCCTCAACCCTTCACTCTAATCCCTCAACCCTAAACCCTATCCCTAAACCCTCAACAGTATACCTTAAACCCTAATCCCTCAACCCTAACCCTAAACCTTGTCCCTAAACCCTAATCCCTTCAACCTCAACCCTATCCCTAAACCCTTGACCCTCGAACCTCAGCCCTCGACGTCAAACCCTAATCCCTCAACCCTTAACTCTGATCCCTCATCTCTCAACCCTAACCCTAAACCCTCAACCCTCAACATCAAACCCTAATCCCTCAACCCTCAACCCTAATCTATCATCCGTCATCCCTCCACACTCTACTTTAACCCTAATTCCTCGACCCTCAACCCTATCCCTAAACCCTTGACCCTCGAACCTCAACCCTCAACCCTCAACATCAAACCCTAATCCCTCAACCCTTAACTCTAATCCCTCGACCTTCAACCCTGATCCTAAACCCTAAACCCTCAACGCCAAATTCTAATCCCTCAACCCTTCACTCTAATCCCTCAACCCTAAACCCTATCCCTAAACCCTCAACACTATACCTTAAACCCTAACCCTAAACCTTGTCCCTAAACCCTAATCCCTCAACCCTCAACCCTAATCTGTCATCCGTCATCCCTCAACTCTAATCCCTCATTCCTAAACCCTAAACGCTATCCCTATTCCTAGACCCTCAACAGGCTCGATACTATACCTTAAACCCTAATCCCTCTACCATCGACACTCTTATTTAACCCTAATTCCTTGACCATTAACCTTATCCCTCAACCTCAACCCTCAACCCTCAACCCTCAACTCTCAACATTAAACCCTAAACCCTAATCCCTCAAACCTAAACCCTATCCCTAAACCATCAACCCTCAACACTATACCTTAAACCCTAATCCCTCAACCCTCAACCCTAAACCTTATCCCTAAACCCTAATCCCTCAACCCTCAACCCTAATCCCTCATCCCTCAACTCTAATCCCTCATCCCTAAACCCTAAATGCTATCCCTATTCCTAAACCCTCAACAGACTCGATACTATACCTTAAACCCTAATCCCTCTACCATCGACACTCTTATTTAACCCCAATCCCTTGACCATTAACCCTATCCCTCAACCTCAACCCTCAACCCTCAACCCTCAACTCTCAACATTAAACCCTAATTCATCAACCCTAAACCCTAATCCCTCAAACCTAAACCCTATCCCTAAACCATCAACCCTCAACACTATACTTTAAACCCTAATCCCTCAACCCTTAACCCTAAACCTTATCCCTAAACCCTAATCCCTCAACCCTCAACCCTAATCCCTCATCCCTCAACTCTAATCGCTCATCCCTCAACTCTAATCCCTCATCCCTAGACCCTAAATGCTATCCCTATTCCTAAACCCTCAACAGACTCGATACTATACCTTAAACTCTAATCCCTTATCCCTAAACCCTCCAACCCTATCCCTAATCCTTACACCCTCCACACTCTACTTTAACCCTAATCCCTTCAACCTCAACCCTATCCCTAAACCCTTGACCCTCGAACCTCAACCCTCAGCCCTCGACGTCAAACCCTATTCCCTCAACCCTTAACTCTGATCCCTCATCTCTCAACCCTAACCCTAAACCCTAAACCCTCAACCCTCAACGTCAAATCCTAATCCCTTAACCCTAAACCCTATCCCTAAACCCTCAACACTATATCTTAAACCCTAATCCCTCAGCCCTCAACCCTAAACCTTATCCCTAAACCCTAATCCCTCAACCCTCAACCCTAATCTGTCATCCCCCAACTCTAATCCTTCATCCCTAAACCCTAAATGCTATCCCTATTCCTACACCCTCAACAGAATCGATACTATACCTTAAACCCTAATCCCTTATCTTTAAGCCCTCCAACCCTATCCCTAATCCTTATACCCTCCACACTCTACTTTAACCCTAATTCCTAGACCCTCAACCCTATCCCTAAACCCTTGACCCTCGAACCTCAACCCTCAACCCTCAACGTCAAACCCTAATCCCTCAACCCTTAACTCTTATCCCTCGACCCTCAACACTATACCTTAAACCCTAATCCATATCCCTCAACCCTTAACCCTTAAAACTTAAACCCTATCCCTACACCCTCAACACTTGACACTATATCTTAAGCCTTAAACCCTCATCCCTAAAGCCTCAACCCTCAATCCTTAAACCTTAAACCCTAAACCCTATCCCTAATCCCTCTACCCTCAACACTCTAACCCTAACCTCGACATTAAATGCTAATCCTTCAACGCTAAACCCTAATCCTAAACCCTCAACCCTCAACCCTCAACACTATACCTTAAACCCTAATCCCTCAACCCTCAACCCTAAACCTTATCCCTAAACCCTAATCCCTCAACCCTCAACCCTAATCCATCATCCCTCAACTATAATCCCTCATCCCTAATCCCTAAATGCTATCCCTATTCCTAAACTCTCAACAGACTTGATACTATACCTTAAACCCTAATCCCTTATCCCTAAACCCTCCAACCCTATCCCTAATCCTTACACCCTTCACACTCTACTTTAACCCTAATCCCTCGACCCTAAACCCTATCCCTAAACCCTTGACCCTTGAACCTCAACCCTCAACCCTTAATGTCAAACCCTAATCCCTCAACCCTTAACTTTGATCCCTCAACCCTCAATCGTAATCTGTCATCCCTCATCCCTAAACCTTAAATGCCATCCCTATTCCTAGACCCTCAACGGGCTCAATACTATACCTTAAACGCTAATCCCTTATCCGTAAACCTTCCAACTCTATCCCTTATGCCTTAACCCTCATGATTAATAGCCTTGAATGTAAAAAAATTTGAGTGGGACATAACACGAGCGCGTTATAACGCGCTCGCGTTATGTCAAACATGGCAAAAGACAGACTTGCGGGAAAAAATGTAAGGCAAAACATAACGCGAGCGCGTTATAACGTGCTCGCGTTATTTCTTGCTTTGGGAATCCCAAGCCTTGGGCTTGGGATTTGCTTTGGATTTCCAACCCAAAGGCTTGGAGTGCCTTATGAACAGTCACAAACGTGTTTTTCTATATTCTTCAAAATTTCACATAATTTCGTTCGTGCTAACCCTCAGATTTGCACGTGTTTCAAGGTTGAACAAATCAAACACATGGGTAATGTTAGGCTTTCTCTTAGCTATTTGACGATGTGATTTTTTTCACATTTTAACAATGTTAAGCCTTTCATCTTTAATTTCTTTTGTTTGTGTGTCCGTTTTTATGCAAAAACCACTGTTTGGTCTTTTTTTCATTGTAAAATAACTATTCATTCAAATTTAAAAAAAATTACATATTTAGAAACTAGACTCCATTCTACAAATATTAAAAAAATAAAAAAATGATTTTCAATTAGTTTTCAAAATTTATAGGGGTAGCACGGCCAAAATTCTATTTTTTAGGATGTGTCCACTTTAAAAATTAGTAAAAAATCAAATATTCATCAAAAAATTATCAGAAAAATCAGGCATAAACTACATGCTATTAGCTAATTTCTCACTGAAGCGATTTTAAAAATACCAAAAAAAAGTTGACCTTTTGAGGGAGCCACAAAACATGCTATGTTATGTTTTTTTGACAGAAACAACACCAATTTCTGTGGCTCCCTCTTTTGAACCCCTTAATCTATGCCATTTTCAAAACAAAATAGTAGTTTAGAAAGTAGACTCGGAGCACTACGAACATTGTTTTGGTTGCATCTCTAAATTTTGAGTGTAACTATGCTCAATTTCTCATCCAAGGCCAGTATTTCCTGATTTCAAAAAAAAAGTGGCCACTTAAGACCCCTTTTTGGCCCCCCATCTTCTTGCACTTACCCTGTATGTAATTCTGATGTAGTCTAAAAATGGCAATGTAATGATGTCATGATGTACTTATGTGTAAGGAAAGCATTTCAGTTATGTATTTGATCATGTAGATTACAATATTTGACGATATGTAATAAATATGATTATGTTATTTAATTGTACATTGGATTTAGATCAGTTACTGATGTAGGTAATAATGTTAGTTGAACTGTTAAGTAATGCAGCCTTGAAAACTTGGAGAACATGTTGTAAGTTGAATGGTGTAATTTGTTATGTTAACATTACTTTGTTATCTTAATCACTTAAAAAAAAAATCCTGTTTCATATAGCATAAATGTGAATTTCTCTAAGGTGTTCAAGGCGGGGCATTACAAAAATAAATATTATTTCTTGAATAACTAAATTCTTGTCTTATTTTTTTACTTGATTTTAGTGTGTTTGTTTTATTCAAAATAATATTTCCCAAAAAATTTCTCAGTAAAATAATACTTTGTTTTGATTGGTAATCACTAGATAAAAAAATCATTGCCGAGAGAAAAATAAAATAAAAAATTAACAGTGTGTTTTTATGTCAACGTTTCGGGTCACACTCAGTGATCCATCATCAGGAAGAGGAAACAAGAGAATAGGATGTAGGTGCTTAGCCTTATAAAAAGGAAGAGGGGGGGATTAGGGTGTAGAGGATTATAAGGGAATAAAACACATTAATTAACCCCAAAGAATGAGCACAGGGTCAAGAAAAGGTCACCACACTAAGAGGAGGAAATAAAAGAAATAAGAAATAGTATGAAAGAAGCAATAAATAAAATGAAAACAAAATATATATTAAGAAGAAGCTAGAAGGATAAAAAGATAAAACAAAAGCAACAAAGTAATAATATAAAACCAAATAAATAAAACCTACCAAAAGAAAACAATAAACCTACCACTAGGAAAGAATGAAAATGAGTCAATAAGATAAGGTCAATGAAAAATAACAATAAAGAATAAAAAATGTATAAAGCATAACAAAAATATAAAATGGAACCTCAAAAGAAGATTAAAGGAATAAATAGAAAGAGATAACAGGAAGCAAGCGAAATCATACATAAGAAGGAAAGGCCTAACTAAAAGAGAGCCAATGCAAGCAAAAGTAAAAATCAAAATTAGCAAGAGCAAAAAGAAGTAAGAGAAAGTGAAAAGGAAGGAACAAATAGAACCTAAAAAAATAAAAATAAATCAAGCAAGAAGATACCTACCAAAAAGCTAGAGATAAGAAGAAACTCAGAAGAGGACATTAAAATAAGAATGAGAAAAGTAAATAGTTGAAAAAAAATCACTCAAAAAGTGATAAGGAATAGGTGAGAGTTTAAGGGGATAGACAACCAAAGCAAAAAGGTGTCTTACTTTTCTTTTTGTTTTCTTTTTGTTTCTTCTTTTTCATCTTTTCTCTGAGTCTATTCTGTTAATTCATCTTTTTGTTTTGGTTGTCTATCCCCTTAAACTCTTACCTATTCCTTATCACTTTTTGAGTGATTTTTTTTCAACTATTTACTTTTCTCATTCTTATTTTAATGTCGTCTTCTTAGTTTCTTCTTATCTCTAGCTTTTTGGTAGGTATCTTCTTGCTTGATTTCTTTTTATTTTGTTAGGTTCTATTTGTTCCTTCCTTTTCACTTTCTCTTACTTCGTTTTGCTCTTGCTAATTTAGATTTTTACTTTCTAGTTTTAACTTTTGCTTGCATTGGCTCTCTTTTAGTTAGGCCTTTCCTTCTTATGTATGATTTCGCTTGCTTCTTTTTATCTCTTTCTATTTATTCCTTTATATCTTCTTTTGAGATTACATTTTATATTTTTGTTATGCTTTAAACCTTTTTGATTCCTTATTGTTATTTTTCATTGACCTTATCTTATTGACTCATTTTCATTCTTTCCTAGTGGTAGGTTTATTGTTTTCTTTTGGTAGGTTTTATTTATTTGGTTTTATATTATTACTTTGTTGCTTTTGTTTTATCTTTTTATCCTTCTAGCTTCTTCTTAATATATATTTTGTTTTCATTTTATTTATTGCTTCTTTCATACTATTTCTTGTTTCTTTTATTTCCTCCTCTTAGTGTGGTGACCTTTTCTTGACCCTGTGCTCATTCTTTAGGTTAATTAATGTGTTTTATTCCCTTATAATCCTCTGCACACTAATCCCCCCTCTTCCTTTTTATAAGGCTAAGCATCTGCATCCTATTCTCTTGTTTCCTCTTCCTGATGATGGATCACTGAGTGTGATCCGAAACATTGACATAAAAACACACACAGTATAATCCAAAAGCATTCTGATCTAAGTTTATCAATTGTCAAAGTGATGAAGGTAAAGGGAATTTTTTTTGTTTTTAATCATTTATGACATTTTGTAGAAAAATAAAATAAAAAATTAACAATTTATCAATTGTCAAAGTGATAAAGGTAAAGGGATTTTTTTGTTGTTGATCATTTATGACATTTTGTAGAAAAATAAAATAAAAAATTAACAATTTATCAATTGTCAAAGTGATAAAGGTAAAGGGAACTTTTTTGTTTTTTTATCATTTATGACATTTTGAAAAACAATCTATGGACAAGATTGATTTCATGGTAGTCTTTTTAATCTAGGCCCTTCATCTATATAATTCAACATGTGATGCTCTCATAGGGAAGGCTTTCAGCCTAATAAAAACTCAAAACCAAAAACCCAAAAACAAATTGGAAGATATATCTTGGAGTCAATAGCAACTTTACACCTCGTCCTTTCCAAACAATAATAAATAAATTTGTCCTATTCTTATTCATCAAAATTGACCCTTGGTCAAGTAGTCAATAGCAACTGAGCACCTCGTCCTTTCCAAAAAATAATAAATAAATTTGTTCTATTTTTATTTGTTAAAATTGACCCTTGGTCAAGTAGTCAATAACAACTTTACACCTTGTCCTTTCCAAAAAAAAGTCAGTAGTAGCTTTAAACTTCATCCTTTCCCAAAAAAAAAGTAAATTTATCCTATTTTTATTCATCAAAATTGACCCTTGGTCAAGTAGTCAATAGCAACTTTACACCTCGTCCTTTCAGAAAAATAATAAATAAATGTCTCCTATTTTTAGTCGTCAAAATTGACCCTTGGTCAAATAGTCAATAGCAACTTTACACCTCGTCCTTTCCAAAAATAATAAATAAATTTGTCATATTTTTATTTGTCAAAATTGACCCTTGGTCAAGTAGTCAATAGCAACTTTACACCTCATCCTTTCCAAAAAATAATAAATAATTTTTTCCTATTTTTATTCATCAAAATTAACCCTTGGTTAAGTAGTCAATAGCAACTTTACACCTCTTCCTTAAAAAAAAATAATAAATAAATTTGTCCTATTTTTATTCATCAAAATTGACCCTTGGTCAAGTAGTCAATATCAACTTTACACCTCCTCCATTCCAAAAATAATAAACTAGCAATTGGACCCATAGGTTCAATGGGCATGATGATAATTTTTTTGTTAAGAGTGCAATTTTGTTAGAGTTAGATAAATTTGGCACAAGTTTTCTTGTGTTGAATAGTTGTAGTCAATGAATTCAACAACATTGTCCACCAAGGAGGGGGCAATTGTAGTGGCAACCCAATTGTGTCTTGTTGCAAAGTCTCAATGGCCAAGCATGTCTAGTTGATCCCTAGGCATAGAATTAATCTGTACAAATTTTCAAGTCTGCATTGAATTTGAGAACAAGCATTACAAGATCCTAGTTTTTTATGAATTGATTCATTAAGGTATCCACATTGATACCCTCTCCTCAGTCAAGAGCTAAGTACACTCTTTAAAATCAATTTCCTAAAATAATATTAGTTTACATGCTTTATCATTCCCAATTGTCATTGCTTTAATCTAGTTTAATTTGTGTCTAATCGTATGCATTTATTTAATTAGCCTAGGTTAACCCTAAGGAAATATTTTTTATTTAAAGAAAATAGTTTATATATTTTTTATTTAGATATTTTGTGGAGATTTCTTATCCTAACCTATTTATGTCAACACATCTTATTCGAGATGTGTATGGAGTTGGTGTACTTGACAACAATTTGACATTAAATCTTATCCATCAATTTTTAGAATTTTATGATCAATATTTTTTAAAATAGTTATGGTGGTAAAAAGTCAAATGCCTCGACCCAATAGTAAAGAGATGTAAATGATTATTAGCCTATAGACTTTTATATGTGAGCATTATAGTGCTCGGAATTGTCTCACGTGGGAAAATACAAAGTGAACTTTTTTGTTTCTTATCATTTATAGTATTGTTTCTAAATTTTTTTATAAAATAGGAAAAATATATTATTATTTTTTCAAATGTTAGGAATAAGACAAAATAAATTAAAATAGTCATAAATGTAAAGTGATTTTTTTTGTTTCTCATCATTTATGGTATTGTTTCAAAAATCTATGGTCAAGATCTATTTCGTGGTAGTTCTTTTAATCTGGACCCTATATCAATATAATCCATCATGTGCTTCTCACATAGGGAATGCTAAATAAATCAGTGTAGCTAGCAATCACACCTTAGTGTGCAATGGGTGTGCTAAATTTATGGATGTGGAAAGGAGTTCTATGTGGATAAAAACAAACATTATTTTGCATATGGGAAACTTAAAGTATACATACTTTGTAAAATTGAGTCGGTAAGAGCAATAAATAAGGGGGGCATATTTGCAAGAGTAGTAAAGAGGAATTTTTATTTGTTTGTAATATTAGTATTCTCAAAAAGAGAGTATATAGAATATTTGCAATTTTTTTGGGTCTATTTTGATTTGTTGAATCATGGTCATCATTTGAACATTGAAACCATGTAATGATATGTGTTGTTGTTCTATAGTGGTAAGTAATGTTTGAGTTTGAGTAGATGATTTGGACCAACACATACCAAGATCCACTTTTAACATTGTAAAACTACCATAGCCTGATCTTTAATGTATGGTTTTCCATTAGAATTCTTGACCATAACCTCAAGTTTATCACACAATGGAACACCTTTTGTCACTATGTTTATGTAGTTAAGCTTAGTTTTGTAATCCCATGATGGGTAATGATTTTGTGTCTTAGGTCAAAAATAACCTATTTAAAAAATACTTAGCTTGGTATAATGCAATAATTTTATCTCATAAACTTGAGTAATGTTTTGAACTAAAACATTTATCAAGACTGAATTAGAAAGACAACCTAAGATTAGATCTATCTCTCAATGTGTAAGATTCTACCATTGAATCCACTAACTTGGGTGCTACACTTATAATAATTTGGATGAGTCTCTCTCTCTCTCTCTATATATATATATATCTTATATCTGTTATCTCTAACTATATCTTGGCCTCTCTCTCTCTCTCTCTCTCTCTCTCTCTCTCTCTCTCTCTCTCTCTCTCTCTCTCTCTCTCTCTCTCTCTCTCTCTCCTACTCTATATCTCTTTCTCTATTAATCTCTAAGCCTTAGAGGATATGGGGTTAGTGAGCATCTCCTCTGATGTATGTTCAAAATGCCATTGTAGTGAATGGATGTCTATTCCTCTCTCCATCAATCTCCCTCTCTCTATGTCTGATGTAGAAGCTGTTGGTTAAATTTTCCCCACTTTTATTGGTGCAGTTTCCCCCCAAATTATTTAACGGGGGAGTGCAGGGGGGCTTACCCCCCAGCAGGGGGCCGGGGGCAAAGCCCATAGTGGGGTTCTGGGGGGGCAGCGCCCCCAAAGAAAAAATTGCCTATTATTTTATAAAGGCGTCAAGAGTTATTTTTTCTATTAGTCAACATAAAAAAAGCCTATTTTGTAACTAACATAAGTCTTGATAAAAATAACTAAAGGTTAGGTTTTTGTTGATATTGTATTATAGCATTTGCAGCAGTATTGAGTTGAAGGGATTGCTAGTTGTAATCAGTTCAATTTATTGGATAATAATATTGGACTCTTTGTTGGTGGATGTAGCACGAGTTTAGGTGAACCACGTTAAAATTGTCTCTCACTATTATTATTTCTATGTATTTTTCATTCCTCTGTTTAATCTTTATTTGCATTTAATTAATATCTTCTGCTGGCTAACCCTAACAGGAGCATCCCTGGTTCAAGAGCAATCTTGCATCAACAAAAAACATTTTTATTTCAGTTTGTTTGCAATTTAGTTTGTTTCTTTTCCAGTTCAGTTCATGCAGTTTAGTCAGTAGCAGTTTATGTATTTTGGTCCGCATTATACTGCAGTTGCATTTCAGATCTTCCAGAGCTGGACTTAGCATCTTGATTCATTCATCTACATCATATCCAGGATTCAAAACATTTGGATCAAGTACCAGAAAGTTATTGCTATCAGAAGATCGATTATTTCTCATAACAGAGCATCTTGACAGTCTTAGATAATCAGCTAAAGGAGAAGACCCGCGAAGCATTCCTTGACTTGTGGAGCTTAATGACACATCATTCAATGATCTTTGGTTCATGGCTGACCTTCCTCGAGATCTGCACATCATTCCATTCATTTGCGGAGGTGTTCTATGCATTTAGGTCTGACCTATTCGTGTACACACGTTACAACTCTTCATTGGAGTTTGTGATCTTCCTTGGCTGATGCGAAGGAATATTTTGTATCGAAGATGATATATAAGGATGTAATAGATCCCTAGGAAAGTAGTTAGCCATTGATTCTGTCATGTCCCAGAAGAGGCTGACTTGGTGATAAGCTTTGAGCTTAAAATAAAAACTTCCTAAAATAGTCGACCTCCTTATAATCTAGGCTGACTTCATATATATCCAACCTCATCTTTAATATCCTGGCTGACTCAATAAAAAAAATGTTTTATATTTAAATGTGGTGCGTTGATCAGTAAATAGACAATACATGTAATTTATATTATAAAAGGGATGCGAATTGTAAAGAACAATGATTAAATTATTAAGAACAACGATACTATTTATGAAGAGCAACAACTCTTTGAAGGATAGTGATTTAATTAACTAAGGCTGCATTTTGATTTGGGAGAGGTGTGATGCAAGTTGAAGCTATGTCTTTTGGCAAAAGACATATCAATCCATAAGGGATGTCTCCCTTGAAGAATATATAAAGGTGAGGAAAAGGAAAGATGGGAATAATGAAGAGATCTAGAGGAGATATCGAAAGCACAACAGAAGAAGAAAAACAATCATTGAATGATATACGTCTACAAAGGACATACAAGGAATGGAATATATTTGAGTATAATTAAGAGGAATTTAGAACAGATTTAAAAAGGAAGAATTCAAGAGAATGTATTTTAGAGTTTAACAGAGCAGATCAGCCAGCAAAAGAATATATAATCAGAAACAAGAAAGATATATATAAGGGATCTACAGTAGTAATAGGTAACAACAAAGAATTATTTATCGTAACCACTCCATCATGTTATAACTATATCATCCTCTCATTCTATTTATCTATTAATCCATCATCCTATTATTTGATTATTATATCATCCTTTAATTTTATTCTTCTATCATTATATCATTCTATTCTTCTACCATTCCATTATTCTATTATCAACTTATTCATCATTCTATCCTTCTATCATACAATCATCATGTTCTTCTATTATTCTATCATTCGATTACTCTTCTATTATTCTATATTTATATTATTATATTGCTCTATTATTATTACATCAATCAAATCAGCTTAATTACACTCAGTAGACAAGAGCAGGAGTATGTAATTATTAGTGATGAATTTTCATTAACAAGAATATATCTTAGAAATTTTACACATGAATTATTGTTTACCATTAAATGTGAATATGAAATAATATAAGATCTTTCATGTTTTTGTATGAATGTCATGATGAGGGAATTAAGGGCCTATGAGGAGGGGAAACGACATTGGGATCATTTTCTAAGTACCCCACCCCATGGTGGATGGCTGAAGTCTGCCACATGTGGACCAAGGGGGCATAAGAGGCTGCTCTTAGGCTTAGAAGGAGTGATTTCAGGGACACCCTACTTTAGTTGTACTCCAACCTTCCATCATGATGATTAATTGAGTCATAAGAAGAAGCATAATGGTTTTGATAAGGGGAACGGTGATAGGACGCCTCACTAAGCACCCCACCCAATATGGATGGCAAGAGGCCACATGGGGCCAAGAGGGGTGAAGCACCTGCTCTTGGGCCTAGGGTAGAGGGTTTCTTGGGCACCCTATCAAACCATTTTGTTCTAGGAAGAGTGAATCAAAAACCTAAAAGATTTTAATATATATTTATAACATTATAATTTCGAAACCCTAACCCTAAACTTGTGGGATTTGAATTTTTAAGATAAAACTAGTATTGTTCCAATTTGGGAACATTACAAGTGGTATTAGAGCATCTTTCCTGTCATCCTATGTATACTTTATGTATTCATGTGTATGTTTCATGCTTATTGTGTATGCTCATGTGTATACTGGGTGACCTTGGGATGGTGGACAGGTCCACGGTGTAGTAAGGGATGCACTAAATCCCATTCCCAGTTGTCCAATGGTATACTTACATGTATTAATGTAACTTATGTGTATTCATACGTTGTGACTTATGTGTATTCAAGTGTATTCAAGGGTATACCTTGTAAATTTTGTGTATTTGAGTGTATTCAAGTATATACCTTGTGAATTATGTGTATTCAAGTGTATACTCTATGACTTGGTATTCAAATATAATTATGTATTAAGGTGTATGCTCTATGACTTGTATTCAAGTATGATTATGTATTCACATGTATTCTCTATTACTTTGTATTCAAGTATGATTATGTATTCACATGTATACTCTATGACTTTGTATTTAGGTAAGATGGTGTGCATACTCTGTGACTTGTATGCAAGCGTATACTTTATGACTTCGTATTTGTATTTGAGTGTATACTCTATGACTTTGTATTTGTATTCGAGTGTATTCTCTACGACTTCTTGTATATGTGTATTTTAATGTATAATCCATGACCTTGTGTATTCAATTGTATACTTTATGACTTCACGTATTCGAGTGTAGACTCCATGACTTTATATGTTCAAGTATGTACTACATGACTTATTTGTGTTCAAATGCATAATCCATGACTTATGTATGTTCAAGTGCACATTTCATGACTTAAGTTTGTATTCATGTCTATACCTTGCAAATTATGTATATTCATTATGACTCATGTGTACACTTGGTGACTTCATGTATTCATATCTTGTGGCTTACATGTATTCATATTTTGTGACTCCATGTGCTTCATGACTTATGTACATGTTTTCGTATTCACGTATATGGTTCATGTTTCCTATGTATACTTTATGTATTACTTGTATTCAACTGAATATTTGGTGACTTATGCACGTATATTTATAACTTGTATGTATACCTTGCGACTTGTGTATACTTTGTGACGTATGTAGGTATACTTTTTGATCAACATATACTTCATGACTTACGTGTATTCAAGTGTATGCTTCATGATTTATGTGTATCCATGTGTATACTTCATAACTTCTATGCTTCGTGACTTACATGTATCCAAGTGTATACTTCATGATTTGTGTGTATTCAAGTGTATACTCCATGGCTTATGTGTATTCATGTGTATGCTTCGTGACTTACGCGTACTCATGTGCATACTTCATGTATTACATGTATTTACGTGTGTACTTCACACTTTTTATCTTACGTATATTCATGCAAATACTACACGTATTACGTGTATACTTCATGCTTTGTGTATTACATATATTTATGCGTATACTTTGTGTATTACGTGTATGCTTCATGCTTCACATGTACTTATGTGTATACTTTGTATAGTACGTCTTACATGTATACTTCATATATCAGGTATGTCGTATATCTATGTGTTTGTTTCATGTCTAATGTTTCTTAATAAGTTTACTCTATGTGTGTTTTATGTAAAGGCTAAACCTCTCAAAACTTTATTTGTCAAATTCTTCTTAGGTTAAGAAGCACTAACAAATTAACTTGTGTAATGATGAAGAGTTGTAACTAATGAAGTGAAAAAGTGTGACTCCCTCAAAACTTGAGATAAAAAGGGAAGAGCATTTCATTCGAGGAAGACACTTAGAACATCATTGAAGAAATCAATTGAGAATAGAATCCTAAGTGACTTTACAAGTAAATTAAATTAGGTTCTCAAGAATAATAATGATGAATTATGTGTATTCAAGTGTATACTCTATGACTTGGTATTCAAATATAATTATGTATTAAGGTGTATGCTCTATGACTTGTATTCAAGTATGATTATGTATTCACATGTATTCTCTATGACTTTGTATTCAAGTATGATTATGTATTCACATGTATACTCTATGACTTTGTATTTAGGTAAGATGGTGTGCATACTCTGTGACTTGTATGCAAGCGTATACTTTATGACTTTGTATTTGTATTTGAGTGTATACTCTATGACTTTGTATTTGTATTCGAGTGTATTCTCTACGACTTCTTGTATATGTGTATTTTAATGTATAATCCATGACCTTGTGTATTCAATTGTATACTTTATGACTTCACGTATTCGAGTGTAGACTTCATGACTTTATATGTTCAAGTATGTACTACATGACTTATTTGTGTTCAAATGCATAATCCATGACTTATGTATGTTCAAGTGCACATTTCATGACTTAAGGTTGTATTCATGTCTATACCTTGCAAATTATGTATATTCATTATGACTCATGTGTACACTTGGTGACTTCATGTATTCATATCTTGTGGCTTACATGTATTCATATTTTGTGACTCCATGTGCTTCATGACTTATGTACATGTTTTCGTATTCACGTATATGGTTCATGTTTCCTATGTATACTTTATGTATTACTTGTATTCAACTGAATATTTGGTGACTTATGCACATATATTTATAACTTGTATGTATACCTTGCGACTTGTGTATACTTTGTGACATATGTGGGTATACTTTGTGATCAACATATACTTCATGACTTACGTGTATTCAAGTGTATGCTTCAGGACTTATGTGTATCCATGTGTATACTTCATAACTTCTATGCTTCGTGACTTACATGTATCCAAGTGTATACTTCATGATTTGTGTGTATTCAAGTGTATACTCCATGGCTTATGTGTATTCATGTGTATGCTTCGTGACTTACGCGTACTCATGTGCATACTTCATGTATTACATGTATTTACGTGTGTACTTCACACTTCTTATCTTACGTATATTCATGCAAATACTACACGTATTACGTGTATACTTCATGCTTTGTGTATTACATATATTTATGCGTATACTTTGTGTATTACATGTATGCTTCATGCTTCACATGTACTTATGTGTATACTTCATACATTATGTGTATCTATGTGTATGCTTCATACTTCGTGTATCATGTGTACTTATATGCTTCATGCTTCACATGTACTTATGTGTATACTTTGTATAGTACGTCTTACATGTATACTTCATATATCAGGTATGTCGTATATCTATGTGTTTGTTTCATGTCTAATGTTTCTTAATAAGTTTACTCTATGTGTGTTTTATGTAAAGGCTAAACCTCTCAAAACTTTATTTGTCAAATTCTTCTTAGGTTAAGAAGCACTAACAAATTAACTTGTGTAATAATGAAGAGTTGTAACTAATGAAGTGAAAAAGTGTGACTCCCTCAAAACTTGAGATAAAAAGGGAAGAGCATTTCATTCAAGGAAGACACTTAGAACATCATTGAAGAAATCAATTGAGAATAGAATCCTAAGTGACTTTACAAGTAAATTAAATTAGGTTCTCAAGAATAATGATGATGCAAGAAGGATGAAGTCCCAAATACAAAAAGTGTGACCCTTCAAATGTCGAACTTCCTTAACAATAAAATATAAAGGGGGATCATTCCCTTGTGAAGAAACCATCAATAGGAAATGAATCTAACCATCAATGAGAGGAGATAGGATTCACACGGAGCTAGTTTCCTACTACGAATTCAAGGATAATGCTATGGTCTAGCATTATTGTAAGGAAGGTGGAATCAACCCTTTTCTGGAATGCCTTAATGGATTTGATGAGAATCTGTCTGTGCAATTTGCCTAGTCCTAGCAAAATTGTAGAGTTACTGTTGGGAGAATTGGGTTTGAGATCTCTGAGAAAGTAATTGCTATGGTGACTGGTCTGTCTACTAAGGGGACTAAGTTGTAAAGGAAGGCAAAAGTGGTGGACCATTCTAACTAGAAGCTGTTTGTGGGGGAAGGAGAAGAGCTTGTTCCCTACCAGGGAGGGTTTGAATAGGCCAAGCTGCCAGAGCCGTGGGATAAAATGTGCTTCCTCCTCATGAAATACTTCACTTTGGAGGGTCAGTTTACCAAGTTTTACAGTTACCATCTCCCTTTGCTTAATCATTTTAGGCGCAATGTTCATATCAGTTTCCCTTTCTATTTATTATTGTCTCTTGAACATTTGGTCTTTAGGGCTAAAGTAAAGATGGATAAGAAACCTTCCAAGAAAACCGTTCCTTTGCACCAAGGTCTTATTCTCTGTTTATACAATTTTCATCTTGCTTTGGAGCCGCCTAAGCCTATCCTGACCCATAGTGGTGAGGTTTCTTCCAACCCTGATGATATTGCCATTTTTGAAGAACCTTGCCCTTCCCCTGCTTCTCATAAATTGAAAGGGGTTTCTTTTTCTCTGTCCACTGAGAAAACTACCATGGTAACCGTTACTCATTCTCCAGCTTCTAAAGGGAGTGTGAAAAGCAAGAAGAGGAAAATCAGGGAGTTGGAGGAGGATTTTGTGGGGGACACTGTGGGGACCCCTAAAAATTTGAGTAGTGACCCTGTGGGACCTGGCAGTAAAAATAAAGCTACAATGTCCACTAAAGAAAAGGACGGTTTCTCTTCTGGGGTTAGGAGGTCAGGTAGGATAGCTGGTAAGCCTGCACCAAAAGCTAAACTGATTGATTACTCAGAAAGTGCTTCTGATGCCTCCACTCAGGGCGATGATCAACTGAATGCTAAAGACCTCAAGGTTCAAGAGATCTCTGAAGATGTGGAGGGTAAGAATGAAAGTAAATAGGTTGATGTTTTGGGAGGTGCTGACGGTGATCCTGAGGTCAATGTTGGTGAAGGGGAAAGGATGATTGTGGAGGAGGCTGGTGACGAGACTAAGGAAGGTGATGACCACAGGCATGATATTGCTATCCTGAGGGGTCGTGTGAAGGAGCTGGAGTAGAAGGTTTCTTCTATGGGAGAGCTCATAAGTAGCATGCTCCATTGTACGACGTTGCTTAATCTTTCTCTGTTGCAGGTTCTTGGGACAAATGTTGATGATGATAAGGAAGAGAAATTCAAAAATCTAGATGAAATTATTGAATTTCTAGCTAAAGGATGGGAGAATGTTTCTCCTTAGTTCTGTTTCTTGTTATGTTGTTTATTTTTTGCTACTTTCTAGTTGTTGTCTATAGGATGTTCATGTTGTTTATTTTGTTTATGCGTGTTATGCTATAGTGGTTTTGAGGATCTTTTGTTCTTAAGCCTCTGGGGTCTCTTTTTGTCTTAATGTAAGGGTTTGGCCCTTGGTTTTTGCTGACTTATATAATAAAAAACAATCCCCTCAAAGGTTAAGTATTATAAAGGATAAATCAATTCATTGACATAAACAATCATCACTCATCTATTTAACAAGAAATCAAAACAATCAAAATATCAAAAGTTTCCCAAGGAAGGAACAATCAATCATAACCAATCAACATAGTTGAATCTAACGATATAATTTGACTTCAAATTCTCAAAAGAAAGTCTAATTGCCACAAAAACCTAGGCATAACTAAGGATACAAGGATGGATTACGATTATCTTTCAAACTTTGAGATTTAGGTACAATGTGGTATCATCTTGACCAAGGATGGTCAATCTCTTCAAAGCAAAATAATAATTTTGAGGAAATGTAATGAAGACAACACAATTCTTTAGGAACCTACAAATTTGGAGAAATGTTGGAAAGTTACCATACGATATATTCATCAAGCTTCATGGAAAAAGAACACATTTGTTCTATTTATATTGGGAAAGATCATATTTCTTAATCAAATCCATAACACATGTGATCTATCTCACACTCATGGACCAACTGTGTAACCTACAAATTTGATCTAGTAAACTTAACTTATGAACCAAATTCACTTCTATATTAGATCATTTCTTCCAAAAGTTCTTGATTAAAGTAACCCCACATTAATAAAGATCAAGGACATCAATACTAGGTATTTAGATACCTTGGACAAATTTGATACGAATCACATTACAACAAAATTGTTACATAAGCCTATGCTAAGTTATATTATGGGGCCATTACCCACAAACCCTAGGATCGGAAATGAAAGAAAAGATTATGAAGACTACTATAAAACATACAAACAAATAAGACCAACAAGATATAAGATCATTTCAATTGAGGTCACATATGTGTATCATTCTTCTAATTCCCACTTTAATAAATGAGAAAAGCTCACTTTTCTGCTTGAACTCAAAGGATATCCATGTGTAAAATTTGGGCCAACTTGGTTTCTTTTGCCTGAGGTGAGAGAAAAATTGTCTTAAGTTGTGAACCTTACCAATTACCAACTCTTGTTCTTGTTGTTGAGAGATATTGGGAAATACAAGTACATGAATTAGGAGACTATTGGACAATAAATTGCTCCCATACTTTAGAAGATGTTATCAAACATATGATGTAAAAGAACTATGTTGGATTAAGGTAAGCATACTAACAACAATTCTTCAAGGATAATCAATGTTGATTTGGGATCCTAGTAACTTCAAGAGTACCCTAGCTGTCTTTGCTCAAGGACAAGAAAAATTGAGTGGGGAGGGCTGTCATGTCCCAGAAGAGGCCGACCTGATGATAAGATTTGAACTTAAAATAAAAACTTCCTAAAATAGCCGACCTTACAATCTAGGCTGACTTCATATATAGCTCACCTCATATTTAATATTCTGGCAATACATGCAATTTATATTATTGTTGTCAATGATGAGTGCACCCTTATGCAAAGCTATGATACTTTACAATCCTTTGAAACATGGGGACAAACTCACACTGTGGGTGACCTATAGTGAGTTTGAACCTCCAGATTGTGGGTTGGTTCCCTTAAAATATTCTATTTTGAAACTATGACTTTTTGTTTTGGAAAAGGGTAAGAAGGAAACTATAAGGAAATAAAATTGTAAAATTTGGTGATGCACCTAGTAAGGATGGAAAATTTGCAATCTGGTTCACAATAGAATTCAGAAATCTGACCCACACAATCCAATCTTGGCATAAATATCACAAAAAGTATTTCTGAGGAAGGCTAGAAAATTAACTCCTTATGAAGGAAAATGACTTTTCACAACATAAAAGAACTATTTTCTATAACACAACCTAAGACCTGTAATATCACTATGCTTAATACTGCAAGTAAGAGTGAGACAATAAATTTAAAGGTTTTGATAAATTTAAAGGTTATCAGTAAATAAACAATACATGCAATTTATATTATTGTTGTCGATGATGAGTGCACCCTTATGCAAAGCTGTGATACTCTGCAATCCTTTGAAACATGGGGACAAACTCACACTGTGGGTGACCTATAGTGAGTTTGAACCTCTAGATTGTGGGTTGGTTCCCTTAAAATATTCTATTTTGAAACTATGACTTTTTGTTTTGGAAAAGGGTAAGAAGGAAACTATAAGGAAATAAAATTGTAAAATTTGGTGATGCACCTAGTAAGGATGGAAAATTTGCAATCTGGTTCACAATAGAATTCAGAAATCTGACCCACACAATCCAATCTTGGCATAAATATCACAAAAAGTATTTCTAAGGAAGGCTAGAAAATTAACTCCTTATGAAGGAAAATGACTTTTCACAACATAAAAGAACTATTTTCTGTAACACAACCTAAGACCTGTAATATCACTATGCTTAATACTGCAAGTAAGAGTGAGACAATAAATTTAAAGGTTTTGATAATTAAACACAATAAAACTTCATCAAATCACTTCATACAATTAGCATCAAATGGAAAGGCAACTACTTGATTCCAAAAAATAAAGGAAATATTGCAAGAGAGACAAAAAATGGAACTTGAAACCTGCTGTAATCTCTATAAAATTGTCAAATAATGAGCTACAAAACCTCCTTCTCTCTCAATATGTAAAAGAGAAAAGAATGCAAGAACTAGCAAAAACCAAGTTTTTCTTTACAATATATAGTTTGCTCTCACTAAGAGGCATGCAAAAAATGAAACTGCAGCTAACTGCCTCTAAAAATAAGTCCTCCAAAGTGATCCATGAGCAAACCAAGAAATACCTAAAAATAAGGGCTCAAACTACCACAAATTGAGAAAAAATAGCTCCAAGATGACCCTCTCCATGTGGTTGACCAAGAAGCTGACCAAAACCCCTCAAATCACTCGTCAAAACATGCAAAAAGGCTAAAAATAGCCTCAGTTAACTCAACTCATCAATTTGCATGATTTTGCTTTTGCAAAATTGATGTGAGTAAATAATAAAGTAATTAGAGGATAATTACTCTATTGTTAGTTACAACTTGTACTATTTCTGATTTTACAATTTGTGAAAAATAATAAAGTAATTTGAAGAATATTACTTTATTATTTTTTTACATTGATTTATTTTGTAAAATCATGCATGATGAGAAAAAAATAAAAGTCCTTATCTCTCTAATTACATTATTAAAATGCATAAAACATAGTCATAATCAAGAAACCCTTATGACTCCACATGCACCAAGGAGAAAATAAATATCCAACTCTACCTTATCACTCCATTTACAATGCAAATCTTGGCCTTACTGCCATATATCTTCACCATGCAAAACAAAAAAACCTAAGTCACCTTTCTTGGCATATGCATCATTATGTAAAATATACCTTCCTCTTCTCCATTATCTCCCTCATGCAAAACAATGATATCTCTACCACCTTTATTGCCACCTTATAATATCATTTTATCTTTTACACATCATTTACCTTTGACTTTTGAATGATGAATTTTACAAGGCATAAAGAATATTCTCCTTGACCACATTCGGTCACTTCACATGATACAAATATTACAAGAACCCTGACAAGGTATCATGAGGGGATAATCATCCTTCGACTATATGATAGTCGACCACGAGGTAAAAGGTTTTGTTTGAATTTTGCAAGGCATAACACTTACCTTATGATTATCGACCACCATTTGACTTCAAACAATATGCAAGAAATACATTCTGTCAGCCCTTTCTAACCATGATTGTTAGGAGATCTCATGACTTGATGTCTTGACCCTGATCCTATTTTGGATAATGCAATGATTTAAATTTTACAAAGTCAAAAAATCATAAGGAAGAAAAAGAAGTTTCAAACAAAAGGGTGAGAAACCCTAATCATTTGGTCATTTTCACTTGCTCTTTCACCCGACCACCACTCTACAACTCTCTCTGGCATTAGGGTTTGATACTCCCTCAGCTTCTCCTTGAGTTCTCTAAGGTCTCTGTGCTTGATTCTCTTGCATTTTCTGAGTGAAAAGAAGTGGCAGAAACTAGTGAGTATGGTATTTTGAGCTTTAACTAGTTTTTTCACCATTTCTGTAGCATTTTCCTCATAAATGGCTACGGCCATATCTATTTCTTACTCTGCAACAATATTTGACACCATTCTTTTTGTTTACTCTATGTTTTGATTATGTAAATGTGACAAAAATTGACAAAAAACCTCAAAAGAGGTCACAACCATGCATCTCTGTCTTCAAATGAAAGGTGAGTCTCTTCTTTTCTTTGACTATGCATTCATTGGTATGATGACCTAAAAGTATGAGGTTTCTCTGTAAAACTGATATGGATATTTTGTTTTTTAAAGAAGACATCTCTCCTTCTGCCATGGCCATGACAGTGTATGTGGTTCTACAGCATTTTGTTTGACTTCCTACAAGGAAAACTTGAGGGTTTTTTTCCAAAAGTATGATAAGGGTTTCATTCTTTGTGTATTGATTTGTGTGGTTTCTTAATCTCCATTGGATCAACAAACTTGTACCCAACCCTTCTCTCAAACTCCATTTCCAAACCAGAATTCTTTTTTTGAAGCTCCAACACTTCATTCTTGAAATGATTAAGGGATGCTTCCAAATGAGCAACCTAAGCTTTTAATCCATTTATCTCCACTTCATCTATGGAAGTCTTGGTTTTTCTATTCCTATGCACAACATTTAGAGTGACATTATTTTCAGAAATTTGCTTCTCTTCAACCTCAGCAATGGCTATGTTCTTTGATTCCAAACACTTATTTAATTTGTTCAGTTTAAAGATAAGCTCCATATTATCATCTATTAGCTCCTTGCAATCTCTCTCCAGCTGGTTAATCTCTCTTTTAGATATCTCCACAGCTTTGTGTAAATCCTCTTTTGATTCATCTCTATATTCTGTTATATCTGACAATGATTTCTAAATTTTAGAACTAGATATTTGAGCCTCTAATTTCCTTATTTCTTCTTCCTTTGATGAGAGTTTTTGCATCCATTCTGCTTCAATACTTTGTATTTTGACTTCAACTGTGAGGCCTACTTTTCACTCCCTTATATTTGACTATTTATTTTACTATTTGTGATACATTTAGACTTATGGGACTGTTGATCCTGAATTTTTGGACTATTAGACTTTATGTTGTATGTGGATTTGTTATGCTTAGCATGTTTATGATATGTTTAGACTTGGATATTGATTCACTGATGTTGACTTATGATTTATATTATGCTATTATTTGGATATTATTCATGTAATGTTAGTTAGAAATTTGTTTTGTGATTCAATATTGGGAATGGAAGTTTGAAATGTAGAATCTAGAATCTAATTGTAATGTGACTTTCTGGATGCTTATATGGATATGTGATGTTGTATGCAAGTGTGTGTTTCAATTTGCTTCGGCTTTTATATATACGTGGAATTAAATTTCATTTGAGTGCACAAGTATTTATAATGAAGCCACATAAATTGGAGATCATCCCACATATGGTGTTGTTTTCCCTTGTGAAGCAGATCTAGTTCCAAGAGGAACCAAGATCAACCACGTGCATGATGAGTTTTTGTAATGTGTTGCACGTTGTTAGTTAGGCTAAGTCTACTCCTCTTTTATTTTGAATTCTAACTGGTGTTGTAAGAATATTGTCTTTTGAATTTCATTTTTTAAGTTATAAATTTTTGAGACCCCTTTTCATGTGCTTTAACTCAACCCTTGGTGCTCAAAATGGGCTAAGGGTTCTACCCCTTGGGTCTAGGGACCTTTTTGACTTGTGTAACCTTAGATAAACCTCCATTTGGTCACTTTAACTTCACCCTGAAGTAAAGTGACGAAAATGGAGGCATGGGAGGGAGAGGATGAGTGGGTCCAACACTCAACCTCATCCTTTCCTCTTCCCTAGGTTGAGGAAGTCTCCAAGACCCCTCAATTGTGGAGGACTTTACTCCAAGTCTCTCTCACAATTGGTGAGGGTACCTTGGAGTTGTGTGGTCCCTCTTAGGAAGGAAGGAATGGGGCACATGTGGCACCCATTCCCTCTTAAGCTCCACTTTTCTCTCCTACATGTTCTAGAGAGGACAAGTGGAAGGGAGAGAGACTTGGGGGATGGGTGAGTGACATGTGTCACCACCCATTCCATGGGTTTTGCTTGTAGTTGGGAGGAGAAGTGAGGAGGTGACAAGTGTCACCTCCCAATTCCTCAAGGCTCATGGGAAGAGCTTATTTTAATGCCACTTGGAGAAGGGTATGGGTTGTTGAATTTTTGGCAAATTTTATTGATTTGGAATTTACTTTGGGGAAAAAGTTGGAGAGAGTTTTGTGGCTTATTTTGGAGGAGTTGGAGGAGCTCTACATCAACCATCTACCAAATTGATCAAGCTTTGTTGAAAAATGTTCTAAATTATAGAAAACGTGAAGGAGAATAGATTGATCGAGCTTTGTTGAAAAATGTGTTAAATTATAGAAAACGTGAAGGAGAACCAATTGATCGCGCTTTGTTGAAAAATGTACAAATTAACTTATTCAACTGATCTACAAATTCATCTAGTGAGACGTAGGAATATAAACCAAACCAGTAAACCCTTCGATCAAAATTAGTTTAATTATAATAAACCCTAATCACACCCGTGAGGCGTTATGCTGCCAGATTTTTCCAGAATTTAGGGTTTAGCTAGGTTAGTGGAATTTAACCCTGTTTGGGATTATAATATTGTTTTTTTCTAAGTATCTTCATTTGATTTTTGTATTATATCATAACCTCTCATGGACTTGATTTTGGCTATTGATTTTGACTTACATCAAAATCCCTTCATTCACATAGGTTAACTTAGGGTTTCGATCGTTGATCCTAACCCTATTGGCGACGTTAACTGCGTCACTTCAACCCCCTAGTTGGACTTCATTGTGAATGGTATGCGCACATGAATGAATTACCTTGCATTCATCTATCATGTTTACGCCTTAAGTGTAACGCCACCGAGCACGCTTACGCATGCGAGGGGGTTTCTAGGGAAGCGTGGAATTTTTTTTGATATTTTGTGTCATGACCACATGTCAAATGTAGACATGACACATGTGATGCGTGTCATGACCACATGGGAAATGTGGGCATGACATCAACAGTAGAAGTTTCACACCTTTTATTTGCAATGGATAGATGTTCAATGACCTTATCCTGTTGCTTAGGTCTTTCCTCTAGATATTGAACAACAGATACCAATTAATTATATGATTCTTTTGTCTTTTGCAACTCCAACTTAAGATGTTTATTAGATGTCTTTGTACTTTCTATATTCTCCTTTTGGCACTTAGAACCTCTTGTAGCATGTCTACATATCATATATCTTCTATCTTGTCTCTGAATATGGCACTATACTTTTGACACTTTGATGATACCTGTAGCTTAATCAATGGAGATAATCATGAATACCTAAACTTGATTTTGATCTTTATTCCTTCCTTCTTGACTATACCTACTTCTTTGACACATGGCATTATAATTGCATTTGTTTACACTCTATTTCTTTAGAGATCAATCATTCATGGGTTTTTGATTGCATCTTGCACAGTCATCATGAAAAATACTTCTAGATTTCAAAGCATCATTCTATTTGGATATCATCCACATCAATGGTGAAAACACTTCATGAGTAGCTTTAGATTTTATTCACAACAAAGAGTGGTAAATATTTGTTCTACTCTCTGTCCAAATTGACTCTTGAACTGAAACAATATGGTTTTCCTCAATTTTAGTAAATGCAGAGCTATTCTGAATAGATGAAATCATTGACTCGTGGTTTTGCTTGAGCTCACAAGAATTAAGGAATCAACTTTCATTTGACATTATGTGTTGTACATTAGTTTCAAATCTTCTTTCAACTATTGGATGCCTCAAATGAACTGAACTAGTTGTAGATTTAATAGATCCACCAGCTGAATTACTAGAAAGCAAGCTCTTGTATTTGAGATGAAATTGTTTCTTTAAGATATTTTGCATTGTATATCCTTAACAACTATTCTTGATGCTGCTACAACTTTTGATGACTATTCTATTGCTGTTCTATGATGGCTGTTGTGCATAAAAAAGAAAGGAAAACTCATTTTCTCTGATGAAGACAATAGAATACCTTGGCAAAACTATGAATAAGGGTTTCATTCTTTGTCTCATCTACTTCATATTGTGATAAACTAGAGAAATGATACTTTCCTATGATTGCTTCATCTCTTTATGAATGTCTTTAATGTGTATACTTGTGAGTGTCATCTCTTTGATGTATGACAGTGATGGCATTGCGTTGTTTTATTTTGGTGACATTAGGATAAGTGGCATTATTGTCTTAAATTGTATCATGGCACTGTGGCTCATGTCTTCTACATGGCTATTCCTATTTACTTCAATACATTTGATCTTTTGCTTCTGACTGAACATGAAGCCTTCGTGCAGATTGGTAGTGACTGTTTCTAGAAATAACATGATGCTACTCTTTGGCATTCTATGACTGTCCTATGCATGTTTCTAGACTGTTCCTTTGGTTAATGGATTTCTCCTTGGACTGTACCTTTTGATTTATCTAAATCTTCATGGTGGCTATGTATGCATTTAAATTATGGTAGTTTGTTGTTCCTTCTTATTGTTATGACTGCATATGACTGAGATCCTTAACTATGTTCATTAAGCTGACTACCCTTATATGATTCATAGTAGAATTTACTATTCTAATGATTGCTCATTGAGTTCAATAGCAATTTTACATAATGAGAGGTTTTAAAATACCTGTTATTAAATGTTGCTTCCCTTTGCAGTTGTATTTGTGCTCCTCATTGACTATCATAGCATTAAAAGTATTCCTCTTTTTGATTACCTATGTTGACTGTTTCTATGCATAATTACTCTATTTATGCAATCTGATGTCCTTCTTGAATGGATAAGAAAGGAGCATGTTGGGCTCAACCCTTGTGGGAGCCACATTTTCTTCACATGTTTTAAATGTCTTCAAATCAGTAACATTACTTTTCCTATACCTACACAGTGAACAAACAAGTTAGCATAAAAACAAACCTGATGGTATTGATTGGTCCTCTTCATGATATTTTGATTTATGGCACATGTCTAATTTGATTTTTCATATGAAATGCATGATGTGACAAGTTGATATGTCTACTGATAAAAGCATATGATAACATTAAATATCCAGAGCTCTTACTAGACTTTCCCCAATTTTTTTGTAGGTTCAACTGATACAACTGGAGCTGAAGATCAGAACTGAAGATCAATTATCCAACAAGTACATCAGCCAACAGAAGATATCAACTTTGCTCATGCAATGATGGATATTTAATTTTATCATGTGCTCTTCTTTATTTCTTTTATCATCAGATGTATAGCTTGCAAATGTTTGCATTACTCAGTTTAGTTACTCCCACGGCTTGTGTGGGACACATTTGAACACCTCTTTTAAACATGATCAATTAATTTATCTTATGCACTTGATGTATGTATGTTTCTTTTTTAATCAATGCATAGGATAAAGTAACAGATACTAAATTGTACGTTCCAAATATGACATGAAATATCAGCTCAAATAAATACCTTTCTTTCTTTCTTTCAAATATGATCAACTGAGTAATCAATATGTCTTATAACTCTTGAAAGATAACACTATGTTAGATCAACTGTATTCCTTGAATGATTGATTCCTTGACATCCTGATTCACTTGTCGTGATGATTCATCAGTCCTGATTGGACTGATGGGTTGTCCTGACAATTGAATATCTATCTCTGCTTTGTCAAGACATCAACTGTTCATTAAATGCAATAACTTCAAAGTTTTCTTTTATTCCTTCTGAACAACTGCACTTAGGTCTAACTAAATTTAGTGTGAACAAAATTTAGTAACAATTATAAAAGGGATACGAATTGTAAAGAGCAGTGATTAAATTATTAGGAGCAACGATACTATTTATGAAGAGCAGTGACTCTTTGAAGGGTAGTGATTTAATTAACTACGGCTGCATTTTGATTTAGAAGAGGTGTGATGCAAGTTGAAGTTGTGTCTTTTGGCAAAAGACATATCAATACATAAGGGACGTCTCCCTTGAAGAATATATAAATGTGAGGAAAAGGAAAGATGGGAATAATGAAGGGATCTAGAGGAGATATCCGAAGCACAACAAAAGAAGAAAAACAAGCATCGAATGATATACATCTGTAAAGGACATACAAGGAATGCAATATATTTGAGTATAATTAAGAGGAATTTAGAACAAATTTAAAAAGGAAGAATTCAAGAGAATGTATTTCAAAGTTTAATAGAGCAGATCAGCTAGCAAAAGAATATATAAGCAGAAACAAGAAAGATATATATAAGGGATCTACAACAATAATGGGTAACAACATAGAATTACTTATCGTAGCCACTCCATCATGTTATAACTATATCATCCTCTCATTCTATTTATCTATTAATCCATCATCCTATTATTTGATTATTATATCATCCTTTCATTTTATTCTTCTGTCATTATATCATTCTATTCTTCTACCATTCCATCATTCTATTATCATATTATTCATCATTCTATCCTTCTATCATACAATCATCATGTTCTTCTATTATTCTATCATTTGATTACTCTTCTATTATTCTATTGCTCTATTGTTATTACATCAGTCAAATCATCTTAATTACACTCAGCAAACAAGAGAAAGAATATATAGTTATTAGTGATGAGTTTTCATTAACAAGAATATATCTTAGGACATGAATTATTGTTTACCATTAAATGTGAATAGGAAATAATATAAGATCTTTCATGTTTTTGTATGAATGTCATGATGAGGGAATTAAGGGCCTACAAGGAGGGGAAACAACATTGGGATCATCTTCTAAGTACCCTACCCCATGGTGGATGGTTGAGGTCTGCCACATGTGGGCCAAGGGGGCATAAGAGGCCGCTCTTGGGCTTAGAAGGAGTGATTTCTGGGACACCCTGTTGTAGTTGTACTCCAACCTCCCATCATGATGATTAATTGAGTCATAAGAAGAAGCATAATAGTTTTGATAAGGGGAACAGTGATAGGATGCCTCACTAGGTACCCCACCCCATATGGATGGCAAGAGGCCACATGGGGCCAAGAGGGGTGAAGCACCCACTCTTGGGCCTACAATAGAGGGTTTCTTGGGCACCCTAAGAAACCATTTTGTTCCAAGAAGAGTGAATTAGAAACCTAAAAGATTTAAATATATATTTATAACATTATAATTTCAAAACCCTAACCCTAAACTTGTGGGATTTGAATTTTTAAGGTAAAATTAGTATTGTTCCAATTTGGGGACATTACAGATTCATAATCCTTAGTTTAGATTTTGTGCAAATGGCTTCAAAGCTATATCTTGAGCATATTCTAATATTTTGTAATCAGGCCTGTGAGCCCTTATTATAAGCCTGCATGTTGCCAACCGATCTGTATTTGAATTCTATGGTATACTGAATGACTTAATCTACATTTGTTTCATATCTTTGAGTTGTTTCCATTGTGTTTACTCTTGCTGCATGGCCTAGACATTTCATTCTGTGAACCCTCCTACTGTGATTGCACCAAGTGGTATCAGAGCGAAAGTTCAAATCTTTGGGAGTGAATTGAGTGAAGCTGGCGAGGGAATTCTTTAAGATCTTTCTATGGATAGATTGCCAAATTGAGGCAAGTTACTTGTGTCGCAACTGATTGCCGATTGTGAGGCAGCTGTCACCTTGTATCCTGATCACCGAACTTTAGGTAGTTTGCACTTGATCCTAGGAAGAATGCTGCCAAGGAGAGTTGTTGTTGTTGGAATAATGGCTATAAGAATGAATGAGATGATGGAAATGATGAAAATGATGTGAATTTGATTAGATGTTGTTGAAGAAGACAGGCGAAGAGGATTGACACCGAGACCTAATGTTCAAAGTGATGATGAAGAGGAATTTCAATTTGTTGAACAAATTGGCAAAACCCTAGGAGGTGATGAAGAAGAAGAATCAGATCAAGTCAAAATGTTGCGAGCTATCTCAAAGATTAGAAAGAGACCTAGAATTGATGTGACAAATTACACTAGTAATTTGAACCCTGAGGAATTGATTGACTAGATAAATGACATGGAAGAATGCTTTGAATATGTTCAAAAGTTGAAGATCCGAAGAAATAGGAGAGGTAAAGAAAAGATTACGGAATGGGATAGGATGGTGAAAAAATTCAAGAATCAATTCATACCTGTTGATTATGAGTTGGAACTATTGAAAAGATTGCAAAACCTGAGACAAAAGGAGAAACATGTGAAGGAGTATACAGAAGAATTTCATTAGATGATTATAAGGATAGGACATAGTGAAGCAAGCAAGGAGAAAGTGGCTAGATACATCAATGGACTAAGGTTGAACATTCAAGAAGAACTAAGTTTAGTGAGGATGACATCCTTAGAGAAAGCATATTAGTTTGCCCTGAAAGTTGAAGAGAAGTTGAACAAGAGGCATGATCAGAGACAGAGAGGAAGAGGAGGTAAATTTAAGAGAGGTAAAATATTTTCTAGATGTAAGAGATCATTTACAGAGAAGAACAAGTTGGACAACACATTTAAGAAGGAGGACAGAGATAACAATGCATACTGAAGCAATGACATAAATTTTCATCACAGAGGTGATGCAGGAGCATCCCTTGTTCAAGAGAAACCTTGCGTCAACCAAAAACATTTACATTTTGGTTCTTTCATTTTCTTTTCTAGTTTAATTCAGGTTGTTCAGTTAGTAGCAGTTCTCAGCTTGTGGTCTATTTTTGGCATTTCACATCTTGCAGATTTAGACTTAGCATCTACATTCATTCATCTACATCATGTCAAGAATTCAGAGCATTTGGATCAGTTAATGGAAAGATATCACTATCAGAAGTTGATTGTTTTCTTAGAGCAGAGCATTCTAACAATTCCTAGTAACCAGCTGAAGGAGAAGGCTTATAAATCATTCCTTGACTTGTGGATCTCATTGACACATCATTAAATGTTTTGTGGTTCGTGGCCAACCTTCCTCAAGGGTTCGCATGTTGTTCCATTCATTTGAGGAAGTGTTCTATGCATTTAGGTCTGACCTATCTATGAACACGTTACAACTCTTCATTGGAGTTTGTGACCTTCCTTGGTAGATGCAGAGGAATCTATTGGTTCAAAAATGATATATAAAGATGTAATAGATCCTTAGGAAAGTAGTTATAAAGTTCATGATATAGTGATAGCTGATAATTCATATTTTGTGCGAAGGGAGCTTTAAAGCCTTATCTTGAGCATGTATGTATCAGGCCTGTGAGCCCTAATTTTAAGCCCGCATGTTGCTGGCCGATCTCTATTTTGAATTATTTGATATACTGAATGACTAAATCTGTATTTACTTTATTTCTTTGAGTTGTTTCCATTGTGTTTACTCTTGCTGCACGGTCTGGATAGTTCATTTTGTGTACCCTCCTACCGTGACTGCACCAAGTGGTATCAGAGTGAGTTTGATTCTTTGGAGTGAATTGGTGAAGGGGATTCCGTAAGATCTTGTTGTAAGTAGATCGCCGATCTAAGACAGGTTACTTGTGCACAACCGATCGTTGATTGAGAGACAGTTGTCACTTGTAGCTTGATTGCTGAACCTGAAGCAGTTTGCACTTGATCCTAGGAAGATGCCACCGCGAAGAGTTCGTCCTATTAGTAGAATGCCTAATAGAATGGATGAGATGATGGAATTGATGAGAACAATGTGAATTTGTTTGGATGCCATTGAAGAAGATAGGTGAAGAGGATTGACGCCAAGACCTAATGTTGAATGTGATGATGAGGCAGAATTTCAATCTATTGAACACACTGGCAAAACTTTAGGAGGTGATGAAGAAGAAGAATCAGATCAGATAAAGATGTTGTGAGCTATTTCAAAGATTGGAAAGAGACCTAGACTTGATGTTCTGTACTATACTGGTAATTTGAACCCTGAAGAGTTGATTGACTGGATAAATGACATGGAAGAATACTTTGAATATGAGGAGATTAAAGATCTAGAGAAGGTGAAATTTACAAAGACAAAGTTGAAAGGATATGCTGCTATATGGTGGAAAGAAGTTCAGTTGGAAAGAAATAGAAGAGGAAAAGAAAAGATTGCAAAGTGGGACCGAATGGTAACAAAGTTGAAAAATCAATTCATACTTGCTGACTATGAGTTGGAATTGTTGAAAAGATTGCAAAACCTAAGACAAGGAGAAATCTGTGAAATAATACATTAAAGAATTTCATAAGATGATCATAAGAACAAGACATAGTGAAGCAAGCAAGGAGAAAGTGGCTAGATGCATCAATGGACTGAGATTGAACATTCAGGAAGAACTAAGTTTGGTAAGGATGACATCTTTGGAAGAAAAACTAAATAAGAAGCATGATCAAAGGCAGAGAGGTAGAGGAGGTAAATTTTAGAAGGGAACATCATATTTCAGATATGATAGATCATTGGTGGAGCAGAACAAGTTTGACAGCCCAGTTAGAAAGGATGACAGAGATAACAATGCTTACCAGAGAGATGACATAAATTTTTACCAGAGAGGAAACCGTAGTGCATACCGGAATGAAGGATATAGAAGAGAAGGAAGAGGATTTTATAAGAAGAGATTCAGAAGTACTTGTTTCAAGTGTGGAGGTGAAGGACATAGAGCATTTGAATGTAATCAAGGTAGTACAAGCAAGAAGACAGAGAATAGTGGGAGAGCACCCTATGTTGAAGAAGAACCTATTGAATCACCTTGTTCGGTTGGAAATCTAGAGAAAGGAGAATCATTGGTGATGAGGAGAGCACTATTTCAAGTACAAACAAATGAGGAACTGTCACAGAGGAAAAGTTTGTTTAGAACTAAATGCAAATCAGGAGGTAAGTGTTGTAAAGTTGTAATTGATAGTGGTAATTCAGATAACCTAGTTTCAGAGGAGATGGTGACTAAGCTAATGTTGGGAAGATTGAAACACCTTAAGCCCTTTCAGATAGCATGGATTCAGGATAATCATAAGGTACTAGTGAGTGAACAATGTTTGGTGAAATTTCATATTGGATCTTATCATGATGAAGTCTTGTGTGATATTATACCAATGGACGTTTGTCATATCTTGTTGGGTAGACCTTGGCAGTATGATAGAAAAGATATGCATGATGGAAGAAAGAATACATATACTATAACAACAAATGAGAAAAGAATTAATTTGATTCCTTTAGAAGATGATCCTAAAAATGTGGCATGTGGGAATGTTAGAATCTGTTTAGTAGATGGAAGAAATTTTTTGGATAGTTCCTAAGAAGCCTAAAATATTGAAGGGAGAGACTGAATAAGAGAGTTGTTGACAGAGTATGAAGACATCATATCAGATAATGTACCTAAAGGATTACCACCTATAAGGAGTATCAGTCATCACATGGATCTTATACTGGGAGCAAGTTTGCCTAACAAAGCAGCACATAGAATGACACCAGCAGAGAATGAAGAACTGAATAGACAAATACAAGAGTTGTTGAGGAAAGGTTTGATCAGAGAAAGTTTGAGTCCTTGTGTAGTACCTACAGTGTTAGCACTGAAGAAGGATGGAGAATGGAGAATGTGTATTGATTCTAGAGCAATAAACAAGATCACAGTTAAGTATAGATTTCCTTTAGCTAGGATGGATGATATCATGGATTGTTTGAGTGGAGAAAGATGTTTCACAAAGATAGACTTGAAGAGTGGTTACCATAAAATTAGAATCAGAGAAGGAGATGAATGGAAGATTGCTTTTAAGATAAATGAAGGATTGTATGACTAGTTAGTTATGCCTTTTGGATTGACAAATGCACCGAATACTTTCATGAGGTTGATGAATGAGGCCTTGAAGAAATTCTTGGGTAAGTTTGTAATTGTGTACTTGGATGATATTCTGATTTTTAGTAGGACAAAAGAGGAACATTTGTTGCATATTAGACAAGTTTTCTAGAGGTTGAGAGAGGAGAAATTGATGACAAACATCAAGAAGTGTAGTTTCATGAAAGAAGAGTTGGTATATTCAAGATTTGTGATTTCTATAGAAGGATTGAAGATGGACCTTGAGAAAGTGAAAGCAATTGTTGAATGGACTACACTGGAGAGCATTGGAGAGGTTAGATCATTTCATGGTTTGGCTAGTTTCTACCGGAAGTTCATCAGAAATTTCAGTTCAGTTTGTAACCCTATGACAGAGACAATGAGAGGTGATAGAAAAGATTTCAAGTGGACATCAGAAGCAGATAAAATTTTTGAGTTGTTGAAGTAGAAAGTAGCAGAGCAACCTATTTTGGCATTACAAGATTTCAATAAGGTATTTCAAGTTGATTATGATGCTAGTGGAAATGTAATTGGAGTAGTGTTAAGTCAAGAAGGTAGACCTATAGCATATTTTAGTGAGAAGTTGAATGATGCAAGGAGAAGATATTTAGTTTATGATCAGGTGTTCTACGCCATAATTCAAGCCTTGAAGAAGTGGAGACATTACTTGTTGCCTAAGGAGTTTGTGTTGTATACAAATCATCAAGCTTTGTAGTATCTGAAGAGTCAAGGAAAGTTGAATCAGAGACATATGACGTGGGTAGAGTTCATGCAGAGTTATACTTTTGTGTTGAAGCATAGGAGTGGTAAATCAAATAAAGTTGTTGATGCCTTGAGTAGAAGAAGAAATTTGTTGATAGAGATGAGAGTTGAAGTGTTGGGTTTTGATGAATTGAAGAATATGTATGAGGGAGACACTGATTTTGCAGAACCTTGGAAAGCATGTAAAGAACCTGTTGTGACAGATAGAAGTAAGTGGTTGGACTATTTCATTCAAGAAAATATGTTGTTCAAAGTAAGTCAGTTATGCATACCTAGAAGTTCAATGAGATAATTTGATCAAGGAGAAGCATAGTGGTAGATTGGCATGATATTTTGGCATAGATAAGATAGTAGCTTTGGTAAGTGAAAATTACTTTTGGCCTCAGATACATAAGGATGTTTGGAGATTTGTGTAGAGTTGTAGAGTTTGTTAAGTTGCAAAAGGGAGTAGTCAGAATACTGGATTGTATAAATCTTTGACAGTACCAGAGAGACCTTGGGAAGACATAAGCATGGATTTTGTAATGGGATTACCTAAGACATAGAGAGGACATAATTCAATATTTGTAGTGGTTGATAGATTTTCAAAAATGTCTCATTTCATACCTTGTAAGAAAACAACTGATGCAGTGCATGTAACTGACCTATTTTTAAGGAGATTGTGAGATTGTATGGATTACCTAGGAGTATAGTTTCAGACAGAGACACAAATTTTGTTGGTTACTTTTGGAAGACACTTTGGAAGAAGATGGAGATAGATTTGAAATTTAGTTCTACTTTTCATCCACAGACAGATGGACAGACAGAGGTAGTGAATAGGAGTTTGGGAAACTTGTTGAGATGTTTGGTTGGAGACAAAGCAGGAAGTTGGGACTTGATTCTTTCACAAGTGAAGTTTTCATACAATAATTCAGTGAATAGGAGTATCGGAAGAACACCTTTTGAGATTGTGACCAGAGTAAATCCTAGAGGAGTTATAGAATTGAGAGACATCAGTACAGAAGAAAGGAGGAGTGCATAAGTAGAAGAATTTGTAGATCATATGAAGACAGTGCATAATTAGGTAAAGAAGCATTTGGAGGACATGAATAGTAAGTACAAAGAGAAAACATATGAGAAGAGAAGACATAAGGAATTTGAAGTTGGAAATGAAGTAATGGTGTACTTGAGAAAAGAAAGATTTCCAATTGGGACATATAACAAGTTGAAGATGAAGAAGTTTGGACCTTGTAGGATACTCAGGAAATTTGATTCAGGAAATGCACATGAAGTGGAATTACCGGAGACAGTGGGTATTTCACCTATTTTCAACATTACAAATCTTTATTAGTATCATGAAGCAGAGTTTAGTGACAGCATGGAAGAAGACTTGAAGAAGCAATTACCACATCAAGCACCGGAACAGATTGAAGACATCTTGGACAGTAGAGTTGGACACAACACTAGAGGAAGACAATACAAAGAATACCTTGTGAAGTGGAAAGGCAAACCGAAAGAAGATTCATCTTGGATTTCTTAGGCTGAGGTGGACTGTTTTGGTTCTCCCCTAGCCCCAACAAAGTGAGGGACTCACTTTTTTAATAACCCCTGATGTCTATTGCAGGAGCATCCCTAGTTCAAGAGAAATCTTGCATCAATCAAAAACATTTGCATTTTAGTTTGTTTGCATTTCAGTTCTTTCATTTTCTTTTCCAGTTTAGTTTAGGTGATTCAGTTAGTAGTAGTTCTTAGCTTGTGGTCCAGTTTTGGCATTTCACATCTTGCAGATCTTGACTTAGCATCTAGATTCATTCTTCTACATCATATCAAGAATTTAGAGCATCTGGATCAGTTACTGGAAAGATATCGCTATCAAAAGTTGATTATTTTCTCAGAGCAGAGCATTCTACAAGTTCATGATAACCAGCTGAAAGAGAAGGCTTGCAGACTGTTCCTTGACTTGCGGATCTCATTGACACATCATTCAATGTTTTTTGGTTCATGGCTGACCTTCCCCAAGGGTCTGTACATTGTTCCATTCCTTTGAGGAAGTGTTCTATGCATTTAGGTCTGACCTATCTATGAACATGTTACAACTCTTCATTGGAGTTTGTGACCTTCCTTGGCTGACGTGGAGGAATATTTTGGTCTAGAAATGATATATAAAGATGTAATAGATCCTTAGGAAAGTAGCTATAAAGTTCATGATATAGTGATAGCTAATAATTTAGATTTTGTGCGAAGGGAGCTTCAAAGTCTTATCTTGCGCATGTATGTAATCAAGCCCATGAGCCCTAATTGTAAGCCCACATGTTGCCGGCCGATCTCTATTTTGAATTCTTTGATATACTGAATGACTCAATCTGCATTTTCTTTATTTCTTTGAGTTGTTTCTGTTGTGTTTACTCTTGCTGCACCAGCTGGACAGTTCATTCTATGAACCCTTCTACCATGACTACACCAAGAGGTAACTATAATTCATACCAGAATGAACGCCATAGAAGAGAGGGAAGAGGATTTGATAAGAGAACATTCATAGGCACTTGTTTCAAGTGTGGAGGTGAAGGACATATAGCATTTGAATGTAATCAAGGGACTACAAGCAAGAAGATAGAGAATAGTGAAAGAGCAACTTATGTTGAAGAAGAACCTATTGGATCACTGAGTTCAGTTGGTGAACCAGAGAAAGGAGAATCACTTGTGATGAGGAGAACACTATTTCAAGAAGACATAAATGAGGAACCACCACAGAGGAAATGTTTGTTCATAACTAGATGCAAATCAGGAGGTAAGTGTTGTAAGGTTGTTATTGATAGTGGTAGTTCAGATAACCTAGTTTCAGAGGAGATGGTGACTAATCTAAAGTTGGAAAGATTGAAACACCATAAGCCCTATCATATAGCATGGATTCAAGATGATCATAAGGTACTGGTGAGTGAACAATGTTTGGTAAAATTTCATATTGGATCATATCATGATGAAGTCTTGTGTGATATTATGCCTATTGATGTTTGTCATATCTTGTTGGGTAGACCTTGGCAGTATGATAGAAAAGGTATACATGATGGGAGAAAGAATACATGCACTATAACATCAAATGGGAAGAGAATTACCTTGATTCCTTTGGAGGATGATCCTAAGAGTGAAGTGTGTGGGAATGCTAGAATCTGTTTGGTAGATGGAAGGAAATTTCTAGATGGTTTGAGACATGAGAATATGTGTTATGCTTTGATTCCTAAGAAGCCTGAAACATTAAATAAGGAGACTAAAGAATCACAACCAAAGGAGATAAGAGAGTTGCTGAGAGAGTATGAAGACATCATATCAAATAATGTACCTAAAGTATTGCCACCTATAAGGAGTATCAGTCATCACATGGATCTTATACCGAGAGCTAGTTTGCCTAATAAAGCAACACATAGAATGACACCGACAGAGAATAAAGAACTGAATAGATAGATACAAGAACTATTGAGGAAAGGTTTGATCAGAGAAAGTTTGAGCCCTTGTGTAGTACCTGCAGTGTTAGCACTGAAGAAATATGGAGAATGGAGAATGTGTACTGATTCCAGAACAATAAACAAGATTACAGTTAAGTATAGATTTCCTTTACCTAGGATGGATGATATCATGGATTGTTTGAGTGGAGCAAGATATTTCACAAAGATAGATTTGAAGAGTGGATACTATCATATTAGAATTAGAGAAGGAGATGAATGGAAAAAGGATTTTAAGACAAATGAAGGACTATATGAGTAGTTAGTGATGCCTTTTGGATTGACAAATGCACCGAGTACTTTCATGAGATTGAAGAATGAAATCTTAAAGAATTTTTTGGGTAAGTTTGTGATTGTATACTTTGATGACATTCTAATTTTCAGTAAGACAAAGGAAGAACATTTGTGGTATATTAAACAATTTTTGCAGAGACTGAGAGAAGAGAAATTGCTGATAAACATCAAGAAGTGTAGTTTCATGAAGGAAGAATTGGTATATTTGGGATTTGTGATTTCTATGGAAGGATTGAAGATGGACCCTAAGAAGGTAAGAGGAATTGTTGAATGGCCTATGCCAGAGAGCATTGGAGAAGTTAGATCATTTCATGGATTGGCTAGTTTCTACCAAAAGTTCATCAAAAATTTTAGTTTAGTTTGTAACCCTATGATAGAGACAATGAGAGGTGATAGAAAAGATTTAAAATGGACATCTGGAGCAAATAAAGTTTTGAACTATTGAAGCAAAAGGTGACAAAGCAACCTGTTTTGGCATTATCAGATTTTAATAAGGTATTTCATGTTGATTGTGATGCAAGTGGAAATGTAATTAGAGCAGTGTTAAGTCAAGAAGGAAGACCTGTAGCATATTTCAATGAGAAGTTGAATGATGCAGGTAGAAGATATTCAGTTTATGATCAAGAGTTCTATGCCATAATTCAAGCCCTAAAAAGTGGAGACATTATTTGTTGCCTAAGGAATTTGTGTTGTATACAAATCATCAAGCTTTGTAATATTTGAATAGTCAAGGTAAGTTGAATCAGAGACTATGAGATGGGTATACTTCATGCATAGTTATACATTTGTGTTGAAGCATAAGAGTGGAAAATCAAACAAAGTTGTTGATGCCTTGAGTAGTAGAAGAAACTTGTTGACATAAATGAGAGTTGAAGTGTTGAGATTTGATGAATTGAAGCATATGTATGAGGGAGACACTGATTTTGTAGAACCTTGGAAAGCATGTAAGGAACTTGTTGTGAAAAATAGGAGTAAGTTGTTGGATTATTTCATTCAAGAAGATATGTTGTTCAAAGGAAGTCAGTTGTGCATACCTAGGAGTTCAATGAGAGATAATTTGATTAAGGAGAAACATAGTGGTGGATTGGTAGGACATTTATGGGATTGACAAAACAGTGGCTTTAGTGAGTGAAAACTACTTTTGGCCTCAAGTACATAAGGATGTTAGGAAATTTGTGCAGAGTTGTAGAGTTTGTCAAGTTGCAAAAGGGAGTAGTTAGAACACTGGATTGTATAAACCTTTGACAGTATTAGAGAGACCTTGGGAAGACATAAACATGGATTTTGTGATGGGATTGCCTAAGACATAGAGAGGACATGATTCTATATTTGTAGTGGTGGACATATTTTCAAAGATGGCTCATTTCATACCTTGTAAGAAGACAACTGATGCAGTGCATGTAGTTAACCTATTTTTCAAAGAGATTGTGAGATTGCATGGATTACCTAGGAGTATAGTTTCAGACAGAGATACAAAGTTTGTTGGATACTTTTGGAAAACACTTGGAAGAAGATGAAGATAGATTTGAAGTTCAGTTCAAGATTTCATCCATAGACTGATGGACAGACAGAGGTAGTGAATAGGAGTTTGGGAAACTTGTTGAGATGTTTGGTTGGAGAAAAGGCAAGAAGTTGGGACTGGATTCTTTCACAAACAGAATTTGCATACAATAATTTAGTAAATAGGAGTACCAAAAGTACACCTTTTGAGATTGTTACGGGAGTGAATCCTAGAGGAGTGACATAATTGAGAGATATGGGTGTGATAGAAAAAAGAAGTGTAGAAGCAGAGTAATTTGTAGATCACATGAAGACAGTGCATAATCAAGTGAAGAGGCATTTGGAGAATATGAACAGCAAATATACGGAGCAAACAGATGAGAAGAGAAGACACAAAGAATTTGTAGTAGGAGATGAAGTGATGGTATACCTGAGAAAAGAAATATTTCCAGTTGGGACATGTAACAATTTGAAGATGAAGAAGTTTGGACCTTGTAGGATACTCATGAAATTTGATTCAGGAAATGCATATGAAGTGGAGTTACTGAAGACATTGGGTATTTCACCTAGTTTCAATATTGTAGACCTCTATTAGTATCATGAAGTAGATTTCAGTGACAACATGGAAGAAGACTTGAAGAAACAGTTACCACAATAAGCACTAGAGAAGATTGAAAACATCTTGGATAGCAGAGTTGGACGCAACACTAGAGGAAGACAATACCAAGAATACCTTGGGATGTGGAAAGGTAGACTAGAAGAAGATTCATCATGGATTTCTCAAGCTGAGGTGGACCATCTTGGTTCTCCCCTAGCCCCAACAAAGTGAGGGACTCACTTTTTTTCAATAACCCTAGATGTCTGATGCAAGAGCATCCCTGGTTCAAGAGCAATCTTGCATCAACCAAAAACATTTGCACTTCAGTTTGTTTGCAGTTCAGTTTGTTTCTTTTCCAGTTCTATTTAGGCAGTCTAGTCAGTAGCAGTTTCTATATTTTGGTCCACATTATATCATAGTTGTATTTTAGATCTTGCGGAGCTGGACTTAGCATCTTGATTCATTTATCTACATCATATCTAGAATTTAGAACATTTGGATAAAGTACCTTAATGTTATCACTATCAGAAGATCGACTGTTTCTCAGAATAGAGCATCTTGATAGTCTTAGATAATCAGCTAAAGGAGAAGACCTACAAAGCATTCCTTGACTTGTGGAGCTTAATGACACATCATTCAATGATCTTTGTTTTGTGGCTGACCTTCCCTGAGATCCATACATCATTCCATTCATTTGCAGAGGCATTCTATGTGTTTAGGTCTGACATATCCGTGTACACATTATAACTCTTCATTGGAGTTTGTGATCTTCCTTGGCTGACATGGAGGAATCTTTTGTACCGGAGATGATATATAAGGATGTAATAGATCCCTAGGAAAGTAGTTAGCCATTGATTCATAATCCTTCTAGTTTAGATTTTGTGCGAAGGGCTTCAAAGCTATATCTTGAGCATATTCTGATATTTTGTAATCAGGCTTGTGATCCCTAATTATAAGCCCACATGTTGTTGACCAATCTGTATTTGAATTCTATGGTATACTGAATGACTGAATCTACATTTGTTTCATATCTTTGAGTTGTTTCTATTGTCTTCACTCTTGCTGCACGGCCTGGACAGTTCATTCTATGAACTCTCCTGCTGTGACTGCAACAATGTCTCTCCCTGTCTATCTATCTCCCCCTTTTATCTCTTATCCCTATCTCTTTTTCTCTATTCCTCTCTCTACCAATATCCCTCTCTTTATACTTCTATTTCTCCCTCTCATTGTCTCTCTTCTTTATCTCTATATCACTCTACCTCTCTCTATATCTCTTTCTCTCATTCTCTCTCTATCTCTCCCCACCTCTCTCCCCCTCTCTCCCTCTCTTTCTCTACATCCCTCTTTCTCTACTCTATCTCTCTTCCTATCTTCCCCACTCTATATCAATCTCCCTCCCTATTATTCTCTCTTCCTCTATCACTCTATCTCTCTTCTCTAGGTTTTCATTCCTCCCTCTCTTTGTCACTCTCTTTCTCTCTCACCATCTCTCTATCCCTCTCCATCTCTATACCTCTCTCTTCCTCTCTATCCCTATACCCATTTCTCTCTCTCTCTCTCTCTCTCCCTCTCTCTTATTTTCTCTATCTATCATTCCCTCTATATATCTTATCTCTATCTCTCTCTCCTTCTCTATCTCTCTTTCTCTATTCCTTTCTCTATCAATATCCCTCCCTCTCTCTCTCCCACTGTCTCTCTATCCCTCACTATCCCTCCTTTCTCCTTTCTCCTCTCTACTCATCTCTCTCTCTTTGTTTAACTCTATTTATCTCCCCTCTTTGTCTCTCTTTCTCGTTCTATATATAAAGATATCTCTCTATATAAAGATATATGTCTCTCTCTCCCCGTCTCTCTCCTTCTCTCTCTACTCATCTCTCTCTATTTGTTTAACTCTATTTGTCTCCTCTCTCTCTTTCTCTCATATAACTATAATATAGATTTTTTTTATTCGTAAGCCAGAGATCACAAGGGGGTGTTGGAATAAACGAAAAATCTCTAATCCAATTGTTAATCATCAAATCACCAAAATATGATACCAATTGGTGAGATACAAGGCTTTGACTACTTCAAAATAGAAATCTAAAAATAAGTTTGCTTAATATTTGAAATACCATGAAAAGATTCAACTTCTTTATGATGCTAAAATCAGCCACTCTAACATTCTTGATAAAACCACATTAAAGATGAACTTATAACAGTAATAACATCACCATAAGATAGTAGCAACAAAGAGGCACAAATCAGCAACATAAGAATGCAAGATCTCACAACACAAGGTAACAATGGAGTAGAAGAATAAACACATAACACAATGTTTACATGGAGAAACCCTTGAGGAAAAAACTCAACCAAGAAGAGAGGCTCAAGTTGCATTATCTTCAAAACAAGATTACAATACATCTACTTCTAATCTCCTTTTCACTCTTCAATCTAGCAGCACATATGTACCTATAAACTGAGATATCCTCACTTCTGTTACTCAACCAAACTTCACTCTCAAGTCTCATATATATACAAAATGAGTACCCACCAAATAAATTCATGGCAGATGGACAAAATCCAATATTTCTATCTTGGGATACACCAAAATCATCTTCTTATATATTCCCTTACACCTGTCATAGGCATTTCCCTAGTATAGGTGCCTAGAACCAAGAATACGAATTCACAAGACAATAATTGATGTCATATGTTGTCATAGAATCTCTTACACAAGTTATGAAAATTGTAAGAACTATCATATATGCTCTTACAAAATTATGACATGTGTCACAACAGCCCAAAAATACATTTCCTTAAGATAGGCACCAAGATTTTCCACCTCGCCTTATTTAATATTTATCAAGATTCCTTGAGCAGTAAAAGTAACTCTATAACAACTTGTTGGTAACTAATTAATTACTAAGGCCAACAAATAATTATTTACCATACCAATAAAAATAATTTACCATTGATGGTGAAACCTTCATCCCTTATGAATAAATTTACAAAATTAACACCCTATCTCTAAGGATGTTGGAACTCTCCAAGAACCTTGTAACTTTCCAAGAATAGTGGAAACTATGCAATAGGATTTACAAGGTTGACGGCACCTTAATCCCAACATTCTCCCACTTGACATCATACATTGTAAATACATATCCATAGGAAAAATCAACAAGGGAAAAACATCCCTTAGCCAACCATGTACCATTGATTCTTCAACATGGTTTTGTGCTCCAATAAGATACCTACAAAAGAAACCATGATAACCACCATTCCAATCAAGAAACCCTCACATCATATTACCCATGATAGGACAAGGAACATGCCAAGGTGAAACATATCAACTGTCACTAAAACCTACACCAATCTATACATGAACACAAGCATCAAATTCAAATGATAACAAATGACTTTGAGTGACTGCGACACTCATACCAAATTGGAATAGAAACCATAAGAAGTTGCTAGCTCATCCAAACTATCCATATCTCAAACTAGGGTAAACAAACTATCATAGGTAGAACTTCATGCTATCAACATAACAACCCAAATCTGTAAACAAGTCCCTATATATCTACCATCCTACAAAAGAAGACTCCAAGATAATAACACACATAGACATGCAATAGAAAACCTTTGAAGTAACTCATTTCAGTAAAGTGTAATCAGTCCAAGAGAGGTGTCATTCCCATATAGAACACATATACCTTCCAGAACTCCCACTGCACATGTCAAATCTGAAAATAAGATCATAGAATTAACAAATCCTCCTATAGAACTTCACATAGAGGATGTGGCTAACTCCTCTATCATAGTATCAAACAAGCATACAATGATATGAAAAATACATCTCTCATTGCCAATCCAAATAACTCTCCCAAGTCCTCCAACCAATGAAGAAAGAGATCAAGGAGCTACCAAACTATTGTCAAAAAATAATGAAGTACAAACAACACATGACTCCATTCAAAACCTCAACTCCATAAACATAAGAACCTTTAGGAAGAAGACAATATACTATGAAATAGAGACCTTGCAAATCAAACCATGTCCTTATATCACAGTAACATGTGCCAAACTATGTAAAGTAAGATCTCCTTCAACACTTCCAAACTAACAGGATATCAACATCTAACCATTCAACTTAAATGAAAATATGGTAGAAATAGATGTAAATCTCTCACAGAAAGTAGATCAAACTAGCCAAACATTCCCACAACATAAGGGAATATGCTGAAAGCCACTAACCATCTCCTGTACCTCTCCTACCAAATTCTCAGAACTAACCCAAGTTCAATATTACAAGGAGAACAACAGAAATACATAAAATCATGTATCTACTTCTCAACAAGCCCTCAGAACTCAACTTTCAAGACTAATGGACAAGAGAAGACAAGATACATATAAAGAATGCATCTAATAATTAGGCAGACAACACCTCTTAGATCATTTACCTACCGAGTAGACCAAGAGTGGGATACAAGATTGTCATGTGCATACAATACCAAGCAATATAAGCTTTCAATAAAGACAACCTTATCATCAGGTCTATGATGGACTCACATCCATTTCTAGGTGTAGGTTCCTCGGTCTTTACTGTTGAAAAAATTTCATAATCATTCCAACACATTTCTCTTAACATAAGAAATACCCAACCTAACCCAAGTCTCTCTAGTATCCATGAGCATCCACCAATCAATCCATGCCCACTTCAAATGCAACCTACAAAATCATGAAGCTCCAAGAAAATGATTAATACTCAAAACCAAAGAGAACTACATCCTCTCCAAAGGAATAATTATAACACCTTTACCAAAGACTCTAAGGGTCCTCCATGAAACAAGATATTAAAACCTCTTCAAAATTACATGAAGATAACCAATCTTGCCAAAGCTCCTAGTGAACTGTGATACCGATCTATACATGGAAACAAGATATCAAACCATCACTATCAAAAGCTCCCACTGAAATATGTAACTAAGCTATCCATGACATTGTGATAACCATCTCCTAAATGAAGATCATCCATGGCCTCAACACAATCAAAGAATCCGCTATAAACGACACATCTCCCAAAAGGTTGAGTAAACCATAATCTCCAAACCAGGAAGATTATGCATCCTATGTCAATAGAACTAAAGATGTCAATAAACCCTCATTGCAACCTAATGGAAGAATCCAAGAGCTCCTTATGACACCAACAACTATGTTACAAAAGATCATCCATCTTCTAACCAAAGATTATCCATGGCTCACTACACACTGCAACAACATTAGTTTAGAACCAAAAATCTTGAAAACTGAGAAGACAAAACATACTATGTAACTACACAAAACTCCCACTAAAAGTGATACTAATCTATGCATGGTATCATGATGAACATCATTACCAAAAACTTCACTAAAAGTGAACAGAGCTTCTCATGAACCATAACTTACTGCTATAGATTCTAATGAACAACTATATCAGGTACTCTAAACCATCCTTTTGTCTCACTGCAATAAACATACCAATGTAATCGAGGTGACCAAGAAGAGGCCAACCAAACAAAATCCTCATCAGATAGTTTACAAGATCTGCATTCATGCAACATCTCAAAGGAGAAAAAACATGGTCAGTGCTCCAATCTCAAATAACTAAAAAATAGATTCAACCCCACATCAATAACATGCAAAACAAAGATAACCAGGAATAACATGTAGATTTCCAAGACTCAAACACCAGGATCAACACTAGACCTGATTTGCGAAACAAATCCACATCAGAGTAACCATAGATCATAAGAACTGAACAAGAAGTCTTGCAAATCTGTAATTGTTTCCATCTAGAATGCTCTAAGAGTCCAAATATAATCTTTCCACAAATCTACAAACCACATATTTTTGTTTACATGCAAAACCTGCAAAACCATCTCTCTATAAATATTAAATCACTTAAACATCTAGACATTCACACTATTGGTGCCTGCATGAACATTCAAGTTTCAAGCAATTAATTTTGCAAGCACCTTCCCGAAAAGCCAAAAAATTCTAAGTCAGGGAAGATTACCCTGATATTCTTGCGGGGGGTCATATTTCTAATATGACCTGATCTTCCACCCGGGGGGTGATGTTTCAAATATCAGTCATCTTGGTTCACTTGATCCCGAAGTGTGGACGTCAATTTTTCATGAGGTTCGATATTGCCTATCTAACAGTTTCATGTATCTTGCAGGGGGGTGATATTTCCAAATATCAGTCATATTCAAAGATCACCCCGATGTTACAACAAAGCTACAGTTCACCCTGATATTCCGCGGGGGGTCATATTTCTAATATCGGTCATCTTACGAAGATCCCCCTGATATTGCAATATGATGGTGACATCATCAAGATCCGGTGGGGTGCATCATGTGGTCTTCGGCATGATGTTATTAGTAGGTATTATGAGGGTCTCACCGATCGCTAATGAGGATATGAGTATGATGATGGCGTGATATGATCAGGATGTTCATCGGTGAAGTATTTGGTATGAATATGAGTAGGAGGATCTTTCTCTGATGCATCAGGTTGCATCGATGAGGATGGTCATTGGGGTGATATTTCTTATCAGGGTGATATTTCTGATAAGGGCGATATTTCGCATCAGGGTGACGTGAGATATCAGGGTGATATTACATGTTGGGTGATCATGCAGGTGGATTGTCATGCAGGAGGCAGTATCGGTGCAGATGAGGAGATATCATGATGAGGTCTAAACTGGCGTCGTCAGGAGCAAAATCACTGACTATCATATATGCTCATGGCCTAGTTTATAAAGTGTTGAGGAGGTCGCTGCGGGGTGAATGTGGGATAATTAGTTCCCACAAGATTTGAAAAATCAAGGTCATATTTCTTGGCGGGAAATTTTCTAAGGCGCACAGTCCATTGCATTTCCCAAGGTTGTGGGTTGGTATGCCTTTAATGGCAGATGTTACAGAGGTATGGGTGAAGTCATGGATGGATCAACCACTAGATTGAAAATGTGAATCCCTAGGCAGTGGTGCAGGGCTCGAAACCCCCTGTCTCCTCCTCTACCTGCTGCATTCAATGTTGAGCGCCATTTTCTCATGATGTACTATATCTGGTGAATTTTGAGTCAACCATGTACTTTTAATGTTGAGTGCACCTTCCTTGTTGTATATAGCAGGCTATGTTACTCATTTGCTGTTGTTGAAGAATTGGGCATTTTTTTGTGTGAATAGCGAAAAACAGGGTATCTCCTTGCTGTTCTATCTCATTTTTGGAGTTTATGACTTGCATCATGAATCTATATTGTAGATATTCTTAGTTTCATTATTGTTTAAATATAAAAAATGCATTGTGCATGTGTTTATCTATCTGTCTCCATGTGTTGTTAAGGGTTTCATAGATTCTAGGATACAGGTTTCTGTATTGCATGCTTAATCTTTAACTTCCATTCAAGGAGTGGATTAAATTGTTTTAGGTGAAGTATGGAGAAGGTTGTATGTCAGCTGGGATATATGTAAGTAGAGACAGTTAAATAGTTATCCTTGGGTGATGTTTGTAAGGCAAGCATCAATCTAACCCCTTGAAACTTGAATCCAATATGCAATCCATTCTTTTGTATATGTCTAGTTGACTCCTTGCCCTAAGATAGGCACCGGTCTGCTCCTGGGTTAGTATTTATGATCCAAAACCCGTTGTCTTGCATCCAAAACATAAAATCCATCTTTTCATAACTTCCACCTATTAGTTTGTAGGAGTAGGATTAGGACACCTACATACTCTCATCCCTAACCAGCCAGATATGTCCAAGAAAGTTGCCAACCTTGTGATTTATCACACAAATCTTGGTCCATACATGAGAGTATTCTTCTTGTTATTGTAAAGATAAATCTTTCTGTCATTGGGCAAGTCAATGTTACATCTTTAGCTATAGGGATACCCCCCTTGGTGCGGCAGAACCAGAAGTGAAGGGGAGGCAGCTCACGCAACCTCCTGTATCTGTTGGCTGAATCTGCCTATGCATTGGAGCTGGCAAACCCTCTGCCGATTCAGAAACCAACAAATTTGGTGACTCTACTGGGGAGTTTGGTTTAAAAGATATATTTGTGGCCCATTTGAGTCACCAACAAAATGGCGACTCTACTGGGGAGATTAATGTCATATCCATAAAGTATGAGTCTAAGAGATTGAAGAATCAAACCTGGAAGTGCCTTGTTGTAGTAAATTTAAAGTTTTGTGTGTGGCTCTGCTGTTAGAGAACCCAGAAAGAAAAGAAACGAATTTTCAGCTTCATGCCATGTGAAGCTCATTCCTCTGCCAAGGAGGTGGCGACTCTATTGAATGAACCTATCAGCAGCTGCAACATATCTAGGTATTTATATAAATTGTAAAAAAGATTTCCTATTTGGTGAAATAGCACTGGTTATGAGGGAAATGTTGGTGAAACTTGCATGCTTTTGTATTTATTGAGAACATAGTTTGTATTTTTCAAGTGAAGCATGCAATATTGTTGAAAATACTCATTTAGAGGACTTTAGGCAAGTTGAAACAACAATTTGTATTTTAAAGGCCTAACGTCATTGTGATTGAAAATTTGAGTTGAGAGGAGGGTTGCACACAAAAGGATGTATTATCAGCCCATGCACCCTTGTGAGGTGTCAAATGTAATGATGTGTAGTAATCAATCCCAACCATGTAATAAAGGAGGTTTCAACATTGATAGATATAAGCCCATAAATTTTAATGGCATTTGTGGTTATCCAAATACTTTTCCACCTAAAATTAGAAAGTATTTGCCCAGATTCAATGGTATACATGATGAATCAGCTGAGAGGCACTTGGAGCATTTTTTAAATGTGATAGATGACTTTGATATTGACCATGAAGATGTAGTTATGAGATTATTTGTTCAATCTCTAGATGAAGATGCAAGGGATTGGTTCACCTACCTTCCAGCATACTCTGTCAGCTCTTGGCAAGAATTCAGGTCTGCATTCTTAGAACAATATGGTGAAAGAATAGCTGAATATACAATCATTAGTGATTTTATGTATATCCATATTGAAGAAGGTGAGTTGGTCCCAGCCTTTAACCTCAGATTTATGAAGGCGTTGAATAGAATACCAAAATGTATGAGACCTAATGATGCATTGTGCCTAGTTGTCTATTTGGGAGCATTTGATGAGAAAATGAGCTATAGATTGAGAGATAAGGAGCCCACTACATTGCATCAGGCACATCAATTTGCAGTAGACATTGAAAATAATTGGAAGTATGGAATTCAAAAGGGTTATTTTTCTAAAAAATTTTACTATCTTGCACTCCCCAATGTTGATGAAAGACATAATTTATATGTTGAAAATGAATGTCAAGGCACTCACACCCCTATTATCCTTGTTTATATATCATTCCAAGTTAATGATGACTCTGCCATAGAAGAGGATGTCCTGATTTGCCCAGCAAATGAAGTTGATTATAATGATTTTTCAAGTAACATTCACATGCCAGTCCTCAGTAAAGAGCCTTCATGTTTAAATGAACCAGTTGTGCAAAGTTGTGATCATATGGATCAAGAGTCAATATCAGTTTCATCAAGAAGTATTAGAGGGATGGAAAATGATATAAATAGTTCAACTTTAGAGTGCATTGAAGTAGCAGAAATCTTGTATGTGGGGCAATCAGATGATAAAGATGATATCCATGATCAGTTCATGGATCAGGTTTGTTCTTCTTATGACTATGGGTTTGTCAATGATAAAAAAGAGGTGGATTGTCATGAAGAAGAAACAGAGGCCTTTGCAGTAAGTATGAATCCCCTTTATGATGAGCCTCTAGATGCATTGAACATTGTGAGTCCTGACCTTCATTGGTGCAGAATTAACCCTCTTTTTGAGGATGATGATGAATATGAGGAGATAGCTGGCATAGGTGTTGCATCAGTTTGTGAAAAGGGGGACATATGAGTCAAAATCAAATATCTACAGCTCTTGTGAAGATAGTATGGATTTGCAAACTGTGGATAATGTATGTTTATCATCATTTGGTTCAGACATGTGCAACTATGGGTGTGTGGATCAAGATTTGTTTTCAATGTCAATAAGTGGTATAAATGATATTGAAGGTCTCATATATTTTGAATGTTTTCAGTTTATGGATCAGCTGGATGAGTGCCTGGCAATGTGCAATAGCCAGATAGACAGTGAGGAATGCCAAGTGCAACATGATATGCTGTTTGAGGAATATAACATACATATGTTACCTAATGCTGAAGAATACTATAATGTGTATGGTTATATATCTAATTTTGAAATCTAGAGTGAGAAAGGCAATACTGCAAGTGGCAAGTTTTCAAAGATGGTGAAGCATGCAATTGACAGGATCAACATATGGGAAGTCTATCTTGGTGTTTTCAGTCATGGTTGGGATCATTCATATTGGAATCAGGCATTTGACAGAAGGAGATTATGGTTCTTCATTTTTGGCTGCCCAGGACCGCCAAAATAATGTTTAAAAGGTGTGATTTATGATACAGATTGGCGCAGTATTTGACTCTGTGCCCAATGGATAAAGATTGGTCTACATCCCAGAGATCTATGGTTCTCACCATGCCTACAAGAGGCATGTGTCCCAAGATAAAGCCACCATTGGTGCCTACATGAACATTCAGGTTTCAAGCAATTAATTTTGCAGGTACCTTCCTGAAAAGCCAAAAAATTCTAAGTTAGGGAAGATTACCCTGATATTCTTGCGGGGGGTCATATTTCTAATATGACCTGATCTTCCGCCCGGGGGGTGATGTTTCAAATATCAGTCATCTTGGTTCACTTGATCCTGAAGTGCGGACGTCAATTTTTCATGAGGGTTGATATCTGCCTGTCTAACAGCTTCATGCATCTTGCGAGGGGGGTGATATTTCCAAATATCAGTCATATTCAAAGATAACCCCGATGTTACAACAAAGCTACAGTTCACCTTGATATTCCGCGGGGGGGTCATATTTCTAATATCGATCATCTTACGAAGATCCCCCTGATATTGCAATATGATGGTAACATCATCAGGATCTGATGGGGTGCATCATGTGGTCTTCGGCATGATGTTATCAGTAGGTATTATGAGGGTCCCGCCGATAACTAATGAGGATATGAGTATGATGACGACGTGATATGATCAGGAGGTTCATCGGTGAAGTATTTGGTATGAATATGAGTAGGAGGATCTTTCTCCGATGCATCAGGTTGCACCGATGAGGATGGTCATTGGGGTGATATTTCTTATTGGGGTGATATTTCTAATAAGGGTGATATTTCGCATCAAGGTGATGTGAGATATCAGGGTGATAGTACATGTTAGGTGATCATGCAGGTGGATCGTCATGTAGGAGGCAGTATCGGTGCGGATGAGGAGATATCATGATGAGGTCTAAACTGGCATCATCAAGAGAAAAATCACCGATTATCATATATGCTCACGGTCTAGTTTATAAAGTGTTGAGGAGGTCGCTGTGGGGTGAATGTGGGATAATTAGTTCCCACATGATTTGAAAAATTAGGGTCATATTTCTTGGTGGCAAATTTTCTAAGGTGCATAGTCCATTGCATTTCCCAAGGCCACAGGTTGGTATGCCTTTAATGGTGGATGTTACAGAGGTATGGACGAAGGCATGGATGAATCAACCACCAGATTGAAAATGTGAATCCCCAAGCAGTAGCGTAGGGCTCAAAACCACCCTGTCTCCTCCTCTACCTGCTGCATTCAATGTTGAGCACCAGTTTCTCATGATGTACTGTATCTGGCAAATTTTGAGTCAACCATGTACTTTTAATGTTAAGTACACCTTCCTTGCTATATATAATAGGCTATATTACTCATTTACTATTGTTGAAGACTTGGGCATTTTTTTTGTGTGAATAGCAAAAAAAGGGTATCTCTTTCCTGTTCTATCTCATTTTTAGAGTTTATGAGTTGCATCATGAATGTATATTACAGATATTCTCAGTTTCATTGTTGTTTAAATATGAAAAATGCATTGTGCATGTGTTTATCTGTCTGTCTCCATGTGTTGTATGCATTCTCTTCTTTTGAATCTGGTTGCTAAGGGTTTCATAGATTCTAGGATATAGGTTTCTGTATTGCATGCTTAATCTTTAACTTCCATTCAAGGAGTGGATTAAATTGTTTTAGGTGAAGTATGGAGAAGGTTGTATGTCAGCTGGGATATATGTAAGTAGAGACAGTTAAATAGTTATCCTTGGGTGATGTTTGTAAGGCAAGCATCAATCTAACCCCTTGAAACTTGAATTCAATATGCAATCCATTCTTTTATATACATCTAGTTGACTCCTTGCCCTGAGATAGGCACTGGTCTGCTCCTGGGTTAGTAGTTATGACCCAAAACCCCTTGTCTTGCATCCAAAACATAAAACCATCTTTTCATAACTTCCACCTGTTAGTTTGTAGGAGTAGGATTAGGACCCCTACATACCGTCATCCCTAACAAGACAAGTATGTCAAAGAAAGTTGCCAACCTTGTGATTTATCACACAAATCTTGGTCCATACATGAGATTATTCTGCCTGTTATTGTAAATCTAAATCTTTCTGTCATTAGGCAAGTCAATGTTACATCTTTAGCTATAGGGATAGCCCCCTTGGTGTGGCAGAACCAGAAGTGAAGGGGAGGCAGCTCACACAACCTTCCATATCTGTTGGCTGAATCTACCTATGCATTGGAGCTAGCAAACCCTCTGCTGATTTGAAAACCAACACACACCATATATGTCATCTGAAATAGTGAAATATCACAAATCTACAAATCCATAACTTTTCGAAATAAGAAACTATAAAACCTACATATCCAAAATAACATGAATATGAACAAGGAGGAACCAAGTTGTCCAGGACTTTCCATATAAAAAAATACTAACTCCACAACCCACATGCAACCGGTTGCAAATCATATAATGCTTTCATGTAACCAAGGGCTAAAACCATGAATCCAACATAAGCACTCCATACTATAGTCCAAAAAATAAATGTTCTTCCATGTAACTAGGGCACCACCCAACATGAACACCCATTCACTTCATATGACCATAGTAAAGGAACATAACCACCATGCAAGAGGATACTCACATATTGAATGTTCTTCCATGTAACTAGAGCACCACCCAACATGAACACCCATTCACTTCATATGACCACAAGGTAAAGGAACATAAACACCATGCAAGAGGCTACTCACATATTGCCAAACTTGAGCTCCAGGTCACCACTCTGTAAGGAACAAACACATGACCAACTCCATGAAGATCCATAACCCTGAGTCTCAAGAGCCCAACATAGATTCTATTGACAATATCCATCCAAGAGTTAGACACCATGGCTTCCAATCTCACAGATTTTCAAAACAATTCCAACATACATAACATCCACTCTAGCCCAAAAACCTCCAACATTCTACAATTCCTTCCAACAGATTCACAAGCTTTACAAGCTAAATTCAAAAAATGGGGAATACCTAGAACCAAATTACCATGAATCTATCACACACAAGTACATGCAAGCAACATACAAGTCCATGCAAGTACATGCAAGCACATGCAAACACATGCAAGAAACATGCAATTACATGCAACTCACATGCAAGAACATGCAAGCACATGCAAACCATGGAACAACCTTAAGCTCTAATACCAATTGTTAGAATAAACAAACAATCTCTAATCCAATTGTTAATCATCAAATCACCAAGATATGATACCAATTGGTGAGATACAAGGCTTTGACTACTATAAAATAGAAATCTAAAAATTATGTGCAAATCTAAAAATAAATTTGCTTAATCTTTGAAATACCATGAAAAGATTCAACTTCTTACCACTCTAACATGCTTGATAAAACCACCTTAGATGAACTTATAATAGCAATTACATCACCATAAGATAGCAGCAACAAAGAGGCACAAATCAACAACATAAGAATGCAAGATCTCACAACACAAGGTAACAATAGAGCAAAAGAGTAAACACATAACACAGTGTTTACATGGAGAAACCCTTGTGGGAAAAAACTCCACCAAGAAGAGAGGCTCAAGTTGTATTATATCCAAAACAATATTACAATACATCCACTTCTAATCTCTTTTTCACTCTTCAATCCAACAACACCTATGCACCTGTAAACTGAGATATCCTCACTTCCGTTACTCAACCAAACTTCACTCTCAAGTCTCATATTTATATAAAATGAGTACCCAACAAATAAATTCATGGGAGATGGACAAAATCCAATATTTCTATCTTGGGATACACCAAAATCATCTTCTTATAGATTCCCTTACACCTGCCATAGGCATCTTCCCAATATAGGTGCCTAGAACCAAGAATAGGAACTTACAAAACAATAATTGTTGTCATATGTTGTCATAGAATCTCTTACACCTTATAACAATTGTAAGTTGTCATAGATGCTCTTAAAAACTTATGACATGCATCATAACATCCCAAAAATACATTTCCCTAAGATAGGCACCAAAATTCTCCACCTCACCTCATTTACTACTTATCAAGATTCCTAGAGCCTGGTAAAAGTAACTCTGTAACAACCTGTCAGTAACTAATTATTTAATGAGGCTAGTAAATAATTATTTATCGTACCAGTAAAAATAATTACCATTGATGGTCAAACCTTCATCCCTTATGAATAAATTTATAAATTTAACACCCTATCTCCAAGGATGTTGGAACTCTCCAAGAACCTTGGAACTTTCCAAGAACAGTGGAAACTATGAAATAAGATTTACAAGGTTGATGGCACCTTAATCCCAACAGGGTGACCTCCTCCCCATCAACATACTCAACTTATAATCCACTTAGTCAACTCAACCAACTTAGAAGCCACATAGATGTTACTTGGAGGATTCGAACTTGGATCTCCATCTTGAAACCCTATGGCCTTGCCATTTAAGCACAACCCTATTCACAAACTATAATATAGACTTTATTTAAAAAATAAATATATAATTTAATCATTACAAGTTACAACTTGGACAATAAGCATGGAGACCTAATTTTTGTAGATGGAATTGTTATATACCTTATTATTTATAACACTTCATAATAAATCAAATTTGATTTAATCTTAAATCTTTCTAATGCAGAGAATGACTTAAGGTTTCCTTTATATGTGTAGGGCTTGTTGGTTCCCAAAATTATTACAATCCAAAACCCTAAAACATTTCAAAAATCACCTAGGCTAGGGGTGTCGTCAAGGTGACTAAAAGAGAATTATCAACACGGTAATGGGGATTCTGGTCAACTGACAGGAGTGGGTAGACTCCTCTACACTTCAAGCTCAGCTTAAACTCTAGAGGGATATTCCAAGGGGTATACCTAAATAGATATTTAGTTCAAACCAAATGAATGACTAAAAGTAAATGAACAACCAAGACCAAATTGTTGTTTTGGCCCCAAAGACTATCACTGAACCAAGAACAACTAGCTGACACAAAACCTCTATATAGTTGATTCAACTATGTGATTGTACATGCACAAGAAAGATGGTTGTTTCTCCTAAACCATGAGTGAATGATTTGTTTGATTTAAAAGATGTGAGATTGATCCATGACAAGGTGTTGATGTACCTCATCATTTAATCTATTTTTAGATGTCAAAAACCAGGGCTGTGTCTACGGCTGTCTACAACTAGGGATTCTATAGTTACCAGTTTATAGCTAATCCTAATTTAAAAAAGAGATTAATCTATCTGCTTGTTGAATAAATGTAATGAATGCTGGAAAATAGAATAAAATAGGAAATTTACTTAAAGCAAAGAAACAATAACATGCATCTATCTATTAAAATAGGAAACACCTTTATAAGAGAAAACTAAAACAATAAAATAGTGGTACTAGCCTCCTGCCTGAGTGGTGAGAGTGGGCCCTTGCTCCACACCCTTGAGGCTGAAGGCTATAGTAGGAAATCAACACAAAAGATCACAACTAAATTCAGTCCAATTCATTCATTTCTACATTCATGAAAATATGGCTATCATAGAACTGAGATCTCTGAGAGTCAAAATAATTTTATCATCATATATCTTCTACTATTTCTAAGAGTATATATAAAAATGAGTGATGATATATCACTGAACTTATCTACCAGTCTTTCTATGAGATGACACCATCTCTTTATTGTACTTAACTGTCTAACTTATGAAAAATAACCATGTGAGAAAGGTAGACTTGAGTGGAACAGAAGTCCACTCAGAAGTCTAAGTTTAAGTCTTAATACTCTTGGGCATCAAAGCCCTAAAAATAAGGATATTGGATTAGTTCAGTTCGTAACTCATGCAAAATCTTTGAAAAGATAAAACTTCAGCAGTTTAACTAATAGTTGACCCTTCACCACTCAGGTGATGCTTTGAGTGAAGTGAGGGGTATTAAGATCGCTGCTGAGAGTGTCTGGTCGGTAGCTCTACTTGGAAACATGCCCTGCTCTTAGGAGGCACCAGAGATAGTTGTTCCTATCTGCAGCTCCAAAGATACTCCAGACTCTCACAGAGCTCCAGAGAGGCATTCCCCATATCTTCAAAACTTCAGGTGTCATGGTTCTTTGGTATTGTCTCTAGAGATCATTGAAGACGATCTCCAGAGATGCACAAAATCGCTGTTCCTGGCATCTACACCTGTTGATTCAAAAAGAGAGAGAAGTTTTGCATTTTTCCATCAATTCCACGCGCATTAGTCACTTAATCAGAAATTCTAATCTTAAGTAATCTATCTTAATTAATCACAAAATAGAACGATCTTGCTAACTTATTTGGGTGCAGACACTAGGAAAGATGAACTGAGAGGGGAAAAATAGAGGCAAAAAGATGCATTTCATGAGTGCAATTTGGCACTCATCATCCCCCCCATACCTAAGGTTTGGCAGGTCCTCCTGCTTTTCACATTCTGGATTTATTTTGGTGAAGCAGCCTGTCAGTCAATCTATAATCCTGAAGATAGGTGGTCCAAGTGGTTCTGTTGGTGTTACCATTTCCTCTGTACTTATCAACTTGCTTCAAACAGTTCTTCAATTTTTCATCTTCCAGCTATTTTGCCTAGACAGGGAGTGGTTCAATTATTAGAGGGGGCCTGAACTATCCACCTATCCATTCTTGTTTATGTGTATCCATTAGTTTGGATATCAACTTTGCCTTTCTCATGAATAATCTCAGGTTTGCAGGGGTGACCACCTCTCTAAGTTTCTGCTCTGGGGTCAAAATATTCCATCTCCTCTTTGCTACAACAAGTACGAAATTTGCTAAATTAACCATAAAAAGACCAAAGTCAATGGAGCATTCCTGCAAACTTTTCAGGTATAATGGCAACATTCTAGTTGAATTTTCAGGATGATAGATAAGGGACCTGAATTGGGTCCGAAGAGCAAAAGGATTGGGACATTCTTTCCTGATGAAGAGATCTATTTTTAAATCCTTTTGAAGATGATTTTACATCCTTTCGTTCTAGATCTGGTGGTTTCTCATTAAGGACATGAATGCCTTAAGCTGGCATTCTCCCACAAAGTTATTAATAATGAAGGCTATATCATTAATACAGAACCCATGCAGGTATAATTCACATAGGAAGTTTTTGTCCTCATCATTGCTCCTGGTGTAAGCTGCCATGAATCCTTCTGTTGTTTCAGTATCCTCAGTTATGTCAGATAGGACTAAGGAGAGTTTCCTTTGTAGTACCCTTTCCTGTAAGAACATTGAATAGCTACCACTTGGAGGCCTATAGGATAGAATTTCTGAGGAAAGGGAGGCCATTTTAATGATTTTGCCTTCCAAAGTTGCTATTCTTTCTGCTCTGCCAGTGACTGCCCTTTGTAACTGCAACATTGGCTTGGAGGCCTCAAATTTTCTACACCTTTTCTCCCAATGAAACAGGGCTTTAGGAATGTCAATGGGGATTGGACCCACATAGGCATCTATTTGAATTTCCTGCTCATTGGTTGCCCTTGGGCCAGACAATTCTTGAATATATTCTTCTTGGTCATCCAGGCTATTATTGGCCCAAGTTAACTGTTTATCCTAGCTTTGTACCTTCTCAATCAGTGCTGCCATTATTGTGAGGCCGTTATCTCTGGCCATGGTGAGCTCAGAAACCTTCTGTGCTGCTTCTTTCTCTTTTTCTTCCACCCATTTGGCTGCCTCACATTTCTGTGCTTCCAACTCTACCTCTTTCTCTTGGATGATTTTATCCTTGCTTTGGAGGTTTGTTTGGATATTTGCAATAGTTTGTTTCAGCTCCATCTCCACCTCTACTCTGACCTTCTTGAGGTCAGTAATAATTGAATTCTTTCCCTAGAGCATTCTTTTTAAATTTTCAATTTCTTCCATCAATTGTTGTTTTGTTGAAATTTCTATATCCTCTTGGTCAGAGGGATGAGATAGAGTTTCTGCCTCTGTTTCTGTGGCTATTGGTTGATCATCAAGGTTATCCATGGCCATATGTCCTATTCTTCCTAATGTATCCATTTGCCCTGTTCCTCCTTCTTCAGTCTTCCTGTCCTGAGTATCCTCTACTGCTACTGGCTCTGATGAAGGCCTAGCTTTATTCTCACATGTTCTCAACTCCAGGATTGTCTCAGCGAGCAGGGCAGTATCCTTCTTAGCTTGTGAGAGTTGTTTCTTCCTTTTGCTTCTTCGGAGCAAAGGTGGGGCTAGTGCCTCTGGAGCAGGTCTCCCTTCCTCAGAATCAGAGGAAAGAGTAAAAGTTTGTAAGTTTCTTGTCTCTGGAGCACATGGTGGTATTGAAACTAGACTTGACTCCACATGAATAGGTGGTGCTGGAGAATTTTCACTTTGCTTCCTCTTCCTGACTAGAGGGATCTCATCTGAATCATGGGATGGTTCTTCAGCCCACCACTTTTTCTCAATTCCCTATCCTGACCTTTCCTCTGTTAATTCCTTAGGCCAAGATTCCTCAGGTAGAGTCATCTTTCGCCTGACTGATCGAGTCATGTATAGGGTTTGTGTAGGAGTAGGTTCTTCAATTTGTTTGCCTTTCCTCTTTTTGTCAGGAATAGGGGCTGCAGATGACGTAGCCTCTTGTGAGGGTGACTTCCCTTTGTGAACAACTGTGGAGGAGGCTGAAGGCTCAGTTTCCTTATCTTGGTGAGAAGGAGAACTCTCACCTTCTTGTTGTGCTATTTCTGGTTCTCTGACCAGGGGGTTGTGCTCAAGAAATTTTTGCAATAGTTCTTCTCCATTGGCCTGAGATAGGAAGTGGTGCTTGACTACCAGAAAGATGAGGCCATGATGTTTCATGGGTCCCTTATTTTGCTAATATTTCTCTGCAGTTGCCTTGATGGCAGAATACAAGAAATTGGGGATATTTTGGCTATACTCAAGGTGCCTATTTCCATGTCTGAGAAAAATTAGCATTTTCATGATTGGCCCTAAAACTATAGAGAATTGGCCATCACAAGTAAAGTACTTCATTAACCAGGTAGCAACAGATGCCCAAGGGTTTGGGAGTGTGGACCTCAAAATTCCTTTGACTTCATTCTTATTCGTATGTAATTGAATAGCAGGTTCACCACAAACAGAAAAATTTCTAATTAAATCAGTGTATAAGGTTTTCAGGTGGTAGAACCTCTCACCTTGTTTGGGAAGTCTAGAAATGTGGCTGATAGTTGCTGAGGAGAGATTGATTTGGTTTCCTCTCATAGTTGTCTATTTGTCTCTTAAATTCCTAAGGAATTCGTCCACAATATCCTTCTGAAACCCTTCGAATTTGTCTAGGAAATCTAACCATCTAGTAGCCCTTAAAATGTTTGTTGTAGCTGCATCCTTCAGAAGACCTGCAGTATTTTCTGGCTCAGACTTTTTCTTGACTCCCATTGCTGAATTGATGCCACCTTCTGTGTTTATTCTTTTACCTCCCCAATCTGCAGTCTATCTTTCCCTCTTATCTCTGTGGGCTCCAGAGTATTGTTCAAATTATTCTGTAGACTCCAGAGAATTGTTTAATTTACCTTATGCTTCAGTCTATTCCAAAGGTTTGAATGAGGGATGCTATTTTTTTCAATCTAGGCTTATGCAGATGGGTTAAGGGACCAAGGCAGCCATAAATGTAGTAGACTGACAAGGCACTCCAGAGGTAAGGTGGCATTAAGGCACAGATGGCGGCATGGTCGGATGTGAAGGAGGAAATGATGGCGGAAGAACGTGTCATCATGGCAGCACCCAAAACAGAAAGACAGGACAGTTACTAATAATGATTAATTAAAGACAGATTTACCTGGATCAGTTTTAATGATGAGGCGATGTACATGGGAGAAATGTTGTGTCATTCTGGAAACTGCACGCATCGTGGCAATTGAGCAGCAGCTTGAGATGACGTCCACTTCCCACTTGTATGCGACCAACAATCATTGCGCTGAGTGGTTCAAAAATTGATGCCCTTAGGTGATGTCAACGCTGGCTCGTGGATAATCCTACAAATGATTATTATTCTAATTTAATTACTCTTTGTGATGAAGTAGAGGATGAGTCATGACGACCTCATCATATGATTTGTCTACTTTACCACCTAGAGAGGTGGGTCCCTCCCTTATTATGGAGACTGACGGTGTTATTAACAGAGTGCTGAAGATGCTCCTAATTGGAAAGCGCCAGAGGTGCTCCCGTTTGGGAAGTGCCGGAGATGCATTGGGCCAACTTCTGGTAACTTATCATATCTGGACCTTAATTATTTCAACTGTCCTAAAGAAGGGAACCATCATTTTACTGGTTTTCAACTCCCTTGGCTGAGAAAGACAGCCATATGCTGGTTTTCCATCTTTCTCTATATTTTTTTTTAGAAGGCAGCCATTGCTGGTTTTCAACCTCTCTTTTTTTTATTTTAGAAGGTAACCATTGCTATTTTTCAACCTTTCCTTTTTTTTTTTTTTTTTAAGAGTCAGAATAATTCAATCCAACATCGTGACAGAGGAGGTATCCCCTGTATCAAAACACAGATTATTCAGAAACTCTTCTTTAGTAGATGGTCTTTTCTAGAGCCTGATTCGGTGACCATTTACTAGAAATGTGTTTGTGCTCCCATCAATCGGTTGCAATAATACAGTTATATTTTCAAACACATCCTTTATTTGATAAGGACCCAGCCAGTGAGTCTACAATTTCCCCTTGAATTCTTTGAATTTAGAATCATAAAGAAGAACCCAATCTCCTTGTTGAAATGTCCTCCTCTTAATGTGTTGGTCATGCCATTGCTTCCTCTGGTATTGAACCAGTTCTATTTGCTGAATGGCTTCTGTCTGAATCTCATCCAACTCATTGAGCTAAAGAATTCTATTTTGCTGAATTATAGACAATCGAAGACCAACATCCAATATAGTTTTAAGCATCTGGAGTTCAAATTCTATAGATAATATAGACTTTTTCCCATAAACCAATTCATATGGTGAAAACTTTGTTGTGGACTTCCAAGTGGTGTTGTAAGCCCAAACTACTTCAGGTAATCTACTAGACCAATCTTTTCTGTTCATTGCCACTATCCTTGTCAGAATATTCTCAAGTTCTCTATTAGTTACTTCTACCTGCCCATTTGCTTGAGGATGGTAAGGTGAATATTTTCTGTGATTGACTTGGTATAAATCTGTGAATGCCTTGATTACCTGTGAAGTAAACTGAGGTCCCCTGTTTGAAACTATTGATCTTGGGGCTCCAAATCTCAAGAAAATTTTATTGTAGAGGAAATCAACAACTTTTTCTTCTCTTGCAAACTATAATGCTTGAACCTCAGCCCACGTAGTAACATAGTCTGTGCACACTAGAATATACTCCTTGCCTGATGATGGTGGTGAAATTGGTCCCACAAAGTCTAAACCCCATTGCTCAAACTGTTCCATCATGACTTGAGGATATAGCAGCATTTCCTGAGTAAAGGTTGGCTGCCCCATCCTTTGGCATTGGTCATAGTAATGCACATACTTCTTTGTGTCTTTATGAAGAGAAGGCCAGTAGTAACTAGCTCCAAGGATCTTGTGGACTGTCATGTGGAAAGAGTAGTGGCCACCAGATGGTTCATCATGACATGCTCTCAACACATCAAAAGTCTCATCAGTCTTTAAGCACCTGCATAGAATGAAATCAGGACCACATTTAAATAGTAAACCATTCAACCATTTGTAGGATAAACTTTTTTTAACTAAACATTTTCTTTGTTTTGAAGTAAAATAGGATGGATACAAGCCTGTAGCTAAAAGATTAGCTATGTCAGCAAACCAAGGTGCAGTAGTGGATATGGTAAAAAGATGTTCATCTGGGAATTTGTCCTCCACTGGTTGGTCTTCTCCTCTTGTATGCAATCTTGACAGAAAATCAGCAACTAAATTAAACTTCCCTGGATTATCAACTATGGTAATATCAAATTCCTGCATTAGCAATAACCACCTGATGATCCTTGCACCTACTATTGGATTATTCATTAGGTACTTGATGGCTGCATGATTAGTGTGCACAAATATTTTATATCCAGTGATATGATGCTTGAATTTGTTTATAGCATAGATAACTGCCAAGAATTCTTTTTCAGTTGTTGTATAATTTCTTTCTACAGAGGTAAGGTTTTTGCTGATGTAATAAATGGCATGCATACTTTCTCCTTCCTCCTTTTGTCCTAAAACTGCCCCAATGGATTCATTTGAAGCATCAGCTTGTATGTTAAATGGTAAAGTCCAATTAGGTCCCCTTAAGATTGGTGTGACAGTAAGCTTCTCCTTCAAAGTTTCAAATGCTGATTGACAGTCTTTTGTCCACAAAAATTTTGTTTCCTTGTTAAGCAGGGTAAACAGGGGGTAGCTATTCTGCTAAAATTTTCTATGAACCTCCTATAGTACCCTACATGACCTAGAAAACTTCTGACGTCAGTCTAATTTTTGGGTGAAAGCAACTGTGTGATTGCTTCTATCTTGTTCTGATCCACTCTGATCCCTTTTTCTAAAATATGGTGTCCCAAAACAATTCCTTCCTCCACCATCATAAAACATTTCTCATGGCTAAGGGACAGTTGATTTTTATCACAGCATTTTAGTACTTTTCCAAGGTTTGTAAGAGCTTCCTCAAAGTTATCCCCATACACAGTATAATCATCCATGTAGACCTCCATGCATTCATTAGCCAGTTTAGCAAAAATAACTAGAACCAGTCTCTGAAATGTAGCTGGCGCATTGCACAGCCCAAAGGGAAGAACTTTGTAAGCAAAGGTTCCCCAAGAGCATGTGAAGGTGGTTATGTCTTGATCTTCAGGTGCTACTTGAATTTGATTATACCCACTGAATCCATCTAGAAAAGAAAAATACTTTCTCCCAACAAGGTTGTCCAAAACTTGGTCAATAAATGGTAAGGGAAAGTAGTCCTTTTTTGTGGCCTTGTTGTTTTCTCTATAATCAATACACACCCTCCATTTCCCATTCTTTTTAGGCACAATGACAAGGGGTGAGACCCATTGACTGTCTGAGAATGGATATATGAACCCTGCCTGGAGTAATTTTTCTATTTTAGTTTTGACAATGTCCTTTAAAGCAAGATTCAATCTTCTTTGTGGTTGCCTAACAGGTTTAATATCCTCAGTGTAGATATGATGGGTACAGATCTCAGGAGGTATGCCTTTCATATCTTGGTATTCCCAGGCAAAAGATGCTGAGTGGGAGACCAAAAGCTGGATAAGTTTTTCTTCCTGACTTGCTGTTAACTGAGTATTTATATTAAGTGTTTTCCCTGGCAGAATCATGACCCTGGTTTGTGGTTTGATCCATAGATGTGGTGAGTCCATACATTGGTGGCATGGTATTGAGAGGACAAGAATGTGGGAGTAACATGTGGAAGGTGGCCAAGTCCCTATAAAAGGTTTCCCCACAAGGAATAATGTTGGCAAGGGTACAATGAGAAGAAATAAGAAGTTCTCTCTGAGGATATTGGGCGAGTTCCATCACATCTTTATTGATTAGGATGTGAGTGAAGTCTTCCATTGTATCATAGTATACTTCTTCTTCTAATTCTCCTAGATGTTCCCTAATGGTTACCATAGCTAATGAGGCACTGTTGTCCATGTTCTCGGGTTCATCCACCCATACTCTTCCTGTGTAATGCACCGATGGTTTAGCTAGAGGATACAGAGATATTTTCTTTAGATCTATCCCATTAGAAATGACCATATCTCTAGTTCAACAATCAATAGATGCTCTTGCAGCAGCCAGCCATGGTCTTCTTAAAATCAGCAGATAAGCATTTCTCTGGTTTCTAGGTTCTAGTATTAAGAAATCCACTGGGAATTCCCATGAATCTATCACAACAGGTACACCAATGATTACTCCTTTTGAAACAGCTACTGACTGATCAACAAGTTGAAGAATTGTAGTTGTGGATTGGATACCTAATAGAGCTAACCTATCCATTGTATGAATTGTCATCACATTAATTGATGCTCCTAAATCAACCAGAACATTTGAAATTTCTACCCTCGAGATGAAAACAGTTATGACAGGGTTTCCAGGGTCTCCATATTTTGGGAGGAGAATTTCTCTCATCAATAGATCCACTACTTTTCCTTCCACCTAAATTGTGGAGGAAAAGTTTTTCTTTCTGCCCTGTGTTTTGATACAATACTATTTAATGAACTGATTTAGTTCTGGTACATCTCTGATTACCTGGAGAACAGGAATTTCAATGTTTAGCTGCTTGATTTCTTGTAAAAGTCCTGATTCTAGATTGGTTTGGATTTGTTTTTGTAGAATCTTTCTCTGGGGAGCATTTTGTTTAAGCTGTTCTGGGTATGGTGCTAGCTTTTCCATCTCTGAAGCATCTGTGGAGCTCTTATCAGAATTGTGTTCAAGACTGTTCTCAGGAGCCGGCCTTTTAGGAGTAACTCTGGAGTTGTCTATGGATGATTTTTCTAGCACTTTTTTGTTAGTAATCTCCTTTGGGGGTTGATTGGATGGATTTTTCAGGTTCCTCGTCATTGGTTACTTCAACTATAGTTGGAGGAGAAGGTCTTGGGAATGCTTTCCTAGAATGCAGCTGGAGATTATTTGAATATATAGGATTAATTCCAGCCAGATTTTCTTGCTCTGTCATGTAGACAGCTGCTCCCTATTTATTCCGTGGGTTTGGTATAGGCTGAGCTGGTAAAGGTGGTTGACTAACTGGTTCATTTTGTGTTTGACCCTGTGTGTTGGAGGATCCAGTTAGTAAAGCCTGCTGTTGAGGTTGGAAACGTCTAGGTTGTCCTTGGTATTGTTGATGATATCCCTGTTGAGGACCCCATTGAGGTTGCATGTTTTGTGATCCAAACTGTGGTGGCCACTGTTGATTTCCCCAAGGCTAATTTTGCCAGTTTTGGTTTTGCCAATGTTGACTTGGCCAATCCTGCTGTCCCCAAGGAGGATTATTTTGAGGGCCATGCCTATTTGGATTCCACTGATTATTTCCCCAATTAGAAGGACCCCTGTAAGAAGACTGGTTTGGATACTGATTATAAGGGAAATTTTTAGTTTGTTTTTGTCCCACATAGTTCAACTTCTCTTCTATCATAGCATTCTTTTTACTCAATCTTTTCAAGGCTGGAAGTTGACTACACTGATTGGTAAGATGTTCCCTATCACAGATCTGACAAATCTCTGATTTGTCCAAGGGGCATTCTCTCAATAGGTGTTTGTTTCTACACCTAGGACAATAGATGGAGAGCGGTTCAATTGCTCTATTTTGATCAGTTGTTCTAGTTTTTGCTTGAATCCCATCCAATGTGGTATTTAGTTGGACCAGAATGTCTATTTTTAGATTTGCAATTTCCTCCATCAACTGTCCTATTTCATTCTTCCCTTTAAAAGTTTTGGATGAGCTTACTCCATTTTGGGTTTTGGAATAGTTCCTGCAGAGTTCCTCTATATCAGGTATTTCCATTTTGTTAATGTTCCCTTTTCCCATTAGGTTTAGTGCATGTTTTGATTCTTTATCCAATCCCTTTATAAACAGGGTTCTGGCCAAGGAGTGATCCAATGGATTGTCATACCTTCTTAAGGCAAAATTAAACCTATCCACATAGTCTTCTAAGGATTCTTCCTCCCCCTGCCTAATTTTAAACAATTCTTTATTTTTATTACTGGATCTGTAATAATCTTGGTATTTTTCCAAAAACTCTGTTTCCAGTTGATCCCAAGAATGGATAGAATTCTGGGGTAAACCCATAAACCATCTCGTCGCAGAATCTTTCAGGGTTGAAGGGAATAGTTTGAGTTTCTAGTTATCTAATCCATAATCATAAGTTTGGCAGACTACTTTGAATTCAAACAAGAACTGATCCGAATCCTCAGAAGAAAGTCCTCTGAAATTTGGCAGATGTGCTGGTGAGATATTCTTCATAGGAGCATTGTCTCTAGCAGCCAAAACAATGGGATAAGAGAAGGTTCTTGGAGCCTAATTTTCCTCTTCCCCATGATTATCATTTTCCATGTTTAGTACTGGTTCTTCTTCCTGAGGCTCTAAGAAATTAGGTTCTACCAAAGGATCTGCCTCAACTTTTTGTTGTAATTTCTGGATATAATTGGCAAGTGGAATGTCTGGAGGATCTAAGGGATTGCTATTTTGAAGTGCAAGTCCCAAATTAAGATCTAGGTTTCCTTCTTCAACAAGATTTTGTAGAACCCCATTGCTTTCCCGTATGGTGTGTTGTTGGAGTGTCTACTTAATATATCTTCCTTTTAGATCTCTAGCTCTAACCATACAAATCTATTCTAAAAACTATTTTCACTCAGTGTCCCTAATTAACACAAACTTTTCCCTGGTAACGACGCCAAAAATGACAAGGTGTCATTGTACCTCATCATTTAATCTATTTTCAAATGTCAAAAACCAGGGCTATGTCCATGGTTGTCTGCAACTAGGGATTCTATAGTTACCAGTTTATAGCTAATCCTAATTTAAAAAAGAGATTAATCTATCTTCTTGTTGAATAAATGTAATGAATGCTGGAAAACAGAATAAAACAGAAAATTTACTTAAAGCAAAGAAACAATAACATGCATCTATCTATTAAAACAAGAAACACCTTTATAAGAGAAAACTGAAACAATAAAATAGTGGTACTAGCCTCCTGCCTGAGTGGTGAGAGTGGGCCCTTGCTCCACACCCTTGAGGTTGAAGGCTATAGCAAGAAATCAGCACAAAAGATGATCACAACTAAATTCAGTCCAATTCATTCATTTCTGCATTCATGAAAATATGGCTATCACAGAACTGAGATCTCCAAGAGTCAGAATAATTCATCATATATCTTCTACTATTTCTGAGAGTATATATAAAAATGAGTGATGATATATCACTAAACTTATCTACCAGTCTTTCTATGAGATGACACCATCTCTTTATTGTACTTAACTGTCTAACTTATGAAAAATAACCATGCGAGAAAGGTAGACTTGAGTGGAACAGAAGTCCACTCAGAAGTCTAAGTTTAAGTCTTAATACACTTGGGCATCAAAGCCTTGAAAATAAGGATATTGGATTAGTTCAGTTCATAACTCATGCAAAATCTTTGAAAAGATAAAACTTCAGCAGTTTAACTAATAGTTGACCCTTCACCACTCAGGTGATGCTTTGAGTGAAGTGAGGGGTATTAAGATCACTACTGAGAGTGTCTGGTCAGTAGCTCTACTTGGAAACATGCCCTACTCTTAGGAGGCACCGGAGATAGTTGTTCTTGTCTGCAGCTCTGGAGATACTCCAAACTCTCGCAGAGCTCCGGAGAGGCATTCCCCATATCTTCAAAACTTTAGGTGTCATGGTTCTTTGGTATTGTCTCTGGAGATCATTGAAGATGATCTCCATAGATACACAAAATCATTGTTCCTGGCATCTACACCTGTTGATTCAAAAAGAGACAGAAGTTCTACATTTTTCCATCAATTCCATGCACATTAGTCACTTAATCAGAAATTCTAATCTTAAGTAATCTATCTTAATTAATCACAAAATAGAACGATCTTGCTAACTTATTTGGGTGCAGACACTAGGAAAGATGAACTGAGAGAGGGGAAAAAGAGAGGCAAAAAGATGCATTTCATGAGTGCAATTTGGCACTCATCAATCCATCCCCAATATGGACTGGTGCCTACTCTATTGGGTAACAGAAGGATAGAATGCAAGAAGGAAATAAAATGTACAATAGAGGGTCAATGGAACTAGACATATATTCACATATATGACTTTAATAGATTTTCATGTGATGGACATACTGAATAATCCAAAAGAGAACCATAAAAACTCATATGGAACAAAAGAATGGCAAATACAAAGCCTTGTATTAACTGGGATGCTGTCACACACCTTAGTTATAATCATACTAGCAAATGTGGTAAGGGAAAACATATAACTATGATTATACATTTTCCCAAATAATTACAAACTCCCGTGGAGACATTCCATTACATTCATATCTTCTTTACATAACCTTCCTAGACTATGTTGAATACATCGCTTCACTTACAAACTAGACTAATGTGATTTGATGCCAAAAATACTCCTTAGGCACTTCCAGACCAGACAATTGTTTCAGCGACCAACCCTTAATGCATCAAATACTTATGAATATATTGCAACTCAACTCATTCCATCATCCTAGATGCTACACTCAGTCAATGAGTACACACCTGCCACATTACAGTCAGCCCACTGCAACGTTAGGAAGTCTGCACGTTTGGAAGGAAAGCCCACATCCTAACAATACTAAACATGTCAGAACAAGATTGCCCACACACCTGGTGTACCTAGAGCAATAATGAGGGAAGGTTTGAATTCTTCCTAACACCTAATTTTATCTTTTTTGTCCTCTATATATACAGACACATTTAAGATTTTCACTGTTTGAACAACTTGCACAACTTCGGCCTGCAACTCATTAATGTTGAGTACAAATCTATATTTATATTATATTTTATAAAGCACTTTGAATTTCATTTGATTTTCTACTTTTGATCTCTATTTTTCCCTTAGTCAGCAAATTTCTCTTTTCACGAACCTCTACACCTTCTTTATTTTCCTTTTTTTTCTATCTCTCCATCCTTGGCACTATTTTGTCTTATCAAAAAATTTCTCCTTTCTCGAACTTCATCTTTGGCGCGTCTTTCTTCCCTTTCCTCTTTATCAACAAAATACTAATTTTGCGAACCATCCACTTTGCCATTTCATTCTTCCTTTGTTTCCTCTCCCCTATTAGAAACTTTTGCCTTTTTCAAACCTCTCTGTCTTCTCCCTTTGGTTGCGTTATCAAAGAATTTATCCTTTTTCGAACCAAGTTAGTGAACATATCCATTCGCGAACTATTCATCCACCCAATCAAGACTTGCCTCTTCTCTTCTTTCTACTTTTCTACCTCATTGGTGAATTTTTCTTTTTTCAAACCAAGCCCTAGTCCTCCTTTGTCAACAACCTTGCCCCTTTTCAAACCTTTTCTTTGTCACCTCCTTTCTTCTTTGTTGGCAACTTCTCCCATTGGTGAAGCTATCCATTGGTGAACTTACAAATTCAGAAACTCATCCTTTCATTGACAAAGCACTTACCTTTTCTTTCCTTCATCTTATTTATTTATCAGTGAATCTCCTTATTGGTGAACTTTGGAAATTTTGAACTTCCCCTTTACCTTTGTCTTTTTCTTAGCCATCTTGCCTTTTCGGTGAACCAGGAGGTCGATGAACCTATCGGTTCATGAACTACTAACTTCATTGACAAATGCACATCACTTCTTTTCTTTGCCATAAACAAATTTCATCTGCCTACCCAATCACTTTATCGGTGAATCAAGGAAAAAATAAACTCGCGAACCAAGTTTGAATGTTCACAATTTTGCCAGTTTGCCAATAGAGGCAAAGAGGAACCAAAATGTTTTTCTAAGGAAGAAAAGAATATACTTGGGGGGACCTATACTTATAATTTTTTGAGAGAAAAGACCCCTAAAAACTATCTCAGATTAGATTTAAATAGGGGATTTTGACTACAAGGGCAAAAGTGGGGATTTTGATAGTTTCTTTTTGGGGTAAAATAAAGCATTTGGGAAGATAGCTTTTTCAGTGCTAACACTAGCTCTGGTTGGGGACGTGTGCCAATCAATGGCACAATGAGGATCCAAAATATCTCTGGGAAGACCAGAAGCAAAAAACCAATAGGGGGAACAACTGAAATGTATTTACAAAGCATATATACAAGAAAACACATAGTCATGAGCATGAAGGTACAAAAGGAAAGTTGACTGTGATCAAACTTTACAGGAACGTGCAAGTCCAACTTGCACAAAACTCCTGCAACCACTTGCCTCTATCAAAGACAAGTTGAATGAAGGAGCTAATCTCCCTCAAACCAACTATGCACTTTTCTCCCAGCTGTAACAAATGAAGACTACCCTCAGCATGCATCAATCTACAACATATGCTTGTGATGCCAAGGTCAGCTTCATCAATGAAATCACTACTTCAAGGCAATCATAAGAGATAGGAGGTACTTGACCTATTCATATCCCTATCATGCTTGTTCCCAGTAGCAAGGGGTGCAAAACTAAAAAGTAGGTCAGTAGAAAAAGAAAGAAATGAAGGCAAACCTCTGTTATCAACTACCAAGTCATCATACATGTTGGCCTCTTCATGTAAATTAAGGGGAAAAGGAAATGTCTGCAATTCACATGGCAAATAAAATTGTCCCTAAGTGCATTGTTGATCCACAAGAGAAGAGACTTCATCTTGTAGAGCAAACTGGAAAGACTGGACAGCTCTGTCATATCCTCAAGTTCAGCAGGAACATGTTGATCTTCAACTTGGCACTCATGTTGATGCTCAATGTAATTATTATGTCTATACTGGGCCCAAACCAAAGATTCAAATTCAAACACAACATCATAACCACAACAATAGACACTTGACCTTTCCTTGCAAAGGAAACTTTCATACTCACAAGTGTCAAACTCTTGGATAATAGGCTGCCAACATACATCATTTTCACACATGCTGATGTCTTGTTCAACCCTTGGATCACAAACTTGATCCATATCTTCATTGTCATCATTAGCATAAGAATCATAATGGGGTGTTTCAAATGATGGACTGCATCTATCCCACAACCTCTCTATTTCAATCTCAATTGGGCAACTCATTGTATTACATCTGTTACAGCATATAGGTACCAAACTATCCTCCTCCACACCAACACAGGGAATTCTATATGCTGCCTGCATAACTAGATCAAAAACAAAATGGTCATCATGGAGATCACTTTTATCGATGTTAGTAGTTATAGGATCATCCAACTGGAACCAGTCAGTGCACAAATCATTAGCAAAGCAAGAAAAGGCATAAGAAATGTCACTTGAAGCACAAGACACCTCAACATGACTTCCACACAAGCATCCTAAGCACAATCAACCTCATCATTGTCACAAGGAACAAAACATGGGAGCTCATTAAATAAAAACTCATCATTTCCATTACTCCCTCAGATTGACTCATTAAAATTCAAAAGAGTGCACATGTTGTTCTCATATTTTGCATTGTCAAGAGATGTTGCATCAAACACCTCTACCTTCATGTTCTCATTATTAGATTGCTCCAGAAAAATATCACATTCACCAACATCACAACCCACAACAAGGTCTTCAATATGAAACTAAATGTTTGCATCTTCACCCGTCTCAGATTGGTTATTATTGGGTGCACACATGCTACAATTATCTTTATTTTAGATTGGGGACCAAAAGACAAAGTAGCAACATCATCATCCACAAGGGACAACACATCTAACTGAAGATATGTTGCTACACTATCTTCACTTTTAGCACAACTATCATATGATGCTACCTCATATGAGTTTATTTTCATGACAACACATTCAACCTGATTTGTAGTATTGTTGTCTGCCACATGCTCATCGTTCACAATACTCACCTTAGGGGACAACAACCTGACAACATATTCATCTCTCATTTTAACCAAGGCATCAAGAGCAAGGTAAGCCTGTTGCAAACTAACCAACCTCAAATCTTCTTGTATTGAGCTCAACCCAACTTCATAAGATTAAAAAAAAATTAATGCAAGATGGAATAGAAGGTCTGAAAGCACCTGGAATTCTAGACAGTGCAATAGCAAATTGGTGGCTAAAATCCATGCTAGATTCACCCTCATGGCTTCTGATATTTTTAAGTTCTTGGACAAGAAGAACAAGGTCCAAACTACTTGCAAACTTTTCAAATGCAGCCACTAAATGATCCCAAGAAGCAAAATGATCATCAAGGAAACCAACAAGACACTTCCTTGCCAACCCACACAAAGATCTGAGAAAGAACCTCATCCACATATCCTCATCCTCAAATTGGAACATGTCCATGAAATATGAAAATGCAAGAACATGTGCCTTCCCATCTTAGACATCACATCCATCAAAAATTGGCATATGATAAAAGATCTTATTGGGCATGGATTGAGTCTCATAATTAACCCATGAGAGGTCCAACTATTTGTATGTGGTCTCATTAGCAATGGAAGGGGGTCAAAAAAGTGAGCTATTGACAACAACAGGAAGGGCACTAGATTGTGCCCTAGACTGACATACCATGATTTTATTTTCTAATTCCTTTTCTTGCTGCAGGAAAGACTGTAACAATTGTTTGGTTTTATCAACTTCATATTACAGCCTAGCTAAATCATTTTGATTATGCAGGGGTGTTTGATATTGTGACAAGGGAATACAAGATGAAGGGAAATCTGAGTAATAGGATGAAACATCATCATAAGGATCATAAGAATCTTCATCCTCATAATATTTATGACTAAGGCATGAGGCATAGGACAATGCATAAGAAGGATCTACCCTAGGGCCACTAGCATTCCAAGAAGCCATGATTAAAATTTTCTACCATGTAGGGTGGCACAAGACGTAATAGAATAATTGGCTATGTATTTTGGAGGAAGTATGAATTGGTTTTAAAAGGAAACCATGTGTACCTTAATTTTCTAGTTGTTGCTCATAAACTTGGGGCATTTGAATCACCAACAATACAACTAGAACAACAACAAACAAACTTTAGTTCTCTATCTTTGACAACAGAGTCACCACCTCTTCCAAAGAGAAAACCCTTGAAGTGTGACTGGTCTTCAAGGCCACAAGCTCATTTTGGGTTTAGCTCACCAGCAAAGTCTTCAAATAATTTTATCCTAGCAATACATCCCTGACAAGGGTGCCAAAATGTTGGTTCCAAAAATGACTACAACCTAAAAACCTAAAACATTTCAGAAATCACCTAGGCTAGGGATGCCGTCAAACTAACTAAAAGAGGTTATCAATAGGTTAAGGGGAATTTTGGTCAACTGACAGAAGTGGGTAGACTCCTCTGCACTTCGAGTGAGCAGCTTAAACTCTGGAGGGATATTCCAAGGGGTATACCTGAATAGGTATTTAGTTCAAACCAGATGAACAACCAAACACAAATCATTGTTTTGGCCCCAAAGACTGTTAGTGAACCAAGACCAACTGGCTGTAACAAAACCCCTATATAGTTGATTCAACTATGTGAATGTACATGCATAGGAAAGATAGTTTTTCCCCTAAACCACAGGTGAATGATTTGTTTAATTTAAAAGACATGAGATTGATCCATCCCCAATATGGACCAATGCCCACTCTATTAGCCAACAAAGTGATAGAATGCAAGGAAGAAAGAAAATATATAGTAGAGGATCAATGGAACTAGACATATATTCACATAAATATGACTTTAATAGATTTTCATGTGATGGCCATACTTAATAATCCAAAAGAGAACTCCAACGACTCATGCAAAAAATAATGGAAAATACAAAGCCTTGTATTAACTTGGATGTTGTCACACATTTCAAAACCTTAGGTACAATCATACCAGCAAATGTGGTAAGGGAAAACATATAACTATGATTATACATTTGCCAAAATCATTAAAAATTCCCATGGAGACATTCTATTACATTCATATCTACTTTACACAACCTTCCTAAACTATGCCGAATACATCCCTTCACTTATAGACCAGATTAATGTTATTTGATGCCAAAAAATACTCCTTAGACGCTTCTAGACCAGACAATTAGTTCAGTGACCACCCCTTAATGCATCAAAGACTTATGCATATATAGCAACTCAGCTCATTCCATCATCCTAGGCACTGCACTCAGTCAATGAGTACACACCTGCAACATTAAACTCAACCCACTCCAACGTTAGGAAGTCTACACATTTGGAAAGAAAGCCCACACCCTAACAATACTGAACATGTCAGAAGAAGATTGCCCGCATGCCTCGTGTACTTGGAGCAATAATGAGGGATAGTTTGAATCCTTCCTAACACCTGTGAAACCTAATTTTGTCCTTTTTGTCCTATATATATGTAGATACATTTAAGATTTTCACTGTTTGAACAACCTGCACAACTTTGTCCTGCAACTCATTAATGCTGAGTACAAATCTACATTTATATTATATTTTATAAATCACTTTGAATTTCATTTGATTTTCTACTTGTGATCTCTATTTTACCCTTATTAAGCAAATTTCTCTTTTCATGAACTTCTACACCATATTTATTTTCCTTTCTTTTTTCTATCTCTCCATCCTTGGCGCTATTTTGCCTTATCAGAAAATTTCTCCTTCCTTGAACTTCATCTTTAACGTGTCTTTCTTCCCTTTCCTCTTTATCAGCAAAATATTGATTTTGCAAACCATCCACTTTGCCATAAATCATTCTTCCTTTTTCTCCTCTCCCCTATCGACAACTTTTCCCCTTTTTAAACCTCTCTTCCTTCTCCCTTTGGTTGCCCTATTGACAAATTTATGCTTTGCCAAACCAAGATGGCGAACCCATCAATTCGTGAACTATTCGTCCACCCAATCAAGGATTGCCTCTTCTTTTCTTTCTACTTTTTCACCTCATTGACAAATTTTTCTTTTTTCAAACCAAGCCCTAGTCCTCCTTTGTCGGTAACTTCGACCCTTTTCAAACCTTTTCTTTGTCACCTCCTTTCTTCTTTGTTGGCAACTTCACCCATCAGTGAAGCTATCCATTGGCAAATTTACAAGTTCGTGAACTCATCCTTTCATTGACAAAGCACTTATCTTTTCTTTCCTTCATCTTTTTTCTTTATCGACGAATCACCTTATTAGCGAACTTTGGAAATTTCAAACTTCCCCTTTTCCTTTGTCGTTTTCTTAGCCATCCCACCTTATCAGTGAACCTATCAGTTCATGAACTGCCAACTTTCCTAACAAAGGCACAATGTTTCCTTTCTTTTCCTAAATAAATTTCATCTTCCCACTCAGTCTCTTTATTGGTGAATCAAGGAAAAAATGAACTCGCAAACCAAGTTCGAAAGTTTGCAATTTCGCCGGTTTGCCAATAAAGGCAAAAAGGAACCAAAATTTTTTTCTAAGGAAGAAAAAATACACTTGGGGGGACCTATACTTAGAATTTTTTGAGAGAAGAGACTCCTATAAACTATCTCAGATCAGAGTTAAATGGGGATTTTGACTGCAAGCACAACAGTGGGGATTTTGATGGATTTGTTTTTGAGGCAAAATAAAGCATTTTGGGAGCAAGATTTTTCAGGTGCTAGCATGGCTTAGAAATTATGTTGATGAAGGTATTCACAATAAAATGTACTATACATCTCTCTCTCCCTCTCTATCTCTCTATTTATCTTTGTCTCCCTCTCCACCTCTTTCCCTTTATCATCACTCGTTCTCTTTCTCTCTCCCCTCTCTCTTCCTCTATCTCTATTTCACTCTGTTGGTTCTGAAATTTACACACATCAAACTCTAAATATTTTTGAGTTCTTATGATCAAATTCAATGGAAGATTTGGCCAACAAAGTGGGAGATTACTTGTTCCTATCTCCCCTTCACTTTAGATTTTGCCAAACCTAGGGGGGTATCCCTTATTTTATAGTCAATAGATTTATCCTTCACTATATTAGGCATAAATTTTCTCACAAATTTATACCAAGACATGTAAGATTATCCTAAAATTTTACATTGTTGTCTTTGAGAACATGCACTAAACCATACCTAAACAAAATAAAACAAACAAACTAAAATAGTTCAAATGATATGTCTTTTTAGTTCTCTGTTATTTCTAGACCTTTTGAGCAAATACATTCTCAGATTGGTGCTTTATCAAGGGTAATAGAGTCAAAATCCTTCCATGCAAATGTTTTCTTTCTGACATCAAAACTTCAAAATTAGAGGGTACACTTGTATTGATGCCTTACAATGATACACCCAGGAATAGGTATTTCTTGCAACTCTTCTTCAATAATCCCTAATGTAATACATCACTCCCTATATTTTACTTAAAGCATGTTTAATCCATGGATTCCTTGAATAGAAGCAGTAAATAAGACATTCAATACAACAAGTGTGCATATATGAAATCCAAAATCCTTAATTCCTTCATTCACAAAAGAAATGCATGCATTCAAAGAGACAATTGCAAGAAACACACACATGTATTGTTACTCATATATATTACAATATGAATTGAAAATCTCATACAAAATTTTATTCATCTACAAGCAACATTCTTCTCTATAGTCTTGAGAAAAGGAACCTACTCTATTTTGGAAATTAATCCCCAAAATGTGGATATCGTGTATCCAAAGCCCAGAATTAGACTCTTTTTGTCCTCACTCTGACTCCTTACTACGACCTTTTGAGCTCTATATAAAGAAACAAATTATGTTGGCAAGGTTTCCTTAGTACAAATTTTAATTACATTTTCATTTAATATTTGTGACTTGGGGAATCACATCTCTTCTCTGATTGGCCAATCTTAAAACAACTCCCTTTGACCAATCCTTCCGTGACATAAACTGAGATTGATACTACTCCTTAAAGAAGTTTACAACAATATTCTTGTTTACAAGAATATTCTAGGAGGTCTAAAAATTCTTGCATAATTTGAGACAAATGCCCTCCTTTTGCTTCAAACATGGACTCAAAACATGGGTTGCTAGGTCATTGACATGAATCCCCATCTTTCAGTCTTAATTTGTTGAATGTCAGGGATCTTGGAAGAGTAGAGGTAGCTACCAACAGTTGAACCAGAAGACGATCAAGACTGCCTTTGTGAGGGAGATCCTGCTTAGATGTTGCCATCCTTCAAGTGCTGACTTCTTTGACTCTGTCAATAGAGTCCAAATTCTTCATCACTAATTAGGCCATCCGAACATAATATCCTTCCTCTGTGGCATCTATGTCTTTGATGAGTGCCACCTAATAGAAGAAAGGGGAGAGAGAAAAATTATGCCTCTATGCCCAAGCATGTGGGTCCCTAATTTCACTGAGGTTGCTACAATTTCACAAAGTTTGTCTGCCTCGTCCAAGTTACCAGGTTGGATTGGAGGCTTTGGATGATCTAACCTCTTCGTCAATGGAATGACATTAGTCTATAGTGGTCCTAAGGAAGCAACAAGACTACTGAAGCCAAAGTCTTCTATTCTTCCCAAATCCTCCCATCCCCTAGTCAGTATTCACTCCTTCCTTAATTAAGAATGAGCAAACCTACAACTAGGAGTATAGGGGAACACTTCTTTGGGAAATAGAGGATATAAATAGTAGGGAAACATTCTTCACATTACCCATGGTAAAAATTGATGTGAATAGTCTTGTAAAAACACTTCTATTTGTAGCAAAAATAGAAGAAGGCCCTCTGCCTGAGCATTTCCACTTTCCAGTAACCTCCATAATTCCTTTCCAAGCACTTATAGGCTACACACGCTTGAATCCATATCTTGAAATATTTGAAGATTAGGTTGTGTCCTCAAAAGAAGGAAATAGAGGCACAAGATAGTGTTAGCCCACTAAAACGTGACTACGAACACCTCTTGTCCAGACAACAAATGTTCGGCCTATTTACCAAAATTTAACTGAAGATTTAGATCCACTAAAGGAATGTACTACTTGTCAAATCATAACCCTCTATACTTGAGTGACACCCCCCAATTGTGAGGGCTTGAGTTAACACCAAAGCACATCTGATACTCTCAAAAACTAGGCAAATCATGTTGTGCTACAATTGTTCTACTATGCTAGCATACTCGACTAGACTACTTATGGATGAAGTTTAGAATTTGAATTTGGACCATCGATTTGAGACACATTAGAATAAGATTAATGGTTAAAAATGTTCATATAGGAAAGAAACTCTACTGTATTTGTTTAAATTTCATCAAATAATCAGAAGGGGCCAATAAAGAAAGTCCTCCTAGTCCATGGAGCTATGGTCATGCCATGTGTCATCTTATCATAGTAGAACAGACCTAGAAGGGACCCACAACACCACTCTTGTGCTCACATGCTAAGCACTAGCTTTAGCTTGCTTGGGCTAGGTTGGGACCCACTTGACACTTGTCACTCCATCATAGTAGTGCAAGGCATGTTCTTCGGCATATTTCTGTTGTATGATCATGTGATCCAATGAGGAATGAGCACAACTTAGGCATTCAACAGACAAGACTTTGGGCCTGTCAGCCTAGAAATATATGGTCAGTGCATCAATGTGACTTTGACAAATCTAACAGATCTAGAGCCCACAATGCCACGATGTAATTGTCGATTTGTCTCTAAGGATCTTAGACTTCAGACTTAGGAAATATTTGCATGTACAAGGAAGGCCAGTGACTAGGATCAAGGGGTCAACTTTGAATGGGAAACAAGACATGTAAGGTTGTAACTAAAGTACAGGGTAATAGCCTATGATTGATAATTTGAAACAACTGTAAGAATTTAATAAGATACCACAATTACTCTAAATTCCTACTCAAATTCAATTCACCAATGAAACTAAGAAAACATAGAAAACATGAATTATACTACAAATTAATTTATCCATGGTGTTCCATTGTCTCCTATCTTCTCAATGATATTGTTGATAGTGATATTGCTATCAGAATTGTACTTCTTTTCTTTTCAAGATGACAATGAGATGAATGGAATTGTGGATTCTAATGTAATGTAAACAATCCTACAATGCGAGACTATGCTAATGATAATGATATTAAGCTAATGATAAAATCCATTGATAATGATTGATATGAGGATAATGATATGCAACTAAATGATACTATGAAGCTAGATGATAATGCAAAAATGGAGATTATGATATTGGTATGCAAATGGGGGCCAAAGGTACACTTGGATAGTTGATAGAATTTCTGCAGCATGTAAGTACTATAGCTCTTATGATTATAAAAATGAAGGTGAGGAGCTTGCTTTTATAGAACAAGGAGGGGTCAAATCCAAGTGTCAAAAGATCCATGATGGGACAATAAGTCTTGTCACATGTATGGTCAAGATCAAATTGCTTGCGATGAGGGAGATAAAGGTGGAAGATGTTCCTACTATGATGAGAAGGTAGAGGAATATGTGGAACCACAAGCCACATATCATGATGCTCACAAGGACCAATGAGATAAAGATGAAAGACCATGAGAAGAACATAGAGGAAGGAGTCTTTGGTTGTTGGAATGTGACATGGATTATAGGATTTAGGAGACAAGTGTCTTTGACCATGTTTGATGGTTGAGAAGAAATAGTGCACATGTTTGAGGGCATAAATGACTAATTAAATATTAAGAATATTTAATTATTGGAGCAACATGGTGAGGTGTCTAATGATGTGGAAGATGACATGGATGAGTGATGTGGATTTTAGACATAGGACTTTGTATTAGAGGAAATAATTAAATAATTTAGGATTATTTAATTAGAGATGACATTAGGGGAATTAAAGATAATTAATTTTTAGAAGAATATGATGAATGTGAACCAAATAAATAATTTAGTGTATTTATTTATTGATAGAGGAATAAGAATAAAATAAATATAAAACACTTATTTAATTTGACTTGGGCCATTTTTATGTGTATACATTTTGCCCCTCGTTGTTTCAAAGAACAAAAATTTTATGAGTATGATACATGCCCCAGCTTGCCCCTAGTATAGGTTTGATGATGGTAGGATGTCCCCTTAGGAGATTGGTCAGGATGAATTTTGCAAAAGGATAGCGGGTGATCTCATGATGAAGAATGAACCATATGATGCGTGGCTGAAAATTAGGTTATGGAGAATGAGAAATCAATGAAAAACATAGCATGCTTGTGCAAGGTCAAAACACCTCCAGTTAGGGTTGATTTGGCTATAAATAAGGATGTGGGGTCTCTTTTCTATTCATTTGCACACTTTTCATTTGAAGAGAGATTGTAGGGAGCCCTAGAGCATTAGCAGAGTAGAACAGTTGACGAAGATGCAATAGATTCGGGTAGCTAGCCATAGGTTCGAGAGGATCTGTCAATTCAAGCACCTAGAGGACTACGGAACCCTGGTATGTATACATTTAATTTCTCACGAAGTACATTTATTAGGGTCAAAACTTAGGTCAAAAGTCAACAATTTTATATGCACAACAGGATATTTCCTACATATATGACAATTAATGATGCACATCCATTGTGATTCTGCACATATGAATGCCAAAACTATGCATTTGAGTTATTTTCACATTTAATCAATAGTCTTACACATGGATGGTGTTTTTGTGCATCTGATAAGGTGTTTTGCACATATGTTATGATCTTGCGCATCTGGTGTAAAACTATGCATATGACACTAGTTTTGGCACATACACATGAAATTGCACATATAATTAGGGCTTCTGTGCATCTACAATAAAGCTATGCTTTTGATAACCAGAGTTGCGCATCTAATTTTACAAGGTCAATTACCTAGCTAATAGATTGTGTCGGCATTGTGATCGATGTTGGCCAACTAATAGGTCATCTTCGAGATTGATAGAATCTCAGAAGAGATGATAGGATAGGTTTATTGATAGGATAGATAAGTAATTGGTTTGATAGATTTGATAGATAGGTAGCTTAATTAAGTATTTGATTAATGCGCTTGTGTTATTGATTGTAGGAGGAGCTAGACGTGATGATGGCACAGGAGAGATTTCCCACTACACAGCTATTACGACCTTATTTGACTAAGATCGATCACTCGGTTCTTGGATCCATTGGACTATGGTACTTGTGCTTCATGCCTGAGATTTAAGAAAACCTTGGGATGTCAACTGCTCTAGCAGAGAGGTGGCATATCAAGCATTACACCTTCCACTTGTCGATTGGAGAGATGACAATGACACTTGAGGATGTACACCGGATTCTTAGGATTCTGATATTTGGAGAGATGGTGGAGTATGACCCATATGTAGGAGAAGGATTGGAGGAGTGTAACCGAGTGTTTGATGATGAGGACATTGAGGGGATAGAGATCAGTTGGATGAACATGGTTAATTACTATGAGCCCCTGTCATCTATACTAGCAGGGTTGATCGAAGGCGTGATTTGCCTAGATAGGAGATCACATGGATTTCCCGTTGGATGAGGGAGGACCTTGGAGAGAAGGGTGTCCAAGGGGACCCACTTTTCTTGGGGTGTTTGTTGACTTACACATTTATATCATGATTTGCATCAGTTTGTATATGATGGGGCTGCTAGTCTGTCTGCTGGGGTTTCATTATTACATATATGGGAATGGGGCCAAATAGCGATTACATGACCCATAGGTACTAGAGTTAGAGGCAAGGATAGATTGTATTCATACATGTATCAGGAGAGCCTTTCCTAGTCCAAGTTGGGAAAGCTTGAGTACTAGCGGCATGCGTTTGACAACATATATGCAGTTGAGTGGCGACCTTACCTAGATTGTGAGGCTTGGGATGATGATGTTTCTAAGCTACCATTTTTCTTTTAGATATGGTGGTTGATAGAGAGGACTTCTTATATACTTGAGCATCATATTGTTTCTCATGTGTACCGACAGTTCGGCAGGGTTTAGGGGATGCCCCAGGGTACTGATGTGTTTGTTTAGATGCACAAGGAGTGTCATTAGTGGGGTCATGTTGCATCTTATGAGTAGGTGAGAGCTGATTTCTTATAGATTCCATATTAGGATTGGGATCTGAGGCAGGACATTGTGGATGTGGGGATGACTACAGATTATGAAACACATTTCATAGCCCATACCTTTCCTAGATACTCTAATCCTAGGGAGCTAGCTCCTAGACTAGAGGATGGAGATGAGGATGACGATGCTCCATGGAAGAGGAGGAGGAAACGATGAGGTGGGAGGGGAGGAAGAGGTGACCAAGATGGAGGGGATGATGGTGGAAGAGGTGGTGGGGATGATGATGGAGGGGATGATTGGTGCAGTCACGGTAGGACGGTTCATAGAATGAATTGTCTAGGCTATGCAGCAAGAGTAAACACAACAGAAACAACTCAAAGATATGAAACAAACATAGATTCAGTCATTTAGTATATAATAGAATTCAAAAACAATCTATTCGACATTTTGTGGGCTTACAATTGGGCTCACAGGCCTGATTATAGAATATCAGAATATGCATAAGATATAACTTTGAACCTCATTCACACCAAATCTAAACTAAGGATTATGAATCCATCACTAACTACTGTTGGCAAGAGACACTGCTAGGCATATCAAGTGTTGTCATTGATGGAAACTGAATCTATCTTACACATCCGCATTGTATCATTTGATCATCAAGGAAGTCAGATTATAGATTTGTCTAAGTGGATATATAGGAACAGAGCATATGACAGGGTTCAACATTTTTGTCTATATTTCTCCATAGGTAATTATATTGTGCTACAGATCTGAGGGAATATTAAGGGATGTCAGAGCTACCCAAATCTAAATATTTAGCCTTCGGTGATGAAGGGATTGAAAGTTACAAGCATCTGAGTATTGGGTTCTGGCTAGACAGTTCAGTCTGGTGAAGAATAGGCTGACTTTGTGTTTGATCCTTGTGCGGATTAAGAGAAGTGGTTGGTTGAGTAATTTATGAGATCCAATGGTATTGGCTAACATGTGTGGTGACTTGAATACATAGGTTTTAGTCTGCAATGACAATTGTGCATCGATTCAGCTGACAGAACAGTGATCTTGAAAAAGTTTCTAAGTTTTCTTGAGGCCAACTGCAGTTGATGTAATTTCATATTGCGTATAAATATAATCAATGGGTATGAGAATTTTGAGGTATGGATGTGCAAATATAAAGTGATAGGTGAGAAGTGTGGAAAAATCAAGTGTGAAGTAAAGAGATCTAAGCTCTGGATCATGGAAAAATAGTGAAATAAGGTAGTGAGTCTATGAACTATGTGAAGTCAGTATATTGAGCCTAACTAGAACTGTAATCTTGCATTGTTAGATGCTATAATTAGTTCAAGTATTTCAGTGAACTCTTATAATTGATCTTGTAGGCAGTGAGCTTCCTTTGAGCAGTGAGCTCTGGGTAGTGTGCCCGAAGGCATGTGCCTTCCAATTTGAAATACTGTTAGTAGAGTATAAAATCTTGTGGGTTAACCCCCACCACAGTTTTTCCCTTAACCAGGTTTCCACGTAAAAATCCTAGTGTTCATGTGTGATGATCTTGTTGTTGTTGTTCTTAAGTTCATGCTTCTTTCTTTTTGATGTATGTAGTAAATTAATAAAGGAACATAATAAAAAGTTTTGCATAACACTGACTCACCCCCCCTCTTAGTGTTCCTTAATTTCAACAATTGGTATTAGAGCCTGGTTCCTTGGAAGAAGTTTAACAGCTTGAGGAAGATCTAGGAAGGTATTTCAATGGGTTCATTTAGGTATTTTGATGGCATCAATGAACAACTTCAAGTTGTTGTAGAAGATCTTGATCAGTCCAGAGCAGAAATCAAAGAACTGAAAGAGAACCTTTAAGATGCTGAGGATTTCATTCAGACTTTAAAAGGGCAATTGAGCAAATCTATGGAAATGAGGAAGGAGCTTCTTCAGTGGTTAGCAAATCAGAATGAAGACAATGACATGGATGAGGCTATGAAGGAGAAGACAAAGGAATGTGAGAAGTTGGCAACATAAGTTATTGTCCTAAAGCATGAGATGGAATCCAAGGTGATGAGACTAACCAAGGAAGTCAAGGAAAGGAAGAAGATTGAGGAAACCCTGAATCAGTCTTTGAAAGAAAGAACAGAAGAGTGTTGCAGATTGGACAGAATAATTGGCTATCTAGAGTCTAATCTACAAGAAACTAGGTATAATGAGGAACAACTTGAAAGGCAAATTGTCATTCTCAAACATGACCTAGAAGCTGCAAATGAATACAAGAGAAGTTCAAGATAAGTTCAGCTAAACTTGAAGTGTTGCTTGATAGTCAGAAGAAGGCAGATGATAAGCATGGTATGGGATATGAGAAAGGTGAAATCTCTGGATCCAATCAAAGAAATCCTGAAGCAAGAAATCAAAGAAGGAATCCTAGAAGGCCTTCAGTAAGACAACCTAATGCTCAAATGTGTCCATCTTTCAATGGAAATTGTTTTAATTGCAATAAATTTGGTCATAGAGCTACTTAATGTAGAAGTAGAGTGAATCAAAGTGGTCCATCCTTCTCCGGTTAATGCTTCAATTGTAAAAGGTATGGTCATAGATCCAATGAATGCAGAAGTATGATGATGAATAACTCTAACAACAGAGGAAATGTCAATTCTTTCAATGGAAAATGTTTCACATACAATAGATTTGGACACATGGCTAATCAATGCAGATCAAGAGGAAATCAAGTAAATGAGAAAAGGAATGTTGTGTGCTTTAATTGCAACAGGTCCGGTCATATTGCAAGATTCTGCAGAAGTAGAATTGATGATAGAAAAGGTCCAGTAAACATAAACCAGAATATGCAAAGACAAGATAAAGGCAAGGGCAAAGTAGATATGAATGAGATCCAGAATGAAATGAAAAAAACATGGTGAAGAAAAGTGTAATGAATGATGGTGATGGGTCCGCACTGGAATCCGATGCTGATAATTCCTCCAGGAATTGAAATAGGATCTCTGGCTCAGGGGGAGATGCATTGAAAATCTAATTCCCCTAGATAGTAAGTGGGTTCTTGAATCTGGAATGATGAATGAAGATAAAGAAGCCTATTGTAGATCCGTTGAAGTAAATTCTAGAAGAAAAGAAGCTAGTGTGATTGATTGTGGAGCAATTGAAGATTGACTGTATTTAGAAATAATGTATCTAGAAGAATTAGGTCAAAGCATTTATTATAATGATTAATTAGGTTTTGTAGAGCATAAAAGGTCATTCACTCAACATTTGAATCACTTTGCATTCGAAGATAACAAGGAGAAGAGTGTGTGAGCTAAGATCTCAAAGGTTTGGAGTACGAAAAGCAAATTTGACAGCTAACCCTAATCCCATGGTGAAACAAGGTATTCCATGTAAAGCTCTCTAAATTTGCAATTTCTAGATATGGCTACTCCATTGGTTGTTGACATTATCGAAAGGCCTTAACCTAAATTCAAAAAGCATCCACACAAATCTGTAGAGGTCGATCCGTTAGGTGCCCTTTTTAATGTTCCGTATGGTGTGTTGCACGTAGAAGATATTAGGGCTTACATTCATGCTAGCATAAATGAGTTTGGTGATTCGAAGTTATTAGATTTTTGTATGAATCACCTAAGGGGTAAGATTTATGGTCTTAAACCTGAGTATAAGGTGCTGCAAGACAAACATTTCATTCAGGTTATAGGGTTCCCGTCCTTCGATGAGGATAAGTGGGTCCAGTATTGCTGAGTCAGATGCATGCTGAATTTATGTGGTTGATGAAACTCTTTAAGATCACTAAGGATGCCATCAAGGCCATAACAAGATTGAACTCATCTAGTGGACTGCCGATGCTAAAACTAGTGAAGAATCAGACTGTAACTGAAGCTACTGGCTCAAAGTTTGATAAGGGAAATGAAAATAAATGATATAACTGATCTGGATGTCAAATTTACATCTATGGTGATTGGGTATAAGATATACCACTCCAACAGGGAAAATTCTGTGTCTGGTACAACCATTTATGCTACTTATCAAATGTTAAAATAAAATGTTGACTATGACTTGTGTGAGCTGCTGTAAAACTAGCTAATGGAGAATCTAAACAAGATTAAGAAGGATAAGAAGAATACATTCAAGTATGGTACATTGTTCTTGTGCTTATTCTTTTATTTCATGAATGAGTTGCTCGAGATGAAAAGCCTGTGTTGGACCAATGACAAGCCTGTTGCCATACAAATAAGAGAGCACTTGCACAATATTGGTGACTCCAATGCCCAAAGGACTACTCTTTGGAGATATTTCAAGAATTTTTAGAATATGATGCAATCAAGGGAAATAATCCCTAAGTTTGTGGTGGAAAGGTACAAGGATACAATTTGTTTCATGGTGAAAATAGATCAATGCTTGATGGAAGCAGTTGAAGCAAGGACTGTATGGATCATGCCCATGGGGTATGAAGTTGATGAAAAAACACTAGAATTGTATGCTCAACACCTTCTAAGAAAGCCAAAAGATACCTCAGTTGAGAGATTCGATACATATGGTGAGCTTAATTTGAAACTGTATGTTGAGCTTCAAAGACCTAAATCTAAGAGAAATATCCAAATGCAAGTTAAAATGTATGCAAAAACTATTGGAATAACCAAAGAAGTTGTGAGACAAAATAGGGAAAGGATAGAGAAAGTTGAGAAGGAGAAGTAGGATAGGGAACAGGGAAGTGTTTCAGTGGAATCCCCTTCTAAATCAAGGACTACTAGGAGTTCTGGTACAACCCCTAGTGTATCACCTTCTCCTGATGTAGAGAAATTCAAAGAAAAACCTACTGGTAAGGAAGGAAAAAGAACAAAAGTAATGGGCAAAAGGTCATATGCCAGTGTGGAGGAGGATGAAGAAGAGACTAATTCAGATGACAAGGTTAAAGAGTTGAAGGCCTTATGCACTATGGCTGCTAAAGTGTCTAAGGAGAAGCCCTCTAGAAGAAAAAAGTTAAGTAAAAGGCATAAATCAGAGGCTTATGTTGAGAAGCTTACTCCTTCTATGGAAGACATCATAAAGTCAATCACTATAGATGGAAACTTAAAGCCAATGACTGAATATTATGACAACCTTGATGATGCCAACAAGAAAGTTTTGGAGGATGCTACTGTTAAGTACTTGAATACATTTAACAGAGCACTTGTGGAAATTTTGTTAGAAATCCATAAGAGTCTAAGAGACATTTTGGAGATGAGAAAAGAAGTTACTAAAGCAAAGGATTTGGAGCTAAAAGAACATGTGTTGTCTAGTTTGTGTTCGGTAATCTATAGGAAGGAAGCAAATCAAATTCTTAAAGAAGTTAAAGATGAATTCAAAAGCAAGAAAAGGATGAATAAGCTAATGATTAGAGACATTGATGAAGTGGTCAAAGAAACAGAACAAATTCTGAAGAAAGCCATGGACAAGAATAAGTTTTATGTGGTCACTAAAGAACCTATTGTTGCTAATGATACATCCATTCTAAATGATGAAGAGTTGAAGAAAAATGAGCAACAAGTTGAGGTAGATGATTTCTCTATTCTAGAAGAGAAAATATTAAATAAAGGAGATGAAGAGATGGTGGAGGAACATAATGTTGATGGTGCAGAGGATACTCAAATTCCTCTAGACCAATCTGGTGAAGAAAATGTAGAGATGAATATGGAAATAAATTCTCCTACTGAAGGTGATTCTGAGAAGAATAAAGAGCAGAATGTAGAGAAAGAAGAATGAAAATGATAAGAAAGACAATGTAGTTGACTCTAGAAAGGGAGAAGATGCAGGCCCTAAAGAGCATAAAATAGAAACATCATATTGGGCAAGAGACACTGCAGAAGCAGTGAAAGAAATTTTGGAGAAAGATAAACAAGCTGTAGAAGATCCGGATATAATACAAGGTCCAATCAATTTTGATACTCTATCATTGGTACTGAAGATGAAGTTGGCCTCTTTTGCACAAGCTAAGGCTAGAGAGGAAATCTTGAAGTTCCATATAGAAGATAATGAGTTGCTTGGTCTTGCATCTGGCATTTTAGAGAAAATCATACCTACATTTCAGAAGGATTCATTAGCATCCCCCTTCGGTCAGTTGAAGAGTCTAATAAAATCTATAAGTACTCATTTTGAATCTCTTGAGAAGTCAGTAGAAGTTAAAGTCTAGAATGAATTTAATGATAAGAGATTTAGTGAACTGAAAAGAATAATTGACAATGATAGAATTATGTTGGATACTAGTGTAAAGAGTATTCAAAATGCCCTCACTGAAGGAGGAGATGTGTATAAACTTTGTTTATCTTGGCCAAAAGTTTTAGAGGATATTAAGAAGAAAATAAAGGAGTCTGAGCAAAAATTGTCAAATGTATCTCAATCCTTTGATCCTTTGACAATATCTGTAGTGAGTCAAGAATGTCAAGTAATTAGCTTGATTGATGAAATAAAGAAATTGGTGAAAGAAAAAGCAAACACTGTGGCAAGGATGTGTGAACTCCAGGGACTGATTTTCCCTAAGTTAAAAACAATGTTCAATGCATTGACAGAAGCTCAAGCTGCTACTCTGACAAGTGATCCCCCTAATCTGCAGAAGGCAGAGTCATAAGCATTTTTATTCAATGGTCATATTTTAGTCTTGGGTAGCATGAAGAAATGTTGGGACAGTGAATCGGCACTGTTGAAAAACATTTTTGGTGATGTGTTTAAGTTCATGTAGACAAGACATAAGGATTGTTTGTATATATGTGCCCATGTACATGGAGTGTTTGCGTGAATTTTGGTATGCGAATCTCAACCTTTGCCATTGATGTCAAAGGGGGAGTGGAAAGTAGTAAAAAATGAGGAATTCATCTAAGGGGGAACAATGGAAATCACAAGTGTACATAGTATGGGGGAGTTGTTCTAACACTTAGTCATTTTTCACTAAGTGTTGCCATCAATGCCAAAGGGGTAGATTGTTGGCAAGAGACACTGCTAGGCATATCAGGTGTTTTCATTGATGGCAACTGAATCTATCTTACACATCTGTATTGTATCATTTGATTATACCGGAAGTTAGATTGAAAATTTGTCTAAGTCTAGATAGACAGGAACAGAGCATATGACAGAGTTCAACATTTTGGTCCACATTTCTCCACAGGTAATTATATTGTGCTATGGATCTAAGGGAGTGTTAAGGGATGTAAGAGCTACCCAAATCCAAAGTTTTAGCCTCCAGTGATGAAGGGATTGAAAGTTACAAGCATCTGAGTATCAAGTTTTGGTTAGACAGTTCAGTCTGGTGAAGAACAGGCCGACTTGGTGTTTGATCCTTGTGTAAATTAAGATAAGTGGTTGGTTGAGTAATTTATGAGATCCAATGGTATTGGCCGACATGTGTGGTGACTTGAATATATAGGTTTTGGTCCACATTAACAATTGTACATGGATTCAGCTGACAAAATAGTAATCTTGAAAAAGTTTCTAAGTTTTCTTGAGGCTGACTGCAGTTGATGTAATTTCATGTTGCATATATATATGATTGATGGGTGTGAGCATTTTGAGGTACAAATGTGTGAATATGAAGTGATAGGTGCAAATTGTGGTAGAATCAAGTGCGAAGCAAAGAGATCTAAACTCTGGATCATGGCAGAACAGTGAAATAGGGCAATGAGAGATGAAGTGTGTGAAGTCAGTATATTGAGCCTAACTGGAACTGTAATCTTGCATTGTTAGATGCTATTCTTTAGTTCAAGTATTTTAGTGAACTCTTGTAATTGATCTTGTAGGCAGTGAGCCTCCTTTGAGTAGTGAGCTCTAAGCAGTGTACCCGAAGGCATGTGCCTTCTCATTTGTAATACTTTTGACAGAGTATAACATCTTGTGGGTTAACCCCCACCATGGTTTTTCCCTTAACTGAGTTTCCACGTAAAAATCTTGGTGTTCATGTGATGATCTTGTTGTTGCTATTTTTAAGTTCATGCTTCTTTCTTTTTTATGTATGTGGTAAATTAATAAAGGAACATAATAATATGTTTTGCAGGACACCGATTCACCCCCCCTCTCAGTGTTCCTTAATTTCAACAACTACTTGCCTAGTGATCTATTACATCAATATATATCATCTTTAGAACAATAGATTCCTTCGTGTCAGCCAAGGCAGGTCACAAACTCCAATGAAGAGCTGTAACATGTGTACAAGGATAGGTCAGACCTAATCATGTAGAACACCTCCGCAAATGAATGGAATGATGTGCGGATCTCGGGGAAGGTCGGCCATGAACCAAAGATCATTAAATGATGTGTTGTTAAGCTCCACAAGTCAAGGAATGCTCCGCAAGTCTTCTCCTCTAGCTAATTATCAGAGACTGTCAAGATACTCTGTTATGAGAAAATAGTAGATCTTCTTATAGCGATATCTTTCTGGTACTTAATCCAAATGATTTGAAGTCTGAATATGATGTAGATGAATGAATCTAGATGCTAAGTCCAGGTCCACAAGGTGTGAAATGCAACTGCGGAAGAATGCAAACCAAAATACAAAAATTACTACTGACTAAATTGCCTGAACTGAACTAGAAAATGAAAAGAAACAAATTGAACTGCAAACAACTGAAATACAAATGTTTTTGGTTGATGCAAGATTGCTCTTGAACCAGGGATACTCCTGCATCAAACATCTGGGGTTGTTGAAAAAAATGAGTCCCTCACTTTGCTGGGGCTATGGGAGAACCAAGATGGTCCACCTCAGCTTGCGAAATCCATGCTGAATCTTCTTCTAGTCTACCTTTCCACTTCACAAGATATTCTTTGTATTGTCTTCCTCTAGTGTTGCATCCAACTCTACTATCCAAAATGTCTTCAATCTGCTCTGGTGCTTGTTTTGGTAACTGCTTCATCAAGTCTTCTTCCATGTTGTTGCTGAATTCTACTTCATGATACTTATACAAGTCTGCAATGTTGAAAATAGGTGATATACCCAATATCTCTGGTAGCTCTACTTCATATGCATTTTTGAATCAAATTTTTCTGAGTATCTTACAAGGTCCAAACTTCTTCATCTTCAACTTGTTATATGTCCCAACTAGAAATCTCTATTTTCTCAAGTATACCATCACTTCATCTCCAACTGCAAATTCCTTATGTCTTTTCTTCTCATCTGCCTTTTCCTTATACTTACTGTTCATATCCTCCAAATGCTTCTTCACCTAATTATGCACTATTTTCATGTGATCTACAAATTCCTCATCTTCTTCACTTCGCTTTTCTTCCATATCCATGTTGCTCAATTCTGTAACTCATCTAGGTGTTACTCTGGTAACAATCTCAAACAGTGTTCTTCCGGTACTCCTATTTACTGAATTATTGTATGCAAACTCTTCTTGTGAAAGAATCAAATCCCAACTTCATGTATTCTCTTGAACCAAACATCTCAACAAGTTTCCCAAACTCCTATTCACTATCTTTGTCTGTCCATTAGTCTATGGATGAAAAGCTGAACTGAAATTCAAATCTATCTTCATCTTCTTCCAAAGTATCTTCCAAAAGTATTGATGCAGAGGTAATGGTAGTGTTTAGTTTTGTCCACACAATAGACCTAGACTTTAATGTTTCCTTCACAAGGTTTCCAAAGGTTATGTAACACAAACCTATACCAGGCTGTTCAAGAGACTGACCTAGCCTAGGATCACACCTTGGTGTCCACTCACACAGGCTACTCAACTCTCTTTTGGGGAGTCCCTACTCAACCCAACCAACAAACACATACACCTTCTAGATCACACAACCAACTACCAATAGCTTCGCCAACAGGATCTTCACACTACAACCAGCATCTACTTGTCAAAGACATGACCAATACAAGGTCTCTGACCCAAATAACTAAGTTCTGTACCTGCAAGGACAGAGAACAACAAATTATAGCATGACTGCCCTATGACAGTGTCTCAAGAGGCTTATTCCTTGTAGCCCTTGGAACCAAATAATCCAAGGATAAATTTCCAAACCCCAAAGGACAATTAGGACACATTACACATTCCAATACCCATTAAGGGTTTACAACCACCCACCAATGTGCAGGGCCGTACTCTGCCACAGGCGTCCAACAACAGCAAACTATTCTTTTTAGGTAATAGGCCTAGTTTGAAGCTTTTACAAAGGAAGTGTGTCACATCCACATGCTCAGGACCAAACAAGCATCTACATAGGTCTGTTCTCATCCACAAACATCAAATACACCATCCATTTGGTCATCCACTTGGTTGTTCTTCAAAAACACAACAATTTCCACTACTTGCATACTAACTAGTCACCATATAGACTAGTTAGATTTATGCCAAGTGCATTGGAGTGAGGAATGCAAACCAAACAAGCAACAAAACATGAAATATACTCTATCTCCCTCCATCCTACTAAAAATAGTTGATGTCTTTCAGAGGACAGGGGAGAAATTCCTCATTTTTCCACAAAACCCTAGTTTGGAGGGTTTTCAAACTAGTTTTCACAAACTGAATTGGTTCTAACAACACAAAAGGTTTCAAAAGCTCTAACTACACTCAAATGAAAGGTATTTCACAATGCTAACACATTTTCTAGGTTTTAGACTCCTAGCTATCCGTACAGAGCCGTACTATATGACTGTCTCCAGGAAAATGGAGAAAAAATAGTCTTTTGCACTCCAAAAACTTCAGAATTTCATTATCTTGGCATGTCATTACAATTTCCTACCTATAGAAGGTTTTAGAAATGTGTTTCCTCCTCCATCAACTATACAACTGCTATGTGAGGGTAGTTAACTAATGGGTGTTACTTTCTTCACAAGAAACCACATGTTTCTTAAGTGAAATTACATTTAAAATAGACCTTATTAAGGCTATATTGGACTAGTCAACCAAATGGACTAAGTCCTTATTACAATCCACAAAAATGGCTTTCATGCCTTAGGAAAAGCAATAGAACATGGCAACAAAGCATGACAAATCACAGAATGACTTGAATTGGGAGCTCCTGCACCATACTCCCCCTGCAAGAAGAATTCAAGTCCCTTAAGTTGCCAACTATTGAAGTGTCATTCCATGCTTCAAGATATCTGCCTCAGTCATCCAAGTGGCCTCTAAATCAGGAAGATCCTTCCATTTCACCAAGTAGTCTTTGTAGACACCTCTCCTAGTCTTCTTGACAACTTTGGAATCTAGAATGTATTCCAACTGCAAAGGTTTGCTTAGAGGCAAGTCCTTGATCCAATTAGCATCTTCATTCACCACATCTGATCCACTTTCACCATGTAATGGAGGTCTAAAAGGAAAAAGATCACAAACATTGAAGATTGGAGAGATACCAAGACTGGATGGTAACTCAATCTCATATGCATTTGGACCAAATTTGTGCACTATTTTGCATGGCCCAATCTTCTTCATCAGAAGTTTAGTTGGTTGACCTTTTGGCAACCTTTCTTTCCTCAGATATGCCATAACCAAGTCTCCAACTTTGAATTACACCTCTCTTTTCTTCAAATATGCCCTTTCCTTGTACTTTGTGACTATTTTTTCTAATTACAACTTGACTTGATCATGGACTGTTTTCATGGAGGCAACAAAATCTTCACCAAGTGCACTCCTTTTATCCCATCCTTGGAGATCCTTCAGTTCAAGTGGCCCTCTTGGATGAAAGCCATAAACTACCTCAAAAGGACTTTTACTAGTGCTCCTATTCTTTGAATCATTGTAGGCATATTCAGCCTAATTGATAACCAAGTCCCATGCCAAACCATGCTGTTTTGTGAGGCATCTTAGAAGGTTTCCAAGTGATCTATTAACCACTTCAGTCTAACCATCAGTTTGTGGATGGTAGGCTAATGAAAAGGACAACTGTGTGCCCAATTTTCTCCACAAGGTCCTCCAGAAGTGACCCACAAACTTAAAATCTCTGTCGGTTACAATGGATAATGGCAAACCATGGATTCTTACTACCTCTCTGAAAAATTGACCTGTAACATGAGATGCATCATTTGTGCATTTACATGGCACAAAATGAGCCATTTTGCTAAATCTATCAATAATAACAAACACACTATCCACCCCTCTAGCTGTCCTGGGTAACCAAGTACAAAATCCATGCTTATACTTTCCCAAGGTCTGTTGGGAATGGGAAGGGGCTGGTATAGACCTGCATTTGAAGACACACCTTTGGCCCTTTGACAAATTGCACAACTAGCAACATACTTCCTCACATCGGATTGTACCTTTGGCCAAAAATAGAACCTTGTAACTTGTTCTAGTGTCTTGTCTAAGCCAAAATGTCCTCTCAAAGAACCATTAGGCTTCTCCTTAATGATATTGTCCCTCATGGAACACTTAGGAATACACAACAAATTGCCCTTAAACAAAAGGCCTTCCTGCACTACAAAATCTGCATACTCTCCATGGAATGTGTTAGCCAAGTTCAAACAAACATCATAAGCCTCTTTGAAATCTAAATCTTCTTTATATAATGCCTTCAAATAGTCAATGCCCATGCTTTCTAACTAAATTTCATGAACAAGAAGCAACCTCCTACTTAAAGCATCAGCCACCTTATTAGAGACACCTTTTTTGTGCTTAATTGTGAAGGTATAAACTGTTGGCAAGAGACACTATATGGATTCATGGTTGTTGTCATTGATGGCAACAAAGGTCATTCCACATATCCGCAAGTCATGATATATCTCTACCGGAAGTCAGATTGAAGATTGTTGTGATCCGGTGAACAAGAACAGAGCATGTGGCAAGGTCCGACAGATTGGTCCGGATCTCTCAGAGGAAGTGTCTTGGCACAGTGCGGATCTGGGGAAGTCAAGACGACTATCTTGAGTAGTATATTCCAAGGATTTAGCCTCCGGAGATGGACAAGGAAAAAGATATGAATAGTTGAGTACCGGATTCCTGAGAGACAGTGAAAACAGAGGAAGAACTGACTGACTGAGTATCAAACTACTTTCCGGATGTGTTACAGATGATGATAAAGGTTGCGGAGGCATGAATCATGTTTGGCCGACATAATTGATGATATCTACAAGTATATGCTTGATCCGCATTGCTTGGTGAGCAAGGATTCAGCCGACAGAACTAAGTTTGTAAGAAACTAGACTGTTCCGGATGCCGACTAGAAAGATGATGAAATTACTTGTGCGGATATATATAGAGGATGGATTTAGTTGTAAAGTGTGCGAATGTGTGTGAGGATATGCGAACAAGTCCAGAGTAGAGCAGAAGTAACAAGAAAGATCCGGTATGTGAAAAGACAGCAGACTAAAGAACAGAGGAAAGATGAAGTGCAGCAGATCAGTATACTGAACCTAACCGGAACTGAACTCCAGCATATGCAGATGCTTCCAATCAGTTCAAGACTGTGATTCTAATCACTTTGTAAGACAGTGTGTCTTCTTGTAGGCAGTGAGCCTCTTGTGAGCAGTGTGCTCGGGCAGTGAGCCCTAATTGGCAAGTGCCATTTTTGTAATTTCCTATTCTTCTAACAGAGAATAATTCTTGGGTTAATCACCCCGTGGTTTTCTCCCTTAACAGGGTTTCCACGTCAAAAATACTGTGTCATGTGTTTCTTATTTCATGGTTTATGTTTTGTGTTTGATTTTATGCTGCTTCAATTAAAAGGAAAGTTTAATAAGGGAAATAATTAGGATAACTGATTCACCCCCCCCTCTCAGTTATCAACAATTGGTATCAGAGCCAAGTTCCTCCCAATAGAGCCTAACAGCTTGAGGAAGATCTGAGATTTCAAATGGATGCATATGGTTTAAGGGAGCAACTCAAGACTGCCCTTGAGGATCTTGAACAGTCAAATTCTGAAGTCAGTGAATTAAAGGAAAGACTCAAACAGGCTGATGAATTCATGAGAGAATTAAAAGACAAATTAAGTCTCTCTATGAAAAAGAGAAAGGAGCTGCTTCAACAGTTGGCAAGACAAAGTGAAGAAAGCAATACAAGTGAGGAATTGACTGAGCAAACCAAGTTATGTGAAAAGTTATCAAAAGAAGTCATTATGTTAAGACATGAAATGGAATCAGGAACTATAAAGTTTACTCAAGAGATTGAAGAAAAAAGAAAGGCTGAAGACAATCTAAGACAATCTCTTAAAGAAAAATCAGAAGAATGCCACCAGATGGACAGGATTATCAGACACCTTGAATCTGATCTTGAAGATTCCAAAGATAATGAAGGAAAACTTGAGGATCAAATTGCCTCTCTCAAAAGAGACCTTCAAACAGCAAATGAATATAAAGAGAAATTCAAGATAAGTTCTGCTCAACTTGAAGTTCTTCTTGGAAGTCAAAAGAGGACAGATGACAAGTATGGCTTGGGATATGAGAAAGGAGAAAGCTCCGGATCCGATCAGAAGAATCTTGGATCAGAAAATCCAAGGAGCAGGCCTAGAAGACCTCCGGTAAGACAGCCAAATGCTCAAAAATATCCATCCTTCAATGGATACTGCCACAGCTGCAACCATTTTGGTCACAAAGCTAATCAGTGCAGAATGAGAATGAATCAGATTAATTCATCCTTCTCCGGACAGTGCTTCAACTGCAAAAGGTATGGACACAAATCCCATGAATGCAGAATTATGCAAGTAAACAAATCATTCAAAGGTAGATGCTTTACATGCAATAGAGTAGGTCATATGGCTAATCAATGCAGATCAAGGGGATATCAGTTAAATATGCAAAGAAATGTTATTTGCCAAATCTGCAATAGGTCCGGTCATAATGCTAAAGTCTGCAGAAACAAGAATCAGGACAAAAGAGGTCCGGTGTATAATCAGAATCAAGACAAGGGTAAACAAAAGATGAATGCGGATGAAGTTAGGAATCAGATGAGCAAGATTTGGGTGAAGAAAAACTCAGAGAATGTAGAGGTTGGATCCGCACCAGATTCTGGTGCTGATATTTCTTCCGGAAATTAAAAAGTGAGCTCAGGCTCAGGGGGAGACTCAAAGAAGATTCTGTTCCCCCAGCCAAACAAGTTGTGCCGGATGTGGCACAAGATGCGGATTAAAGGGTTTGTAGATATAACTCCTGAGATGCTTCAGTCAAGTTTTCAGAGGTCCGCATGGAGTTATGAAGAAGCTGTGCTCGATTAAGTTAGACCTGTTCAGGGAGGTGCTCCGGTATGATAAAGGATTACAAAAGGTCCGGAGAGATCCGGAAGTGCACGATCTTGTCTTGCGGATTGGACAGAGTATTTGGGATGTTCTTGTAATATGTTACCTAGATTTATTCATGATTTAAAGATCCGGATGATATTCAGTGATCAGGACTAATCCGGGATACTCCAAGCTGTCCAGACATGGTAAACCGGAATAATGCAGGTGAAGCATTTATTGCAGACAGATATTAGGGTTTGCGGAGCAATATAAGGAATTTCTCAAAAGTTATCTGCTCATTCTACACTTGAGAAGAAGCGAATAGTGGAGCTCTGCAACAAGGTTCATCAAGCACACCAAGGATCTCCTACCGAAGCTATTGCATAAAGAAATCAATCCAACCACTCCGTGCAAACCGAAGGCGCTTAAGGTATTCTTCGTTTTTCATTGCCTCACTGCAAATCCTTGAAGAATGGCTACTCCAAACATAGTTAAGATCTCTGATAGACCTCGCCCCTCATTCAAGAAACATCCCTACAAATCATTGGAGGTAGATCCACTAGGAGCCTTCTCTAGTGTTCCCCACGGAGTCTTACATACTGAAGATATTAGGGTTTACATACACGCAAACATTGAGGAATTTGGGGAATTCAAATTAAGAGACCTCTATCACAAGCAACTGATAGACAATGCTTTTGAGCTCAAACCAGAGTATAAGGGTATCCAGAAGAAACAATTTGAGCAATTCATTCATTTCCCTAGCTTTGAAGAAGATGAATGGGTCCGGTATGTACTGAGCAGGATGCATGACAACTTCCTTTGGCTAGATAGACCCTGTAAGATCACAAAAGAAGCAATTAGAGCAGTAACTGGTCTATACTCTTCCGGGGGGGTACCTATCCTCAAATCTGTCAAGAACAACGTTGTAACTGAGGCCACCGGATCAAAATATGATAAGAGGGCAATGACCATTGAAGATATTTCGGATCCGGATATCAAATATGCATCAATGATAATAGGATACAAGATCTATCACTCCAGCAGGGAGAATTCTGTATCCGGAACTGCAATATACACAGCATATGAAATGCTAAGAAAGAATGCAGATTATGATCTTTGTGAATTACTACTAAGCCAATTGATGGAAAATGTACAGAAAATCAAGAAAGACAAGAAGAACTCCTTTAAGTATGGTACTCTCATTGTATGTCTATTCTTTTACTTCATGAATGAGCTACCCGGAACAAGTGGATGGATATGGCAGAATGACAAACCTGTTGCAGTCCAGATAAGAGACTATTTGCATGGACTTGGGGATGCAAAAGCGAGAAATACAGCTCTATGGGGATACTTCAAAAACTTTCAGAGCATGATGCAAGCAAGAGAGAGAATTCCCCAGTCTCTCATTGAGAAATACAAGGACTCAGTATGTTTTATGGTTGACACTGATCAGTGCCTAATGGAGGCAGTGGAGCCAAGGACTGTCTGGATCATGCCCATGGGGTATGAAGTTGATGAACAGATAGTAGAGCTGCATGTTCAACACATGCTAAGTCAGCCCAAAGATCCTAAGGCAGAAAGGTTTGGAACCTTTGAGGAGCTGAGCGTGAAATTACATGTAGAACTCAGGGAACCTGAGATTAAGAGAAAAGTGAGAAAAGAAGTAGAGCACATTGCTCAAGGCCTAGGCATCTCAAAAGAGGCACTTGATGCCAGCCGGGAAAAGAGGAGAAAGGCTGAGGAAGAAGAGAAAAGCACAGAAAGTGCTCCGGTTGAAACCCCCACCCGGACCAGATCATCAAAGAGATCTGCACCTTCCACAACCAAAAGCTCAAAACCGGAAGTCCAGGCATCCGGTAAAAGATCCAAGACAAAAGCATCAAGGGCTTATGAAAGCCAAAAGGATGAAGAGGAAACAGAATCAGATAAGGAAGTAAGAGAAGTAAAGAAACAGAAGAAGAAAGGATCCGGTAAGCCCTCCACAGGCCAAGACAAGGATGAAATGGCAGAGGTAACTGTTGAAAAGCCCACTCTGTCACTAGAGAGCATAATCAAGTCGGTCACGGTGGATGGAAACCTTCAACCAATGACTGAATCCTATGATGACTTCAGTGAGGCAGACCAAAAGACTCTGCAGGAGGCCACAGTGAAATATCTCAACATATATAATAAGGCTTTCATTGAAATAATATCTCTTATTCCTAAAAGCCTAGAAAAGGAAATGGAAGTGAGGAAAAATAATGCTCATGCTAAAGATCTTGAGATCCGGGAGCAGATAGCTATTCAGCTATATCCTCAAATTGATCCCAAGACAATGAACATGATCTTCAAGGACTGCAAAGATGAGTTCAGAAGTAAAGCCAGGATGAATCAGCTCATGCTTGGTGAGACTGACAAAGTGGCACAAGAGACAGAAGAGATCCTCCGGAAGGCCTTCAAAAGGTTCAATCTTCCTGTTGTAGAGGACTTAGGTGCAGAAACAGCTGCTGACTTGGAATCTTCTGTTCCGGAAGAAGTGAGCCCTGAACAGACAAGTGAGGACTTGGGACCCTCTGCTCCAGAAGAAGTGACCCATGAACAAGCAAGCATCTCTCCTCCGGTTTCCCCTACAGTCTCCGGATCCAAAGAAGAAGAGCAATTGCAGGAGAAGGAAGCAGTGGTGACAGACAAAGAGGTTGACAGTTCTAAGACTGCAGAAGAAAAGAAACATCTGTCTCCGGCAAGAGACACTGCACAAACTGTTCAACAATTTTTGAGCAAAGAAACTCTAGAGATTGATGAACCGGAGCTTCTAAAAGGTCCATTTGATTTTGACTCTCTCTCTCCGGTACAAACAATGAAGATAGCTTCATTTGCAAATGCCAAGGCAAATGAAAAGCTCCTGAAGTCTCATATGGAAGACTGTGAGTTGATAGAGGCTGCTTCCGGAGTACTTGTAAAGATCATGCCATCAATCCAAATAGATCCGACTGCCTCCACTTCCGGTAATCTAAAAACCTTAGTCAGCAGTATTGATACACATTTTAATTCTCTAGAAAAATCAGCTGAAGACAAGGTCCGGAAGGAATTTTTGGATAAGAGATTTTCTGAAATATTAGAATTAATCTCTAAGGATAGGAAGATTGTAAGCATTGGAATAAAGAGCTTAGAAAATGCTCTTAAGGATGGCGGTGACATCTACAAATTTTGTATATCTTGGTCAAAGGCAACAACAGCAATTGACAAGAAAATAAAAGAAGAACAGGACAAGCTTCAAAGCTTATCTCAAAGTTTTGATCCTCTCTCTTCCTCTATAATAAATCAAGAATGTCAGACTATTGCAGTCTTGAATGAAATAAAGAATCTTGAGAAGGAGAGGAAGAACATTACCAACCGGATGGGAGAACTTAGAAGGATTATAGTCCCTAAGTTGGAAACGATGCATGAGGCCATCAGTGATGCCCAGACCACCGCCCATACAAAAGATCCGACAGATCTCAGGCGGGCAGAAGCTTTTGCATTTTTGTTGAGTGGTCACATTTCAATCCTGGACAGAATGAAGCTTAGTTGGGCTACTGAAATGGTTCAACTGCAGACATCCTTTGCAGACATTCTGCAGTATATGTGAGTATGTAAATATGCGGCTATATATAGAAAATTTTTGAAAATTTTGGTGTGCGGACCCTACCCTTTGCCATTGATGTCAAAGGGGGAGTGAGGAGCAGTGAAAAATGAGGAATCCAACTCAGGGGGAGTTCCGGAAATTGTATATAAAGACAGAGCATCAGCAAAGGGGGAGCATAGTGTAAACACTTAGTCATTTTTCACTAAGTGTTGCCATCAATGCCAAAGGGGGAGATTGTTGGCAAGAGACACTATATGGATTCATGGTTGTTGTCATTGATGGCAAAAAAGGTCATTCCACATATCCGCAAGTCATGATATATCTCTACCGGAAGTCAGATTGAAGATTGTTGTGATCCGGTGAACAAGAACAGAGCATGTGGCAAGGTCCGACAGATTGGTCCGGATCTCTCAGAGGAAGTGTCTTGGCACAGTGCGGATCTGGGGAAGTCAAGACGACTATCTTGAGTAGTATATTCCAAGGATTTAGCCTCCGGAGATGGACAAGGAAAAAGATATGAATAGTTGAGTACCGGATTCCTGAGAGACAGTGAAAACAGAGGAAGAACTGACTGACTGAGTATCAAACTACTTTCCGGATGTGTTACAGATGATGATAAAGGTTGCGGAGGCATGAATCATGTTTGGCCGACATAATTGATGATATCTACAAGTATATGCTTGATCCGCATTGCTTGGTGAGCAAGGATTCAGCCGACAGAACTAAGTTTGTAAGAAACTAGACTGTTCCGGATGCCGACTAGAAAGATGATGAAATTACTTGTGCGGATATATATAGAGGATGGATTTAGTTGTAAAGTGTGCGAATGTGTGTGAGGATATGCGAACAAGTCCAGAGTAGAGCAGAAGTAACAAGAAAGATCCGGTATGTGAAAAGACAGCAGACTAAAGAACAGAGGAAAGATGAAGTGCAGCAGATCAGTATACTGAACCTAACCGGAACTGAACTCCAGCATATGCAGATGCTTCCAATCAGTTCAAGACTGTGATTCTAATCACTTTGTAAGACAGTGTGTCTTCTTGTAGGCAGTGAGCCTCTTGTGAGCAGTGTGCTCGGGCAGTGAGCCCTAATTGGCAAGTGCCATTTTTGTAATTTCCTATTCTTCTAACAGAGAATAATTCTTGGGTTAATCACCCCGTGGTTTTCTCCCTTAACAGGGTTTCCACGTCAAAAATACTGTGTCATGTGTTTCTTATTTCATGGTTTATGTTTTGTGTTTGATTTTATGCTGCTTCAATTAAAAGGAAAGTTTAATAAGGGAAATAATTAGGATAACTGATTCACCCCCCCCCTCTCAGTTATCAACATAAACTTGTAAGTGTTCCATCCATTTAAGATGTCTATGGTTCAATTTTTCTTGGCTATTTAGGAAGCTTAAAGCATGATTATCAGTAAACACAATAAATTCCTTGGGCAGTAAATAATGTCTCCATTTTTTAAGAGCTTGCACCATTGCATAGAGTTATAAGTCATAGGTAGAGTACCTTTTCTTGGCTTCATTCAACTTCTCTAAGAAGAATGCATAGGATGTCCTTCTTGGCTAAGAACAACACCAATAGCTTGCTGACTTGCATCACACTCAACAACAAACACCTTATCAAAATCAGGAAGTACTAAGGTAAGTAACTCAGCCACCTTTGTTTTCAACAACTCAAAACTATCATCGGCTTCCTTTGTCCATTGGAATCTACATTTGACTCCACCCTTGATGGTGTTGAGGATGGGAGCACTAATGTGACTGAAACCTCTGATAAACTTCCTATAAAAAGTTGCCAATCCATGGAAACTTCTCACATCCCCCACTGTCTTAGGAGTAGGCCAACTGAGAATAGCATCAACCTTAGAGGGATCCATCTTCAAACAACCATTGGAAATGACAAATCCAAGGTATATAAGTTCAGTTTTCATGAACTCACACTTGTCTAAGTTGATCATCAACTTGTGCTCATGTAGCTTCTCCAACACTTGACCAACATGCTTCACATGCTCTTCTTTTGTCCTGCTGAAGATTAGTATGTCATCAAGATAAACAATAACAAATTTACCAATGAATTCAACTAATACCTCATTCATCAAGCGCATAAATGTACTTGGAGCATTACTAAGACCAAATGGCATAACAAGCCATTCATAAAGACCCTCATTAGTCTTGAAAGCAGTCTTCCATTCATCTCCCCGTCTGATCCAGATTTGATGATAACTTGATTTTAAATCTATCTTTGAGTAATAGCATGAGCCTCCCAGATAGTCCAAAAGATCTTCAATCCTTGGCATTGGTAACCTATACCTTATGGTGATCTTGTTTATGGCCCTTGATTGCGTACATAGCCTCCACTTTCCATCCTTCTTAGGAGCAAGTACACTTGGGACTGCATAAGGACATAAACTCTTCCTAATCAGCCCTTTCTCCAAGAGATCTTGAATTTGCCTTGCCACCTCTTCATTTTGCTATGGGGTCAGCTTATAGGAAGCCTTCTTAGGCAATGTAGCACTAGGTATTAAGTCAATTTGATGACTTATGTCCCTCATGGGAGGTAAGGAGTTGGGGACTTCCTCTACCACAAGATCTTGATACTTGTTTAGAAGTTGCTGCACTTCAAATGGAATCTCCTTCTATTTTTGTTCTTGTTGATCTGATCCACTCTCGAGTTTCATGACCAAGGCATACCCTTGTGTATCCTTCTCCTTCAAGAGGTTCAAAAACTCTTTGCCATTCACTAACATGACATTGTTGTCATTGTTCTTCCCCCCAGTCTGCTCTAACATAGGATCCATCTTGAATGGTCTTCCATTCTTGGTAATGACATAGGTGTTCATCTCACCAGCATGCTGGGCTTTGACATCATATTGCCATGGGTGGCCAAGAAGCAGGTGACATGCATCCATGGGAATAATTTCACATAGCACTTTGTCCTTGTAGTCACTGATTGCAAATTCAACCCAAGTTTGCTCTTTCACCATGAAACTTTGGTTCTTGTTCAACCAAGAGATCTTATGAGGACTGATATGAGGAAGCCTCTTCAACTTCCACTTCTCAACCATCTCAATGGATACCACATTCTTAGTAGATCCTAAATCTACTATGATCTTGCAAAGTTTCCCATAGGCTAGGCCTTGGGTTCTAAAAAGATTCTTTCTCTGAGGGGGCTCTTGTTTCAATGGCATCTTCAACATAGACCTCTTAATCATCATACTCTCTCCTTCTAGGACAAGTGCAACACTTCCCATTGGTGAATTCACACTCTCACAGTCATCATCCTTCACTAATTGATTTCTCCTTCCACTGTCATGAGAACTACTAGCTTTCTCTAGGCATTTGTTCATTGTATGGCCAACTTGGTTGCAACCATAACACCTTCCAGTGAAGACTCCTGGTCCTCTACCTCCTCCACCATTTCTGCCCCTACCATTAGGTCTTCTCCAACCTCTAAAGCCTCCTCTATGCTTTGTTTCAGATTGTGTTTCTTGATGACTGTTATTTTCCATTTTGTGGAACTGTCCATGGCCAAAACTGCCTCTTCCTCTGGCACTTTGATCACCTTTCCTTCTCAGCTTTTCCTCTATTCTAGAGGCCAATAAGAAGCATTCATCCACTATTCTAGGTATCACTAAACTGATCTCATCTTGCAAATTGTATTTCAGACCATTTAGGTACCTAGCCATCATCCCCTTTTCATCTTCATTATGGTTGGCTCTCATACTTAGTCTATGAAATTCTTCTGTGTAGGCAGCCACATCCATGTCTTTTTGTCTCAAATTCTAGAATCTCCTAATTATTTGAATCTCATAGTTAGGTGGCATGAACTTGCTTCTGAGCATAGCTACCATTCTACTCCATTTAGTGATGGGACTCTTCCCAATCTTCTCCCTTTCACTTTGCATGTAGTTCCACCAGACAAGTACAGAACCTCTTAGCCTTGTCTTAGTAAATTTAACTTTCTTGTTGTCATTGAACTCCTTGTAATCAAAGAAATTGCACATGGCTTCTATCCAATCGGTGAGAGCATCACCATCCAATTTGCCATGAAATGTGGGTACATCCATCTTGGGATCACCACTGTCTCCATGAGCACCCTTAAGTGCATTCAAGAAAGCTTTTTGATCTACAGACATGTCCTGCCCTTGAGGATTCTCTTCTGCCTCTTCTTCATCATTTGTGTCAGAAGAACTTCCATCTTTGGTCTTGTCCTTAGACCTTCTTTCTTCTTGCAGTCTTGCTTCAACCATCTCTTCCACCAACTTCTTGATGGCTTCTTTACTCATTGTCTTAGGAGGCATGGTACTAGCCTCAGTTTCAATCTCCTCATCTGACATACACTACTTCTAATCAGATATTGGCTCTGATACCAATATGATGTAGAGGTAATGGTAGTGTTTAGTTTTGTCCACACAATAGACCTAGACTTCAATGTTTCCTTCACAAGGTTTCCAAAGGTTATGTAACACAAACCTATACCAGGATGTTCAAGAGACTGACCTAGCCTAGGATCACGCCTTGGTGTCCACTCACACTGGCTACTCAACTCTCTTTTGGGGAGTCCCTACTCAACCCAACCAACAAACACATACACCTTGTAGATCACACAACCAACTACCAATAGCTCTACCAACAGGATCTTCACACTACAACTAGCATCTACTTGTTAAAGACATGACCAATACAAGGTCTCTGACCCAAATAACTAAGTTCTATACCTGCAAGAACAGAGAACAACAAATTATAGCATGACTGCCCTATGACAGTGTCTCAAGAGGCTTATTCCTTGTAGCCCTTGGAACTGACTAATCCAAGGATAACTTTCCAAACCCCCAAAGGACAATCATGACACATTACACATTCCAATACCCATTAAGGACTTATAACCACCCACCAATGTGCAAGGCCGTACTCTGCCATAGGCGTCCAATAACAGCAAACTGTTCTTTTTAGGGAATAGGCCTAGTTTGAAGCCTTTACAAAGGAAGTGTGTCACATCCACATGCGCAGGACCAAACAAGCATCTACACAGGTCTGTTCTCATCCACAAACATCAAATACACCATCCATTTGGTCATCCACTTGGCTGTTCTTCAAAAACACATCGATTTCCACTACTTGCATACTAACTAATCACCATACAGACTAGTTTGAAATATACCCTATCTCCCTCCATCCTACTAAAAATAGTTGATGTCTTTCAGAGGACAGGGGAGAAATTCCTCATTTTTCCACAAAACCCTAGTTTGGAGTGTTTTCAAACCAGTCTTCACAAACCAAATTGGTTCTAACAGCACAAAAGGTTTCAAAAGCTCTAACTACACTCAAATGAAAGGTATTTCGCAATACACATTTTCCAGGTTTCAGACTCCTAGTTGTTCATACAGAGCTGTACTATACGACTGTCTCCAGGAAAACACAGAAAAAATAGTCTTTTGCACTCCAAAAACTTTAGAATTTTATTATCTTGGCATATCATTACAATTTCCTACCTATAGAAGGTTTTAGAAAAGTGTTTCCTCCTCCATCAACTGTACAACTGCTGTGTGAGGGTAGTTAACTGTTGGGTGTTACTTTCTTCACAAGAAACCACATGTTTCTTAAGTGAAATTACATTTAAAATAGACCTTATTAAGGCTATATTGGACTAGTCGACCAAATGGACTAAGTCCTTATTACAATCCACAAAAATGGCTTTCAAGCCTTAGGAAAAGCAATAGAACATGGCAACAAAGCATGACAAATCACAGAATGACTTGAATTGGGAGCTCTTGCACCAAGTATCCAACAAACTTTGTGTCTCTGTCTAAAACTATACTCTTAGGTAATCCATGCAATCTCACAATCTCCTTGAAAAATAGGTCAACTACATGCACTGCATTAATTGTCTTCTTACAAGGTATGAAATGAGCCATCTTTGAAAATCTATTCACCACTACAAATATTGAATCATGTCCTCTCTGTGTCTTCAGCAATCCCATTACAAAATCCATGCTTATGTCTTCCCAAGGTCTCTTCGATACTGTCAAAGGTTTATACAATCTAGTATTCTGACTACTCCCTTTTGTAACTTGACAAACTCTACAACTCTGCACAAATCTCCTAACATCCTTATGTATCTAAGGCCAAAAGTAGTTTTCACTTACCAAAGCCACTATCTTATCAATGCCAAAATGTCCTGCCAATCCACCACTGTGTTTCTCCTTGATCAAATTATCTCTCATTGAATTCTTAGGTATGCACAACTGATTTCCTCTAAACAACATATCTTCCTGAATGAAATAATCTAACCACTTACTCATATCTATCACAATAGGTTCCTTACATTCTTTCCAAGGTCCTTCAAAATTAGTGTCTCCCTCATACATGTTCTTCAATTCATCAAAACCCAACACTTCCACTCTCATTTCTATCAACAAGTTTCTTCTTCTACTCAACGCATCAGCAACTTTATTTAATTTTCCACTCCTATGATTCAACACAAAAGTGTAACTCTACATGAACTCTACCCATCTCATATGTCTCTAATTCAACTTACCTTGACTGTTTAAGTACTGCAAATCTTGATGATTTGTATCTAGTACAAACATCTTAGGCAACAAGTAATGTCTCCACTTCTTCAAGGCTTGAATTATGGCATAGAACTCTTGGTCATAATTGAATATCTTCTCCTTGCATCATTCAACTTCTCAATGAAATATGCTATAGGTCTACCTTCTTGACTTAATACTACTCCAATCACATTTCCACTTGCATCACAATCAACTTGAAATACCTTATGAAAATCTGGTAATGCCAAAACAGGTTACTCTCTCACTTTCTGCTTCAACAATTCAAAACTTTTATCTACTCCAGATGTCCACTTAAAGTCTTTCCTGTCACCTCTCATTGTCTCTGTTATAGGGTTACATACTAAACTGAAATTTCTGATGAACTTCCGATAGAAACTAGCCAATCCATGAAATGATCTAGCCTCTCCAATGCTCTCAAGTGTAGGCCATTCAACAATTGCTTTCACTTTTTTAGGGTCCATCTTTAATCCTTCTGCAAAAATCACAAATCCCAAATATACCAACTCTTCCTTCATGAAACTATATTTCTTGATGTTTATTAGCAATTTCTCTTCTCTCAATCTTTACAAAACTTGTCTAATATGCCACAAATGTTCCTCTTTTGTCTTACTAAAAATTAGAATATCATCTAATTATACAATCACAAACTTACTCAAGAATTTATCCAAGACTTCATTCATCAATCTCATGAAAGTACTCAGTGCATTTGTCAATCCAAAGGGCATCACTAACCACTCATACAATCCTTCATTTGTCTTAAAAGTAGTCTTCCATTCATCTCCTTCTTTGATTCTATGTTGGAATTAGACCAAACAACTGAGATGGGGGGGGTGAATTAGTTGTCCCAAAATTTGAACTTTTCTTTCTTTTAATCTTCTTTCACAATTTGCAAATTGATTAATGATATAAACATTAAAGCATGGAACAACATCACATAAGCAGAAACATAATCAACACATTTGACACTAAGATTTTTGACGTGGAAACCCGATTAAGGGAAAAACCCCAGTGGGTGTTAGCCCACAAGATTCGTACCCTATTAAAAGTACTTAAAAAGAATGAGAAGGAACTTGCCTTTAGGCTCACTATCCAGAGCTCACTACTCTAAAGAGAGGCTCACTGCCTACAAGAAATTTAAGTTTAACACAAAAAGATATTACTGATAAATAGCATATACTTCATGCTTGGTTTAGTTTCATTGAATGCTCATAAACTTTTGCTCTGCCTCCAAACTCTTCTTCACTCTACTCTACTCTACTTTTGTTCTTCTGCTCCTCTCCTTTGCTCTACTTCTGATCCTTTCTTCGGATTTATATTTTCGTACAAGGATGAGTTTCCACAACTTATCAACAAATATTTATACACTTCATCAACCTTGGAATGAACATCAAGGTTGGAAAACATCTTACTTAATACGAATCCCTAAGCTATTGGCCAAACATAACTTGGACTTAAATCTTCCTTGATCAACATGCCATGCTTCATAGAATTGCTCTTAGATCATCCGCAACACACTTGAATCATCCGGTCAGCTAAGACTGGGAAGAACAACAAGACCAAGAAGAAAATCTTTATTGACAAGCTCAAAACTCAATGCAGACCTCCAACATAGTAGTCACATGATCTAGAGACTTCCACAAGCACATTGAATTCAACTAAAACATCCACACTCCTCCAAATCATCCGATTCACTTGCATCTTCCTCCAGAATCTCAAGAACACTATCTGCCATGATTGTCACATTAGAAAGATTGCTTGCAGACCTCCAAACCATGAACCACTTGAATGGATGATACATACTAACTTCCCAAACCTACCTTCAGATCCACAGATCATCATTTGACATATCCGGAACAATCCAGACCTCTTTTCTGTCACTTTGTCTCTTCTAAATATTGTAGGAACCTGTTCTACTAAGATGGTCATAACTTCTTCAGATCTTAATGCGATCCTCTCAAATCTTAACTAGAGCTTCTTTAGACAAACCTCTTCATAGCCATCTAGTCCACATACATTGATCTTTATTAATTTTCTCAATATCCTCAACAATTCAGTCTTTTATAGAGGTAGCAAATTAGGATATAGTTGACACCAATGACAACAGGAATATGTTGACATCAATGACAACAATGCTTAAGCACATATTTGTAACAATCTCCCCCTTTGTCATTAATAGCAACATATGATGTGAAAAAACTAAATTCCACCATCAAGACAAGAATTCCTCCCCCTTTCTCTTCTTACTTCTGCAAATCCTTTCTTCACTACTCCCCCTTCCATTAGAAACTAGTTTTTCACATGAACTTCTCTCCCCCTTTGACATCAATGGTAAATGATGCATATTTACAATCTTTTCTCCTGTTTTATTCAGACTGATCCCAAAAATTTTTACTAACTAGTCCCCCTGAGTAGTATCTCCTTAACATTAATCTGGATCACAAAATGTGACTGTGAATTCTACCAGACTGATGCACCTTAGTGCATCTTAGTTCTGATCAGGAGGGGTAATAAACCCTAACTTTTATCTGAGATACTCAAAAGTATCCTTGGGAAGAGGCTTCGTGAAAATATCTACAATATGATCCTTTGAAGACATAAATTCCAACTTGACTTCATTCTCATTTACCTTCTCTCTCAAGAAATGAAACTTGATGGATATGTGCTTTGTCTTTGAATGCAACACCAGATTCTTTGAGATACTTATTGCACTTGAATTATCACAGAAGATTGTGATAGGCTCCTCAAACACAATTCTGATGTCCTTCAACATTTGCTTCATCCATAGGACTTGAGTATAATTGTTTGTTGCTTCTATATACTCAACCTCTGTTGTAGATAGGGAAATTGCCCCCTACTTTTTACTCAGCCAAGAAACCAATCTACTTCCCAACAAGAATGCACCACCACTAGTGCTTTTTCTATCATCCACATCTCCTACCCAATCAACATCTATATAAGCATGAAGAGTGAAGTCATTATCCTTTGGATACCATAATCCATAATCAATTGTCCCTTTGAGATACCTAAAAATTCTCTTGACTGCTACAACATGGGATTCTTTCAGATCAGCTTGAAATCTAGCAACAAGCCCAACTGCATTCATGATATTAGGTCTGGTCTGAGTTAGATAGAGTAGTCCTCTAATCATTAATCTATACCTTTTCAGATTTGCCTTAGGGGAGTCATCATCTTTACTCAACTTACATCCGGTTACCATAGGCATACCTACTAGCTTTGAATCTTCCATTTCAAACTTCTTCAACAATTCTTTCACATACTTAGACTGAGATATAAAGATATGTTTATCTGACTGACTGATTTGTAGACCTAAGAAGAAGTTCATTTCACCAAACATGGACATCTCAAATTCACTTTGCATTTGATCAACAAATGTTTTGTACATACTCTCATTTCCACCAAAAATGATATCATCAACAAATACCTCAACAATCAGACTATTCTCATGATCAATCTTGAAGTAGAGATTACTATCAGCAATGCCTTTGTTGTAACCTAGCTTTAGCAAATACTTATCTAATATTGCATACCAGGCTCTTGGGGCTTGTTTGAGTCCATACAATGCTTTCCTTAATCTGCAGACCATGTCTCTCTGATCAGACAAATCAAATCCTTCCAATTGCTCAATGTAGACTTCTTCTTCTAACTCTCCATTTAGAAATGTTGACTTGACATCCATCTGATAGACTTTGAAATCTTTATAAGAAGCAAAAGCAAGAAACAATCTGACTGCCTCTATTCTTGCCACCAAAGCAAAAGTTTCTTTAAAATCAATTCCTTCCACTAGAGAATATCCTTTGCATACCAACCTTGCTTTATTTCTTACAACTTCACCATCTTCATTTAGTTTATTCCGGAAGACCCATTTAGTTCCAATGACATTTTTGTCCACAGGTCTAGAGACAAGATCCCAAGTGTGATTCTTTTCAATTTGCATTAGTTCTTCCTCCATTGCTTTTACCCAATTTTCATCATTACAGGCTTCACTTACTGATTTTGGTTCAATCTTTGAAATCAAACAAATCTCTTCTTGATCTTCAACAATTCTTCTCCTAGTTCGAACACCTTTATTTCTATCTCCTATGATTTGATCTTCAGGATGATTCATCCTTACATACCTGGGAGTTTTGGGAATTGCTTGAGATTCTGTTTCTTGAGCTTGTTCCTCAAATTTTGCACTATCTTTTTAAATTATTGGATTATTTGGATTAGTCTGGATTTGAATCTGAGTTTGCACTTGCCTTTCTTGACTTAGATTTTCATCTTTATGATCTGAATCATATCCACAAGACCTGGAATGTCCTTTGCTCTTATCAACTCTGACATTAGCACTTTTAACTATCTTTTTCAACCTCTTGTTAAAGCACCAGTATGCTTTGCTTTGAGTAGAGTAACCCAAAAAAATTCCTTCATCACTTCTTGCTTCAAACTTGCCTTGATCCTCATCTCTTTTGATATAGCATTTACTACAAAAAACTCTGAAATGTCTTACAGTAGGAAAATGACCAAACTAAAGTTCATAAGGAGTCTTACTAGAATTTCCTTTAACCTACACCCAGTTAAGAGTGTAGACAATAGTACTTAAAGCTTCTCTCCAATAGACTTGTGGAACATTTGTTTCCATCATCATGGTCCGGGTAGCTTCTTGTATGGTCCAGTTCTTTCTTTCCACAACTCCATTTTGCTGAGGAGTCCTAGGAGCAAATAACTATCTCTTTATTCCATGCTTTTTAGATAATGTATCAAACTCACCGGATGTAAACTCTCCACCTCTGCCGGATCTCAGACACTTTATCTTCACACCAATTTCATTTTCCACCATAACTTTGAACACTTTGAATTTGTCAAGAGCTTTTGATTTTTCTTTTAAGAAAGTTACCCACATCATCTGGGAGTAATTATCAATAAGCAACATAAAATATCTATCTCCTTGCACACTCCTAATTCTAGCAGGACCACATAGATCAATATGTACAAGTTCCAATCACCCACTTGAAAATTGTTCTTTACTTTTGAATGATGTTTTGTTCTATTTGCCTAATTGACATTCTCTGCATATATTATCAGGTTTCACAAGTCTTGGAAGATCTCTCATAGCCTAAGTAGAACTTATCTTGACAATGTTATCAAAATTCACATGACACATTCTCCTATGCCACAACCAACTATGATCTATTTGTGCAATCAAACCACTTTTTCCAGAACTATTTAATTGAAAGATGTTACCTTTAGTTTGTGTACGAGATGTAATTTTAGTTTCGGAGCTTTCCAAGATTCTACATTTTCCATCCTTGAAACAGACATCATAACCCTTGTCAACCAACTGTCCAACACTGAGAAGATTATGCTTCAGTCCTTCCACATACAGAACATCATTGGTGTTATTCTTACCATCAAAAGAGATGGATCCTCTACCACAGATTCTACCAGCTGAGTTGTCTCCAAATTTCACAAATCCACCTTCATAATTTTCAAATCTTACAAACTTACTTTTATCACCAGTCATATGATGAAAATGTCTACTATCAATCACCCATTCATCCTTTTCAACAACCTGAGCAGCCAAGGCACTTTCCATATTACACAGCTAGCAGATTCAATACACACCAGATTTTCTTCCTTGATAGTAATGAACACCCAATCACCTTCAGTGGAACCTCCATGATCAGATTCATCATCTGTGACTCCTTCTCCAACTTCTTGGGCATAGTAACATTTTTCTGACCTTTATATCTATTGGGGTATGGTTTTAAAAACCTCTCCAGACATCTTGAGGAAAAATGACCAATCTTATTACAAGCAAAACATTTGAGTGGCAACTTTCCTTCATACTTACTAGATCCTCTTGGCATTCTTTTGGCAATAAGAGCTTCAAGATTTGCAGTCTCAATTTCATCATCTTCAATATCCTTCCTTGTCTTCACAAATCTATTTGATCTTCTAGAAGAACTTTCACCCGGATCATATCTTTGCTCTCCATACATACTGGCCTTAAATGCAGATTCAGACTTAGGGAGAGAATCACCAAACTCACTCATTTCAAATGCTGAAAGCTTACCAACTAACTGATCCCTTGTGATAGTTGTTACTATCTTGATTTCTTCAATGGCTACAGCTTTATGCTTCTATGTTTTAGGTAAGGATCTTAGCACTTTGGCAACAATTTCTGATTCTTCCAATACTCCACCTGAATTTCTGATACCAGTCAGAAGTTCATTTACTTTCTGTGTGTAGGAAGTAATGTTTTCATCTTCACTCATTACCAATCTTTCATATTTACCCTTTAGGCTTTGTAGCTTGGCACAATTAACATATTTGTCACCTTCATAAAGATTTTCCAACTTATTCCATATTTCATGAGTATTTTTCAAATCCAAGACATTTGCCAATTTGGTATTAGACAAGGCACTCAACAATGCTTCTCTGGCTTGAATATTGTGTTCAGCATCTCTGAGTTTGTCTATATTTGAAGGTCCATTCTTCAGAATCTTATACTCATTCTTGGTTATTAACCAAAAGACATCACCCATACATTCCAGATGACACTGCATGCGTACTTTCTAGAGGGAGTAATTTGTTCCATCAAATCTTGGACTTTCCTTCTTGTATGATGACATCTTGGATCTCCTCAAGCGATCAAGCTTCTTTTAGAGGAACTTGGCTATGATACCAATTGTTGGAATTAGACTGGACAACTGAGAGGGGGGGTGAATCCGTTGTCCCGAAATTTGAACTTTTTTTTCTTTTAATCTTCTTTCACAATTTGAAAATTGAATAATGATATAAACATTAATGCATGGAACAACATCACATAAGAAGAAACATAATCAACACATTTGACACCAAGATTTTTGATGTAGAAACCCAGTTAAGGGAAAAACCACGATGGTGTTAGCCCACAAGATTCGTACCATTAAAAGCACTTAAAAAGAATGAGAAGGCACTTGCCTTCAGGCTCACTTCCTAGAGCTCATTGCTCAAAAGAGAGGCTCACTACCTACAAGAAATTTAAGTTTAACATAGAAAGATTTAATTGAGAAATAACATCTACTTCATGCCTAGTTCAATTTAATTGAATTCTCATAAAATTCTACTCTACCTCCAAACTCTTCTTCACTAATTCTTCACTCTACTCTACTTTTGTTCTTCTACTCCTTCTCTCCTCTACTCTGCTTTTGATCCTTTCTTTGGATTTATATTTTCGCACAAGGATGATTTTCCACAACTTATCAACAAATATTTATACACTTCATCAACCTTGGAATGAACATTAAGGTCGGTAAACATCTGACTTAATATGAATCCCTGAGCTATCGTCCAAACATAACTTGGACTCAAATATTCCTTGATCAACATGCCATGCTTCATAAAATTGCTCTTAGATCATCTGCAACATGCTTGAATCATCCGGTCAGCCAAGACTAGGAAGAACAACAACACCAGGAAGAAAATCTTTATTGACAAGATCAAACCTCAATGCGGACCTCCAACATAGCAGTCACACAATCCAAAGACTTCCACAGCACATTGAATTCAACAAAAACATCCACACTCCTCCAAATCATCTGATTCACTTGCATCTTCCTCCAAAACCTCAAGAACACTATCTGCCATGACTGTCACATTCTAAAGATTGCTTGTGGACCTCCAAACCACTAACCACCTAAATGGATGATACATACTGACTTCCCAAACCTACCTTCAAATCCACAAATCATCATTTGACATATCTGGAACAATCCAGACCTCTTTTCTATCACTCTGTCTCTTCTGAATATTGTAGGAACTAGTTCTACTCAGATGGTCATAACTTCTTCAGATCTTAATGCAAACCTCTCAAATCTTAACTAGAGCTTCTTTAGACAAACCTCTTCATAGATATTTGGTCTACATACATTGATCTTTATTAATTTTCTAAATATCATCAACAATCCAGTCTTCTATACAGGCAGCAAATTAGGATACAGTTGACACCAATGACAACAGGAATATGTTGACATCAATGACAACACTGCTTAAGCACATATTTGCAACATTCTGATCTGATGGTATTGACTCTTCAAGTCTATCTTTGTGAAATATCTTTCTCCACTAAAACAATCCATGATATCATCCATCCTAGGTAAAGGAAATCTATACTTAACTGTGATCTTGTTTATTGCTCTAGAGTTAGTACACATTCTCCATTCTCCATCTTTCTTAGGTGCTAATACTATAGGTACTACACAAGAACTCAAACTTTCTCTAATCAAACCTTTCCTTGGCAACACATGTATCTATCTATTCAATTCTTCATTATCTACCAGTGTCATTCTGTGTGTTGCTTGTTTAGGCAAACTTACTCCCGGTATAAGACCCATGTGATGACTGATACTCCTAATAGGTGGTAATCCTTCAGGTACATTATCTGATATGATGTCTTCATACTCTGTCAACAACTCTTTTATCTCATCCAGTTGTTCTCCTCCAGTCACTTTCTTCAATGTTTCAGGTTTCTTAGGAATCAAAGCATAACACATATTCTCATGTCTCAAACCATCTAGAAATTTTCTTCCATCTACCAAATAGATTCTAGCATTTCCACATACTTCATTCTTAGGATTATCTTCTAAAGGAATCAAATTAATTATCTTTCCATTTTCTATTATAGTGTATGTATTCTTTCTCCCATCATGTATAGCTTTTCTATCATACTAGCAAGGTCTACCCAACAAGATATGACATACATCCATAGGCATAACATCACACAAAACTTCATCATGATAAGATCCAGTATGAAATTTCAACAAACATTGTTCACTCACTAGTACCTTATGATCATCCTAAATCCATGCTATCTGATAGGGCTTAGGGTGTTTCAATCTTTCCAACTTTAGCTTACTCAGCATCTCCTCTGAAACTAGGTTATTTGAACTACCAATTGTTGATGGTTGTTTTGAGACAGTCATAACAATAGTTAAAATTCACATAAAATGAACCAAAACTCACTTGAAAGATATGAAGAAATTGATTAAGATTTACTTAATCCCAAGTTTAATATGGTCAGGTCTTGACCTGTTGGGCAAATTCAGTTGGTCGATGTGAAGCTGTAATGTTCAAGGGGCCTTATGTAGTTTAGGGTTTCTTTGATGGTTAACTGGATTCAAACTATGCAAAGAGCTTTGTGAATATCAATGTGGTGTTCATTCCTTTCTTGCATAAAAGTGTTACTATATTTCAAAGCTTTAAATGATTTAAATTATAGCAAGCTTTCTTCTGTTTAATATTATGAAAAAACTATCTACTTTCAACTTATGCATGTTTCTTTCAAATATGAGACAATTTCCTTTAAATTTCTACGTTTTCAGCTAAGTATTTTTAGATGGGTTGGGAAAAGTTAGAAAGATCTAATCTAAACTTCATTCATTCTACCAAAATATCTAATTGTTCTGTTATGCACTTTATAAGTATTACAACAATTTGATCAAATCCACAGACAAAACCCTAAGTGTAAGTTCTGAGCATTTTCACAAACATACACTTAAAATTGCAAGCTCTAAGAGGAAAAAGGTTTCAAAAATAATGAAGAGCAAGAAAACACTCAGAAGATAGATGCAGAATTCTAGATTCAATTGTATTAGAAATAGACAGTCATATAAGATTTACAATGTTTGAATGACTCTTAGCTTCATTGATCAAATTGTAGAAAACTTACAAGCTTTACAGATACAGCAAGGAGGCAGGATGTTCCACACACTCCTTGTTGCAGACACAGGTGACCTCCTTCTTCTACTTTAAACTGCTAAGCTAAATTACTAAAATCCCTGTGTAAGTTTTACAATGTAGAGAGGCACAATATATAGACTTTAATTGTCCTTAATATAGCTCAAAACCCCAGTTTAAACCCTAGTTCAAACCTCTAGTTAGAGCAATAAATGTTGGAGAACAAGTCTCCCAAAATATCTCTGAGCATACATCAAATCTGGGTGAAATATGTCCTTCTAGAAACCCTAGCAGCTCAATAATAACTTCTGTGGTCTGCTGCAATAATGTTTCCATCTGCATTTTGTCTTCATCAATTGAAGACCCTTGACTTCTTCGCCCTTCATCCTTGTCTTTTTCTGCTCTTGAGATCTGATTTCCTTTTCGGTGATGTCACCGCCATCAAGTTTCAGCTCCTTCCTCAACTGTAAACCTACAAAAATAGACCAGCAATAAGTATCATCATTTAATAAACCTACAGGAAGAGAAACATTTGCTAAATCTAGTTGTAATCATGTGAACGCAAAAATTGGGCCCTAAATCCGTAAAAAAAATGAGGGTCAGAATGCATATTCAACGTAAAAACCAGTCGAGTCAACCACCGTTGACCAAAAACATGCATTTGGGCTCCAAAATGCCTTTAAATTTCTATTGCTCTGTCTTTTCCTGCATATCGGTGTGATATCCAGTCATCGGCGACTCTAAAAATTTCTCAATCAATCGCCATTGTTTGGCCGATATGGCCCTTTTCTGTTTAAAACCTTGTATTTTCCGATATACAAGCCAGGAGTGATACAATGTTTTAATTAGATTTTATTTTCCCTTCGATTCCATGTTGTATGCATGTTACTTTGTATCTTTTGATATGCACTGTTTAAAAAACATACATGGATTTAACCCCGTTTGATAAATTTTCGGTTCCGGCACTTGTATATGTGCAATGTATATTTGATAATATACAAGTCGGATACATACAACGATTTTTTTATTTTGGACTTTCATTTCGAATCCGGCTTGTATGTATAAGGTGTAATGTATGTTTTGAAATATACAAGCCATGGAATATACAAGTATTAAACTTTACTTCATATCTTTTCAATTCCGGGCGAGGTATTTCCACTTTGTATGTTTCGAAATGTATGTATATCGAAACATACATACAAGTCGAAACATACAAAGACTTAATTCTAACTAATAAATGTTTTGGGTCCGATCGATGTATAAAACACTTGTGTCTCACCAATATACAAGCTGAAAACATACAAGGACTTAAGCTATTTTAATAGATTTTTTGGGTCCGATGCTTGTATATTACGAGCCTTGTATCCTTTAACTTGTATGTTTCGCTTGTATGTAAAAACATACAAGCGCCAAATACACAACCATTTAACTCTCCCTTATAACTTTTCAAATCTATGCTTGCATGTATATTATTCTTGTGTGCGCCAATATGCAAGCCGGAACATATACAAGGATTTTTCTCTTTTTAATAAGTCCATCGGTTCCACTCTTGATGTATATTTGCACTGTATGTTACTCAAACATATAGGCCCGCAGATATACAATGAATTAACCGTGCTTCATAATATTTGGATGTCGTGCCATGTACAAAGTGTTTGTATATCTTACCTTGTATGTTTTGACCTGTCGAACATACAAATGAAAGATACATGCAATAGAACTGAAACATCTATTCATTTTAACTCTGATTTAGTTCGGATCCATCTTGTATGTAAAAATCAAAAACCTGTATTAAAATGCATACAAGGAAAAAGGACATACAATTGCCTTTGTATATGAAAGTGATGTATAAAGGGCAATGTATGTAATATTACAACGACCCAACATGCAAACAAATAATGCATGTGCAACCTGATAGCCCACGCAACTAAGTATAAAACGACTTTGTACATACAAAGGACTTTGTATATGCAAAGCGATATACAAAGGTCTTTGTATACAAGCGAACTTGCATATAAAGAGCCTTGTATATGCGACATGCATATACAAATAGACTTGTATGTACAAACAGCAAACCCTTCCCTTGCACATTTTACCAAAATGATCATAACTTGCAAAATATGGTGAATTTTAAGATGGTTCAAAAACCAGCCCTAGCTCATTTTTCACAAGGAATCCAACCATATCATGCCCTGGTACTGAAATGTATTTTTTCTCTATTTTTTAACAAGGTTTGCAATTTTCACCTTCCTTTTCCCTTTACCACCAAACAAAACAAAACACACACAAACAAAAGCAAAAAGCAACAGCCACAACAGGGGTCCTCATTTTGCTAAGGAGTAAAATGGGGCGTGTTGTGAACATCACAACAACTAGCAACCAAACAAAACAATTAAATTCAAAGCATTTAAGAAACTAAGTGAAATAAATCCATAACTTCCAACTATCCTTCCTGCAAATTATTATCCAACTTGAGACCTAAGGTATTCAATAAGGGTGCATGAATTTTCATTTTTAGTTTAAGTATGTGCATGTGATTAATTATCCTCATCTTGAAGATTAGTTGAACAAACCAGTGACTGATATTAGCCTATGTAGTTGAGGATATTCCCTCATAGCTGACCAGATAGAGCTTTGCTACCAGCGAGTGTCCATAGCCCCGGCAAGGTTATTGTTACAATTCTCCTAAGTAGAGCCCCACTGCCAGCGAGTGTCCATAGCCCTGGTAGAGTTACTTAGATGGCTTAATCTAGATTTTTAGTATAATCCACTTTATTATATTTTTATACTTTATATTTTATTGATTTTGATGTTTTGATAGAAATTTCAAAAGATGTAGCAAATTGTAACTTCATGATGCAAGGAATGAGCACTTGCTGAAATTAAGCTGAGAATTGTAATGGTAGCAAGGGTGACCTTGGATTTTTCACCTAATATCTACACTGGTAAGTTCAACAAACCCAAGGATTTTAGATGTGTCATCATGAGAAACCTTCCTTGAATTCTCAATCAACATTATTGAATACTAAATTTCAGAATCTAAACAACTCTCTACATTCATGATAGTCACAATAAGTTATGTATAAATTGCAAATGGTTAACCTAAATATTCTAAATTTTATACTGTTTCAATGGTTGTTAGTTTGCTCCTTAATACTCTAAAGTAAAACAAAGATCCCTACAGAGGAGACAACAACAAACCAAACAATAGACTTTATAAGAAAAAACAAAAGAAAACAAAGCAAAAAAAAGTTGCACAAACAACAAAAAACAAAAACAAAACAACAAATAGAAAGAAACAAAAAACAAAACTATACAAACAACTAACCTACAAAAGCATTTACAACAAAGAAAACACTAACACTACTTACACTATATTACACAAAAATGGACTGCCCTTTACCTCAAGCCTAGAAATAATGTTTCAAATGTTGGCCATTAATCGGTAATGGCACATCTTCTCCAATCAAGGTCTTAAGTCTAAATGTGTTGTCTCCTATTATTTCTAAGACTTGCAATGGACCTAACCATAGTTTATCAAATTTTCCATGGCTCCCCTTCTTTTCATGTGCTTTGTCCCAGCACAACACTAAGTTTGATATGCTAAATGTTTTGACTCTTGCCCTCTTATCAAACCACCTCTTAACTACTGCTTGGTGTTTGGAAAATTTCTTGATGGCTTGACCTCTTTTCTCTTCTAGTTGTAGCATTTGTACTATCCTGGCTTCCCTATGATTATCAAAGCCTAAAAACTCATTGGCAAACTTCTAAATTGGTATTCTTAGATTTACTGGAAGTATGGGATCAATCCCATAAACTAAATGATAAGGTGTAATACCTAAGGCTATTTTGAACTTGGTCCTATCTACCCACAGTGTGTATTTTAACAAGGTATTCCACTCTCTAGGACTTTTTGTAATTAGCCTTTTGATTATGTCTAATAAAATTTTGTTTTTAGACTCAGCTAATCCATTACCTTGAGGGTAATAATTTGAAGAAAACTTTAAAACAATCCCGTATTCAAATGCCCATTTGGAAAATCTTAAAGAAGAGAAAGTAGGGCCGTTATCACATACTAATGAATAGGGAGTTCCAAACCTGGTGATGATGTTTTCTTCAAGAAACTTGATAACTATCTCAGTTGTGGAGAGTTTGCAGCATGCAGCCTTAGTCGACCTTGTACAGTAGTCCGTCACCATTAGTATGAGCTTGTGTCCTGCAGAAGATGGAGGATTGATGACTCCAATAAAATCCAGGCCCCACTGTGCAAATGGTCTTGATTCAATCACAGGTTGCAATGGGTTGGCCTGATTTCTTCCCTTATCTGCTGCAGTCTAATAGTTGTGGCAACTCTTGATGTGACTCTTTGTATCTCTGAACATCGTGGGCCAGTAGTAGCCTACCCTAAATATTTTGTGTGTTGTAGCTAGGTGGGAACCATGACCAGTTTCGTACTTGTCATGCAGTTCTGTTAACACTTTATCTGCCTCAGCTCTGTTTAGACATCTTAAATAAATTCCCTCATGGTTCTTCCTGAATAGAAGACCTCCTTGTATCATATATCTTTGCGCCTTAATCTTCAAAGCTCTTTTCTAAGAAGCTTTCATCCTATTTGGGTACCTTCCAGCTATTAGAAGAGTGTTTAAATTGCCATACCAATCTGATGTGTCCTGGGAATTCAGTACATACTACTATTTTATCAAATCTGGGTCTGTGTTTGCTATTGTTTGCACCAACGCCTGCCCTCTGACCAGCTTCATTGGAATGATTTCCATCTCAAACTCTTGCAGCGTGGTGATCTATTTGGCTCTCTTTTCTCCAGGTTCATTCTGCATCAGCAGCATCTTTATTGTTGCGTCTGGCACTATGGCTTTGATCTGGCTGCACAGAATATAATGTCTGAATTTCTTCATAGCTCTCATCAGCGCGAACGCCTGTCTCTTGGTGTCATGGTATCGTAGTTCTATATCCCTCAGCGGCGCGCTCATAAATGCAATGGGCTTTTCCTCATTGTCTACACTCTTCTGTGTTAAGGCAGCAGCAACTGAATGGGTGGATGCAAAGGAATAAATGTAAAATGGCATTGTGTAGTCTAGGCTCGCCAATACAGGGGCGTTAGAAATGGCCCACTTGATATCTTCGAATGCAGCCCTAGCTACAGGCATCCACTCCATCTACGCATCTTTTTTCAACATGGCATTTAACGGCTGCACGATTTCTATAAAACCCATGATGAACTTCCGAACAAAGTTAATTTTACCAAAAAATGATTTCAACTCTTTCCTACTGTTTGGTATTTGTAAAAATTTTATCGATTCTATTCTATATGGATCAATTGATATTCCATCTTCAAAAATGGCATGCCCTAGTAATTTACCTTCAGTTACTCCAAATATACATTTCTTAGCGTTAAGGGAAATTTTGTACCTCTCACACCGCTTAAGGATTTTCCTAAGATCTTCAGCGTGAGTGGATGCATCCTTGGAATACACAGTCAAATCGTCCATATACACAACAATGCACTTACCTGATAACCCACGAAATGCAATGTCCATGGCTCTTTGAAAAGTGGCACCTGCATTAATTAGACCAAAAGGCATTCTCCTATATGCATAATTTCCCCATTTACAAGTGAAGGTGGTTTTTAATCTATCATCTCTATCAATTAAAACTTGGTTATAACCTGAGAAACCATCTAAAAAAGACATCATCTTTGGCCTATTCACTGCTTGCAGCACTTCGTCTATTGGAGGCAGAGGATAATTATCCTTCTCAGATGCTTTGTTCAAATTTCTAAAATCTACGCATGATCTGATGTCTCCATTTTTCTTCCTCACAGGTACTAAGTTAGCTACCCAGACTAAATGTCTGACTAGGAAAATTATTCTAGCAGACAGTAATTTTTTAACTTCCTCAAAGATTAAAGACTCTAGAATGGCGTTCATAGGCCTTTGTTTTTGCCTAAATGGTTTAACCTCTGGCCTCAAGGGTATCACGTGAGTTATGATGGACGTATCATATGTTTTCAAGTCTTCATATGTCCATGCTATTACATGTTTGTATTCTTTTAGAACATCTAAAATCTCTTTTCTTATTTCCTCAGAGCAAGCCTTTCCAATTGGCAGATTTTGTGGATTTGCTCTATCCCTAAGTTGTGTAAATCACACTTACCCCCTTCTATTTTGGGCAAGTCTTTCTATCTCATCACTCCATCGAAGTCAAAAATATGTTCTAATTCAATTACTCCTTTGGGTAAAAAGTTGCTCTTCAAGTTGATTATATCCTCTTCGTCCCATGTTGTCTCAGGCCTTTCTTGTTCATCGATGATTTGTGCCTCAAATACCTCATTACAAGTCAGAAAATCAATAATTTGCTGGTCCCCTCCAAATACCTGAAAGTGTGTAACATTTTCTAGGATACTGGGAACATTAACTAACTCAACAGCAAATCATTTCAATCCTAACAGGGTCAAGGGTTCTAATGTGCTAGCAGCAACTGCTAGCGCATCCGGCCTGTGGTTCTTCTCTCTAGGGATATGCTCTATGTTGAAAGCATTGAATGAATCTATTAAACCCCATACTCTATGTCTTTAACAAATCATTTTCTTGTAGTTGCAATCATATAGTTTCCTTACGTATCTGACTACTAGTTCAAAGTCTGAAAATACCCTAATCATTTTCACCCTTTTCTTGATGGCCATGACAAGTCCCAAAATTAAGGCTTCATATTCAGCAATATTGTTAGTATAGGAAAACTGCAGTCTATATGCTGCTAGATATTATTTACCCTGAGGATCTATGAGTTCAATACCTATACACGCACCCTATTTTGATTTGGACCCGTCACATTTTAGTGTCCACATGCCATCTTTACTTTTCTGACCTTTTATTTTAGCATGCTTTGTCTCTTCTATTACTTGTGAGGTGCTGGTCTGTTTATTCATGGGTATTTTTGTTTGGTCAACTTGCATATATGTATTTTCAGCTTGCAAATTAGAAAGACAACTACCCTTGTCCTTTATTCTCTCTCCTAAATTTGAAATCAGAGCATCTACATCACTCTGAACATATCTCTGTGATTGATCAGGGTTCACATTTTCCTCTTGTAACCCTACCCTCTTCATGCATTTTTTGTATTCATGTTCAATGATGTCTTTGCAAATTCCACAACTCTCCTCAGAATGTGGCCTATCGTGAAATCTACATCTATTTTTATACAGTTTACATTGGACTGGCAGACTTTGTTTAACGCATTCTTCCACCTCTTGTCTAATGGCATGGGCAAATTTGTCCATTGCACTATTTTCTTCATCCGAAGAATTTCCATTAGACTCAATGAATAGTGTCGTCTCCTTGCTGAAACGTTTTTCTCTAATGTTTAACATCATGATCTCTTCAATTTGTACCCCATTGTTAGTAATCCTATAAACACCAGGTTCAACAGTAGCATATAATATTTCATTAGTTCGATTATACTCTGTTATCATGTGTTTCATCCTAGGTTTTGCCTCTATTCTAATCTGGTTTGGGACACCTCTCCACGATAGCCACATATGTGAAAAGTCAATGGCCATATATCCGTTTAATGTCTTGGACCAATCCCTACTTAGCAACATCCCATAATTTATGGGTATATCCACTATTTGAATGTTAATGAATTGGCTTACCCTAGGGTCTGAAGCTAATTGCATCTAAATGTTCATTAATTCTCCTATCACACTAACCTCAGTTTTATCTAACTGTGTGACAACTTTAGTAGATCTGGTGGGAGTCAGCCTGAGGGTTTTACATATCCCTAAGGGCATTACGTTGGCTGAGGCACCAGAGTCCACCATGCAATTGTGTATGTTCTTCCCACACAATCTAATAGTTAACAAGAAAGGAGGAGCATCCTTCTTATCAGCATACATTACTATGTTTGTATTGGAAGGCTGCTCAATTCTCTTACTTTTCTCTTTAGGCAGTGAATCTCTATTAGGAATAGCTATATCAGCAGCAACCTCACCTGTCATGGATGTATCCAGAGGTTTTATAAAAGCATTTCTGATCCCTGGAGTTTTCAATAATTCATTCAGAGGTATACTGACCTTAATTTTCTTTATTTCTTCTGACAAGTAACTCATTAATCTTGTTGTCTCTATGGTTTCAGTTTTACTTGTTTGGGCCTTTTGTACTGCTATTCCACTGTTTGCATGATGATTAGCTTTGTGTATGGCAGGATTGTTGCTAGCATTCTGATCTGGGGGTGTATTGAAGTTGTTAGGAGGAATGGAAGTGGTGAAAGGTCCTCCCGGCCTAGTGTTGTTCCTCAAATTGTAGGTGTGGTTTTTATTTGTCTATTGAAAGGCCTACACCTCTTTTGTTTCAGTCAAGACTTCATTTTTAGTTTCAAAAGGAAAATGAAAAGCATTTAACACAAAGACTGATTCAGGATAAAGATTTTCACAAAAGTATGGTTCATCCTCTAACAATTCATCTTCTTTCTCTTCTACAGTCGCAAAGGTAAAGGTTTCTAAAACTAAAGTTGTATCATACCCTGATGGAACTACCTCATTACCCTTGGGAATGAGAAATTCAGAAGTAGGAGGCTGCACATCTATATTGAATATGCTAGCTGCTAAATGAAACTGTGGATAGTCAAGCTCAGCATGGGCATTGGTATTGTGAAATCTGCACCAATTTTTTAGTGATGTATTGGCCATTTGGATGCCAGCCATTTGTTTTGCATCATGATTATCTATATTCTCAAAAGGAGAAGCTAGAGTACCATTGTTTGGTCTAATGTTCCATGTTTTGGATGGCCTAGGCTGATTCTAATTTTTGTTATTGCTACCCCAAGCCCTATTGTCTACCACTGGCCCTCTATTTTGCATTGGTTGCCCTTGGTTATGACTTTGATGCTGATTATAGTTTTGGCTCTGATTTGAACATTGGCCTTGGTTGTTATTCTAGGTATGGATCTGATTGTAGTTTTGATTGTAGTGCTAATTTTGATTTGAATTATAGTTCTGATTTTGGCCTTGGTTACCTCTTCCATAAAGGTTCTCATTTCTTAATTGTGTCACTTCGGTAGTTAATCTTTTCAAATGTGTAGTGATCTCTTTAATTTTTTCCCTTTCCTCTTGTGCTTTTGCCACAGTTGTATCTCTAGGAGGTCAGAAATAAGGCTGACCATTATTTTGATTGTTACTAGCAGTATTACCCATGTAAGGAGCTATGGCTTGGATTGGGGTAGGACTATACACGGATGTGTATGTAGGAACTGATTTTAATAATGGAGTGTGATGTATAGGGACTCCATTCCAAGGTTGTACCTAATTGTACATCCCAAAATTTCCTCCATTAACAAATGGGCTATAGGTTGTATGCCTCATTTCTTGGTTTACCGAGGCTGCCTCTTTATAGGCTTTGGATATTGAATCTATGTCTAGTTTTCTTTTGACAAACATGGTAGTTAAAGGATCCAAGGTAGCATAGTACATGGCTAACAAGGTATCACCATTCACAGTGTAAGGGTCTACCAACCTAGAGTAGGCCTTTTGAAATCTGTCATTGAAATTATCAATTAGCTCTCCCTCACCTCTTTTTATAGTAGCCAATTTGTGACACATGATGCAAGGATCAATGAGTCCTCTAAATCTAGACAGAAATGCCTCTTCCATTAGTGACCAAGAAGAAATGTAACCATTGGGCAAGTTTACATACCAGTTAGAGGCTTGTTCATTGAAAGTGTAGGGAAACAATCTACACACAACGTTCTCGTGTTCTAATCTGGCCCTAAAGCATGCCTCCTTGAATATTCTAATGTGGTATTCCAGATCTTGGTGCAACTAGTATTTGGGACATATCTTTTTTGAATTCTTGGGCATCTCATTATAATCAGTGAATGCTATAGGAGAGTGAACATCGAAATAAGCCATTGTAGGTGCTTGAGCTTGACCTAGGCCTGTAGGAATACTTGGATTTAGTGGTGGGATTGGATTTTTTGGAGGACTAGCACCTCCAGGAGTACTTGAACCAAGATTTAAAGATCTGAATAAAGATCTATTAGGACTCACAAAGCTATGGATAGTATAAGGTGAGCTAGGAGGGGTGTTAGATGAGCTTCCTGGGTGTGTTATTTTAGGGTTCCAAACCAGAGGACTCCTACTTTGTCTTAGATCAGGTAATTGCACAAATATATCCCCTAAAATGGATCTAGATCTAGTCACTCTATCACTGTTATTAGCCAGTTCTACTTAAAACAAAACCCTAACTCAAGTCAAGCCCTCCTTCTAGTGCTAGAGAACTATTGATGGTTGTTTTGAGACAGTCATAAAAATAGTTAAAATTCACATAAAATGAACCAAAACTCACTTGAAAGATATGAAGAAATCGATTAAGATTTACTTAATCCCAAGTTTAATATGGTCAGGTCTTGACCTATTGGGCAAATTCAGTTGGTCGATGTGAAGCTGTAATGTTCAAGGGGCCTTACGTAGTTTAGGGTTTCTTTCATGGTTAACTGGATTCAAGCTATGCAAAGAGATTTGTGAATATCAATGTGTTGTTCATTCCTTTCTTGCATAAAAGTGTTACTGTATTTCAAAGCTTTAAATGATTTAAATTATAGCAAGTTTTTTCTCTTTAATATTATGAAAAAACTGTCTACTTTCAACTTATGCATGTTTCTTTCAAATATGAGACAATTTTCTTTAAATTTCTATGTTTTCAGCTAAGTATTTTTAGATGGGTTGGGAAAAGTTAGAAAGATCTAATCTAAACTTCATTCATTCTACCAAAGGATCTAATTGTTTTGTTATGCACTTTATAAGTATTGCAGCAATTTGATCAAATCCACAAACAAAACACTAAGTGTAAGTTCTGAGCATTTTCACAAACATACACTTAAAATTGCAAGATCTAAGAGAAAAAAGGTTTCAAAAACAATGAAGAGCAAGAAAACACTCAGAAGATAGATGCAAAATTCTAGATTTAATTGTATTCGAAATAGACAATCATATAAGATTTACAATGTTTGAATGACTCTTAGCTTCATTGATCAAATTGCAGAAAACTTACAAGCTTTATAGATACATTAAGGAGGCAGGATGTTCCACATGCTCCTTGTTGTAGACACAGACGACCTCCTTCTTCTACTTTAAACTGATAAGCTAAATTACTAAAATCCCTGTGTAAGTTTTACAATGTAGAGAGGCACAATATATAGACTTTAATTGTCCTCAATAAAGCTCAAAACCCCAGTTTAAACCCTAGTTCAAACCTCTAGTTACAGCAATAAATGTTGGAGAACAAGTCTCCCAAAATATCTCTGAGCATACATCAAATCTGGGTGAAATATGCCCTTCTAGAAACCCTAGCATCTCAATAATAGCTTCTATGGTCTACTGTAATAATGTTTCCATCTGCATTTTGTCTTCATTAATTGAAGACCCTTGACTTCTTCACCCTTCATCCTTGTCTTCTTTTGCTCTTGAGATCTGATTTCCTTTTCGGTGATTTTACCGCCATCAAGTTTCAGCTCCTTCCTCAACTGCAAACTTGCAAAAATAGACCAGCAATAAGTATCATCATTTAATAAACCTACAGGAAGAGAAACAACTGCTAAATCTAGTCATAATTGTGTGAACGCAGAAATCGGCCCTAAATCTGTAAAAAAAATGAGGGTTAGAATGCATATTCAATGTAAAAACCAGTTGGGTCAACCACCGTTGACCAAAAACATGCATTCGGGCTCCAAAATGCCTTTAAATTTCTATTGCTCTATCTTTTCCCGCCTATCGGTGTGATATCCAGTCATTGGCGAGTCCAAAAATTTCTCGACCGATCGCCATTGTTTGGCCGATATGGCCCTTTTCTGTTTAAAACCTTGTATTTTCCAATATACAAGCTAGGCATGATACAACGTTTTAATCAGATTTTATTTTCCCTTCGATTCCATGTTGTATGCATGTTACTTTGTATCTTCCGATATGCACTATTTAAAAAACATACATGGATTTAACCCTGTTTGATAAATTTTCAGTTCCGGCACTTGTATATGTGCAATGTATATTTGATAATATACAAGTCGGATACATACAACGATTTTTTTATTTTGGACTTTCATTTCGAATCCGGCTTGTATGTATAAGGTGTAATGTATGTTTTGAAATATACAAGCCATGGAATATACAAGTATTAAACTTTACTTCATATCTTTTCAATTCCGGGCGAGGTATTTCCACTTTGTATGTTTCGAAATGTATGTATATCGAAACATACATACAAGTCGAAACATACAAAGACTTAATTCTAACTAATAAATGTTTTGGGTCCGATCGATGTATAAAACACTTGTGTCTCACCAATATACAAGCTGAAAACATACAAGGACTTAAGCTATTTTAATAGATTTTTTGGGTCCGATGCTTGTATATTACGAGCCTTGTATCCTTTAACTTGTATGTTTCGCTTGTATGTAAAAACATACAAGCGCCAAATACACAACCATTTAACTCTCCCTTATAACTTTTCAAATCTATGCTTGCATGTATATTATTCTTGTGTGCGCCAATATGCAAGCCGGAACATATACAAGGATTTTTCTCTTTTTAATAAGTCCATCGGTTCCACTCTTGATGTATATTTGCACTGTATGTTACTCAAACATATAGGCCCGCAGATATACAATGAATTAACCGTGCTTCATAATATTTGGATGTCGTGCCATGTACAAAGTGTTTGTATATCTTACCTTGTATGTTTTGACCTACCGAACATACAAATGAAAGATATATGCAACGAAACTGAAACATCTATTCATTTTAACTCTAAGTTAGTTCGGATCCATCTTGTATGTAAAAATCAAAAACCTTTATTAAAATGCATACAAGGAAAAAGGACATACAATTGCCTTTGTATATGAAAGTGATGTATAAAGGGCAATGTATGTAATATTACAACGACCCAACATGCAAACAAATAATGCATGTGCAACCCAATAGCCCACGCGACTAAGTATAAAATGACTTTGTACATACAAAGGACTTCGTATATGCAAAGCGATACACAAAGGTCTTTGTATACAAGTGAACTTGCATATAAAGAGCCTTGTATATGTGACATGCATATACAAACAGACTTGTATGTACAAACAGTAAACCCTTCCCTTGTACATTTTACGAAAATGATCATAACTTGCAAAATATGGCAAATTTTAAGATGGTTCAAAAAGCAACCCTAGCTCATTTTTCACAAGGAATCCAACCATATCATGCCCTAGTACTGAAATGTATTTTTTCTATATTTTTTAACAAGGTTTGGAATTTTCACCTTCCTTTTCCCTTTACCACCAAACAAAACAAAACACACACAAACAAAAGGAAAAAGCAACAGCCACAACAGGGGTCCTCATTTTGCTAAGGAGTAAAATGGGGCATGTTGTGAACATCACAACACCACTATCAATCAAAACTTTACAACACTTGCCTCTTGATTTGCATCTTGTCCTAAAAAAAACTCTTCCTCTGCAGTGGTTCCTCATTTATTTCTACTTGAAATAGTGCTCTTCTCATCACAATTGATTATCCTTTCTCTGGTTTACCAACTGAACTAGGTGATCCAACAAGTTCATCTTGAACATAGACTGCTCTTCCACTCTTCTCTGTCTTCTTACTTGTACTATCATGATTAAATTCAAATGCTCTATGTCCTTCACCTCCACAATTGAAACAAGTACCTCTAAATGTTCTCTTATCAAATCCTCTTCCCTCTCTTATGTATCCTTCATTCTAGTATGCACTAGGGTTTCCTCTTCGGTAAAAATTTCTGTCATCTCTCCGGTAAACATTATTATCTCTGTCATCCTTCCTGAATGTGCTATCAAACTTGTTCTACTCTGAATGTGATCTATCTCCTCCAAAAAATATCCTACCTTTCTAAAATTTACCTCCTCTACCTTTTTGTCTCAGATCATGTCTTTTATTCAAATTCTCTTCAACTTTTAGGGCAAACTAATATGCTTCTTCCAAAGATGTCATCCTTACCAAACTCAGTTCTTCTTGAATGCTCAATCTCAGTCCATTGATGTATCTAGCCACTTTCTCCTTACTTGCTTCACTATGTCTTGTCCTTATGATCATCTTATGAAATTCTTCAGTGTACTCCACAGATTTCTCCTTCTATCTTAGGTTTTATAATATTTTCAATAGCTCCAACTCATAATCAGCAGGTATGAATTGATTCTTCAATTTTGTCACCATCCTATCCCACTTTGTAATCTTTTCTTTTCCTCTTCTATTTCTTTCCAACTGTACTTCTTTCCACCATATAGAAACATGTCCTTTCAATTTTGTCTTTGCAAATTTCACCTTCTCTAGATCTTTAATATCTTCATATTCAAAGTATTCTTCCATGTCATTTATCTAGTCAATCAATTCTACAGGGTTCAAATTACCAGTATAATTTGGCACATCAACTTTAGGTCTTTTCCCAATCTTTGAAATAGCTCACAACATCTTTACTTGATTTGATTCTTCTTCTTCTTCACCTCCTAGGATTTTGCCAATTTGTTCAATGGATTGAAATTCTTCATCATCATCACTTTCAACATTAGGTCTTGGTGTCAATCCTCTTCGTCTATCTTATTCAACATCATCCAATCAAATTCGCATTGTTTTCATCATTTCCATCATCTCATCCATTCTACCACGCATTTTTCCAACAATAACAACTCTCCTCGGTGGCATTCTTCCCAGGATCAAGTGCAAACTACCTCAAATTCAGTGATCAAGTACAAGATGACAACTGCCTCACGATCAATGATTGGTTATGACACAAGTAAATTTCCTCAATTAGGCAATCTATCCACAACAAGATATTATGGAATTCTCTCGCCAACTTTGCTCAACTCACTCCCAAAGATTTGAACTTTAGCTCTGATACAACTTGGTGTAGTCACGGTAGGAGGGTTCACAGAATGAACTATCCAGGCCGTATAGCAAGAGTAAACACAATGGAAACAACTCAAAGATTCAATCATTTAGTATATAATATAATTCAAATATAATCTGGTCAGCATCATGCAGGCTTACAATTGGGCTCATAGGCCTGATTACAGAATATCAGAATATGCACAAAATATAACTTTGAAGCTCGTTCACACCAAATCTAAACTAAGGATTATGAATCCATCACTAACTGCTTGTCTAGGGATCTATTACATCAATATATATCATCTCCAAAACAATAGATTCCTCTACGTCGGCCAAGGAAGGTCACAAACTCCAATGAAGAGTTGTAACATGTGTACACGCATAGGTTGGACCTAATCATGTAGAACACCTCCGCAAATGAATGGAATGATGTGTGGATCTCAGGGAAGGTTGGTCATGAACCAAAGATCATTGAATGATGTGTCATTAAGGTCCACAAGTTGAGAAATGTTCACAAGTCTTCTCCTTTAGCTGATTATTAGAGACTATCAAGATGCTCTGTTCTGAGAAAATAGTTGATCTTCTGATAGCGATATCTTTCTGGTACTTAATCCAAATGCTCTAAATTATGAATATAATGTAGATGAATGAATCTATACGCTAAGTCTAGCTATGCAAGGTGTGAAATGCAACTACAAAAGAATGTAAACCAAAATACTGAAACTGCTACTGACTGAACTACTTGAATTGAACTAGAAAATGAAAGGAAACAAACTAAACTGCAAACAACTGAAATGTAAATGTTTTTGGTTGATAAAATATTGCTCTTGAACTAGGGATGCTCCTACATCAATGATGGAGGATAGAGGAGAGTTAGACAAAGAGTGGAGGGGGTGCCCTCGGTATAGGCACAACCTCAGGTGCAGGCACATGATCAGGACCCAGTGCAGGGACAGGCACAGGGTTAGGATGACGGGGCAATGGAAGCATTGCGAGCCTAGGTGGCCTAGCTATAGGGACAACTTGGCCAGATGTAGGGCTAGATTATGTAGTTATAGGGTTAGGTTACAGAGCTGCAGGGTGATGTGAGGATAGTTAAATTGGAGCAGGACACCACTATACAACAATACACTAGGGCAGAGGCCTTATTATAGCAGGTACAACAGACAACAGCCTAGGGTCCCAGTGGATAGACTTTCTTAGAGATGGTCCATGCAGGCCAGTAGATATTCTATTGGAGGTCATTATATGAGCAAGCTGTGCCCTCGAAGTAGAGGGCAAGTAGCTTCCACCCCAACTCACACAGTAGATCTAGGCACACACAATCAGAGAGTGGGGGAGTTATGGAGCTGCCACCTCCTCGAGGACCACTAGGGACAGGGCATTCAGGTCCTTAGCCTTAGCAGCTAGCACCTTCTGGAGGCAGTACTGCATAGACACTTTGGGACATGTATCACTTTATATCATTTTGTATACAAATTATTTTTGACAGCTCGAAATATACATTCATGATATCATTGTATACTTGGACATTTATTTTTGATGATGATATATATGAGATTGATATATATGGACTATAGTCATATGCACTATGGATGGATGTTATGATTATGCTTCTATTTGATGATTCTTAAATGCAATTTATGATGTTTTGAAGTTTCAATGTATGATGATCTCATGTACAAATGCTATGACAATGATATATATGTTTTTTTAATTTTTCATGATAAATGTTATGCATGCCCTATGCTGATATGTGTATGAATGATCTAAATGTTTTTAGATAATGCACTTAATGATATGAACTTATGATTGACATGCCTAGGATACACAATGATTTTTTTTTGTTATGCCAAGTATACTTAATCATAAATAAAAGATCACTTAGAAGAATTAGAAGAATGACAAATGGATAGTTTGGAAGAAGGAAATATAAATGAATGACCTGGATGAATAAAATAAATGATTTGGATCTTCCGACACTTGGAAAATGATAATTATGGAATAAAATGAAATGAAATGTAACCTTAATATGTATAAATGAAGTGTATTCATCTTGTATACAAATATTTGAAGTACTTTTTTCATCACTGAGATTTTAAAATGTTGTAAGAAAATACAAGCATCTAGGTATAATTGAACTAAGATGACCTCAGTATCACTAACATGGATTTTGATTTAGCAAGTTAATACAAGTATCTAGGTATAATTGAACCGAGATGACCTAACTATCACTTACATGGATTTTGATTTAGCAAGTTAATAAAAGCATCTAGGTATAATTGAACCTTGATGACGCAAGTATTGCTTGCATGCATCAACAGACAAGGATTGTCCCCTTTTCATGCTTAGACCCATAATGTCCTCAATGATCTTTTTGCTGATCATGTTGTTAGACAAGTCTTCACATTACTAAATATAAACCCACAAACAAAAAACAAATGAAATAATCATGCTCCATTATAGCTCCTCTAGTTTTGGACATCCTCGAGTAACATAGGAAACATGATAACGAAAATCAAGACATAAGACTTATACTTATATCAGCCATAAAACCTTCTTTCCATAGATATGTTTTCTTACCATAACAGATAAAATGATCCCAATAGTTTAGGCAAATTGTTGTTGTCTGGTATAGGTTAATGTCTTCTACCAAGATTTTGTTTAAAAGTTTTGTTGTGCTTTGTTTGTTGTCTAAAGATAGTATCATGATCCAGTTTGTTATCCTCTTGATTGTGGCATACAAGAATCTAATTCCATAACTAGTTTGAGGATTTTTCCCCTAGTCAAGTAAATGATCTACTTATTATGGATGAAACAAATAGATGAAATGATAGGAAACATGATGTGACGGGCCCTAAGGGACTGACCTAGTACCTCGAGGGCTCATCGATGATGGCCTTGCTTATGTGAAGTCACAGAGGCAACATAGTTTGATCATGGGGACTTTGTGTGACCTAAGACCTAGGGGGTGGGAAGCCTCAAGGGCTCATCAATGATGGCCTTGCCTACGTGAAAGCTCAGAGGTGACATAGTCTAAACATGGAGGCTAACACTGGTGATGGATGAACGGATGGAGTGTAATAATTATGGTAAGATGAGAGGTATGTATGGATGGGAAGCCTCAGGGGCTCATCGATGATGGCCTTACCTACGTGAAGTTGCAGAGGAAACATATTTCGATAATGATACTGACAATGGAGTTGCGAGAGATAAGATGGATGAAGGATTAGATGGATAACCTTATTTGATAAGATGGTAAAGGTGATCGAGCAACAAGCCAAGATAAGTATCTTTATGCATTTTGATGGATGTGGAAGGAAAGATGGATGAAAACTGAAATCCTAAAAGATGGAGGAAGTGGTTTATCACAAATAGTGCTTGTTTCCAGGTTTTCACCATTTTCTTTTATTGCACCATTTTTTTTGAATGTTTTTGATTCCCTTACATTGGGGTTTTAGGTATAAAACTTTCAAAGATGGATACTGTTGATGGGATCATCAAATAGCTCACCTTCTGACGTTGCTAATTGGTATGCTCCTGATCCATAAGCAATAATGATTACCTAAGGACCAAGCCAATTTGGTTCAAACTTTCCTTTCTTTTCCATGTCCTACTGATTTCTAGGGTTTTCCTTGAGAACTAGGTCACCAACTTAAAAGACTCTAGGTTTTACTCTATGGTTGTAGCTTCTTAACATCCTTTGTTGATAGGCTTTAAGATGTTTAAAGGCATTTTTTTGTCTTTCCTCCAACAACTCTAACTCGTGCAGTCTGGAAACTTGATAATCTGCATTCATTATTAGACCTTTTAATGATACTCGTAGAGATGGTAACTTGACCTCAATAGGCAAGATTGCTTCTGATCCATAGACAAGGGTATAGGGTGTTGCACTTGTGGGTGTGTAGATATTGGTATGGTAGGCCGACAGAGCAGGATCCAGCTGTACATGCCAATCGCGACTGACATTATTGATAGTCTTTTTCAAGATTTCCAATATTATTTTATTAGATGCCTCTACCTGACTTTTTCCTTGGGGATAGTACAGGGTGGAGAAACGGTGTTGGATATGGAACTTGTCATAGAGTTCTTTGACATCCTAATTTTTAAAAGGTCTCTCGTTATTAGTGATAATGGATAAAGGAATGCCATAGCGGCAAAGCATATAGTTCAGGATGAATGAGGCAATTTGCTTGCCTATGACATTGGTTAAGGGTACAACTTCAATCTTCTTAGTGAAATACTTAGTGGCAGTGTAACGTTAAAAAATTTCCCCTTGGGGGCTTTTCCCTCATAAGGTTTAGCTCCCAAGTCTTTTGCATGCATTTAGGACATCTTAGTTTATATTTTGGCATCTCGATGGAATGAGCCCTAGGTAACATGATGAATGGGACCTAGGAGGACCCCTTGAGCTGTACCCTACCCAAAATAGGGGGAGGACTTGGGTGCCTGCGCCCTATCCCTGCCCTATTTTGGGGGAGCCCTAATTTTTGGGTGTTAGTTTATGACCATTATTTGGGTCGTTTGCCGACACGGTAAGTTTGAATTACGAAAATCTTGGTGGGAGTGTTTGTAGTTGCATATAAAAGCATGTTTAGGCATTCATTTGTAAACTAGATTTTGACTAGATGATTACTAGCAAGCTATTGTGTTCTCAAGGTGATTCAAGGCTTTCATAGTGTTGCAAGAGTAGACTTGTTTTTTTATGTGTTTGTATTTTGTAGATTTGATCATTCATCTCCTCATAGAATGAAGATCATCTTCCTCCCATGATATCTTCACTAAAAGGTGATATCATTGTTCTTTTTATCATTGTTTCATTTGGATTTGGCCTCTGCCATACAAGGGCATGCTCTCTCTATCTAACAAAGGTGTTTGGAAGACTTAAGTGTCCTTCTAGGGCTTGACTAAGGCAAGCTCCTAAACACCACAACCCCCAAACCAAGTTTTCATGATTGCAAGTTAAGGTTGAGGAGTTGGACTAAGTGGAGTTTCAGAGGAGCATATTGGAGTGTTTGAAGTGTAGGAAAGGAAGAAAATTCACCCCCTGGACTAGGGCGCTTGCTCCCTAGTCCCTGAAGTTTCATTTCAGGAAAATCTCTGATACAGAAGATTCAGGTTACAGATCTTGTTGCTAGAGCCAGAAAGAAAATAGGGCCTTGGACTTGGGTACCCGCTCCTATGTCCTTGAATTTTCCACCTCGGATCCCTCAAAATAGGTACTTTGTAATTTGGTATTTTTCTTCTATCTATAGCAGCATTTTCCATTATTCATCAATTTATTGCCGTATTTGCATAATTAGGGTTTTAATGGTCAATTAAGCATAAGAGAAGGAAAAGTGATAATTAAATTCCCTAATCCAATTTTTTCCTACATCTCACCATGATCTAGGGTATGATAGTGAATTTCCACTCGACCCTAGATCCTTGAATGTAAAGTGGAAAGGCAGATTCAAAAATCAAAACACTAAAACAAATTAACAAATCCAATTTTCCACTAAACATTTTGGTGAACCCATGTTTTTGGAATTAAATTGAAACTTGATGAGTGTGTGTCTTTAGATTTGGATTGATTTAATTCATTCATATAGTCATTCATTTTATTACATTGTGAAAAATTCAAAAAAATTGATAATTTTGAAAAAAATTCAAAAAATTGCATTGTTTGGCTTACTAAATTGCATCAATTCTCTCTATATTTTCCTAATTCAAGATTTTTGTGTCAGATTTGATATAAAATATAGAAAAATATAAAAATTCAGATATTTGCATTGCATTTTCATTATTAATTTGCTAGGGTTTTGTAGAAATTTTGACAATTTTATATAACCTAGTAATTCCAAAATCTAGGGTTAGTAGGCAAAATCTTCTTTCAGATTTTTCTACTGATTTTAGAGTCTCATTCAAATTTTAATTTGGCTTTAGTCTTGTATTTTAGTGTAAATTTACATTTAGATTTAAAATATTTGCATTTTTGCATAGAAAATTTTAACAAAAACTAGCAATTTTCATGCATTTTCATTAGATTTGCATTGGCATTTTGCATATTAAGGATTGGAAATCATTTTTAGATCTTATAGTAAGTAATTTTAATCATAAATCATACTAAAAAACATTCACATAGCATTTTGTCCCAAGATCTCAAACCTAGGGCTTCAAAAACAATGATTTTCACTAAATTTGGCCTTATCGACTCTATTAACTTGCACCATATGCGTGTTATGAAAAGTATTTTTTCATTAATTTTATTTTATCAAGGTAATAATTTTCTTCCCCTCATAAAAATCTTCACAACACCTTTTTATCGGGCTCTTGTAGTGAAAATTTGGTGAAAAACTACACATTTTGGCTATTTTTGCCCTAGGGTTTGACCTTGTTTGCACTCCAAGCATGTTGTGATCAATTTTATGGACTGAGGTGACTGATATAATTGATATTATTTGATGTACCTCCTCAAATTCCTTACAACACCCCTTTTTCTAGGTCTTGGAATTAAAAAACCGTGAAAATCACCTATTATTGCTATATTTTCACTAGGGTTTTACCTTAAGTGGCACTAAAAGTGTGTTGTGTTGGGTATTTTGGCACCAACTGGCTATTATTACTGATATTATTTTCTTTCCATCATCATTTTCCTCACAACACCCTTTGTTATGCTTCTTTGAATTGAGTTTTGGAGAAAAAAGTGCCTATTTTGACATATTTTCACTATAGTTTGACTTGGCATTATCTTGTATTTGCATCAAGAGTGTGTTGAGAAGGATATTTTTTCTATTTTAGAATGAAAAGAGTACAAAAAACCAATCATTTTGGTTGCAATCATATCCTTCTCTTAGGATTTGTTATCTTAGTTTGTACATTGTGTGTTGTATGCTTTTGTATAATCTTTATGGTATGCTGTCCTAAAAACATTATTCCTTTCAGAAGAAGTAAAAGATTAATGGGATCTAGTGCTCTTGAAGAAGTTGGTACTTTGGACACCTTCTTTACAAAGGGAGAAACTCAAATTGTGCAAGATATTATACATCCTCAAACCACAATGGAAGAACAAAATTTTCATGATGTTGATAATACTATTGAGGCAAAAGGATATGTATCTGATGAGAAAATAGAAAAATTGGATAAAGAGTTAGCTGCATTTCAATCATTTATGAAAAATGAGAGAATAGTTGAAGAAGTTGTCCCTACAATTCAAAATATAAGAGAATTGATAAAAGAGGAACAAGATGGTGTAAATGCAATTCATGGTCTAGCACATATTGTACAAACCAATATCATGCCAGCGACCGAATGTACACAAGCGATAAATAACACTTTATCACCATCTCATACTCAAGTATCCATACATATACCAACTACGGGAATATCAACTTTTACATCAACGATCTTAACAACTGATGCAAATGCTTGTAGTAATGCTACCACTGATATTGGAGTACCTAATAGCACTAATTACAAAGCTGCGGGATTTGATTATCAAAATTTGGTTCCTAAAGGGACCTCCTCTATGCATAATTGTTCTCAACCACCTATCTATACTCACAACCATCTTCTACCTATCAGTATGTCCAACCACTGTTGACATATTCTTAGCCTCCGCCTATCGTATCTCAAGCTCATTCACCTCCTCACTTTGGTTCTAATTCCTCACAACAAATTGCATCTCCCAATGATGCCATCCTAAACCAACTTTTAGAGGGCATGACTTCTTTACAACAAAAGGTAACAAACTTGACAAATTCATCGTAGCCTAGTCTACCAACATATCATGCTCGTAATCCCCTGTCCTATGCAATCTTGAGAACTCCTGTGCCTAAGAGGGTTGAAGCTCCCTGCTTTGAAAAATATGGTGGAAAAGGTGATCCTAATATTCATGTGGCAGCATTTATGGCTATGTGTAGTGATTTTTATTTTGAAGAGGATTTGTTGGCAAAACTTTTCCCATGATCTCTCAAAGATACTGCTTTAGAATGGTTTTTCTCTTTGCCTCCAAATTCAATACACTCCTTTTTGCAATTGATTGATCAATTTTTACAACATTTTCAAGCAAACATTAGACCCCAAGTCACTCTTATTGACCTGGTTCAATGCAAACAAGGTCCCAAAGAAAAGTTGACTGAATTCATTACTTAGTATCAAGGACTTTATGCACAGATTCAGTATCAGATGAAAGATGAGGATGTTCAAAAGATATTCATTACAAATCTACAACCTAACATTCATGATAAGATTCTCTTGATGAAATATAACTCCTTTCAACATTTATGCACCGCTCTTCGTGATTACCAACTTTCGTCTAGTCAGTATGAAAACCAAAACTCATTGGCTCAAGTTGGTCAATCCACGGGTGGATCATCACAAAACACTTTTAAGAGGAACAATAATAGGAGTTGCATCAAGATCAATGGACCAAACATGAATGTGTCTGCTATAAATAATCCAAAGAAAGCATCATATCAACCAAGAAAGTTTACTCCAATATCTGAGTCCTATCATTCTATCATGAACCAGGATGTGAGTAATAACCATTTGAAACTTCCCCTGAACAAACCTGTTGATCCTAGTAAACAATGACCTTACTTTGATGCTAATGCCTTTTGTCATTATCATTAGACACAAGGACATGACATTGAACTATGTATTCATCTTAAACATGAGATACAAGACCTTATTGATTCAAATGTCATCCAGGTATTGGGTGTGAATGACAATGGAAATAAGTTGGTTGCTCCACCGAATTTGAATTTACAAATGTTCACTAATCCTTTCTCTAAACATACTAAAAATAATATGGTGGAACAGGGTTTAATGGAAGTAGATGAGGATGATTACTTGGACTATGATAGTATCGTCAGAATGATTCAAGTGGATAAGAAACAAGTGAATAATCCACCTCGTCCACAAAGAAACATAATCTATGCTGAGGTTCCTCCTCCGTTATCCTTATATGGATCAAGAGATATTCAAAATACATCAGAAAAGAAAGAACAACAACCAATACAAATGAGTAAGATGGTACAGGATGACTCCCGTTACCGTTCTAGAAAGATTCAACAATGAAAACTTGTTAAAAATTAGAAAAGAGCAAGACGACAATCAACAGTCAGAAATAATAGTGGTTCTCCCCTTCATAAGCAACAAAAAGTCTCATTTAAACAAGGATTTAAGGAACAAGTATCATATGATAAAAAACAAGACCTTCATAAGAACCACTCAAATTTTACATTAAATATGATCGAGTACCTCTCCAAGAGGTTTGCAAGCTCCAAGATATAACACAAAGACCCTGCAGGTAGGTATCTCTAACCCTTTATCTCTCTCGTGATGTGCTTCCCCCGTGATGTGTTATATGTTGTTTAGGCCTCCTGGAATGACCCCTAATTCTCCCATAAGGTTCAAGATACCAAGAGACTGCCTCTGTTCTTACCTTCTTCTATTTGTATCATCATTCTTCTATATTGCCTCTCTCTCTAATTTTATTGTTGTGTGTTGTGTCTTACGGACATAGCATTGCAGTTGGTGACCTAGGGGCACCCTCCTACGTGACTATCCCTAAGACACTTGCCTCTCCTCTCTTATTTATTGTTTCCCTTCCTCTAGTGTTTCCATCTAGCGGGCGGATGACGATAAACATTTATACTGATGCAGACCTAGTGTCCCTTTCGAGAGCAATCAAAAAAAGGACTTAGTTCCTAATATGACGACGGGGTTGTATATCTTATCTGATGCTTGGCTAGTGGAAGCACTCGTGCTTTCTGCATAGTGATGTGTTAGGAACCTGTGTTTAACCCTTCTCTTTACTTTGTTAGTATATTACATTTGGACGCATATGCTTTGTAAGTCATCTTGTGAGTATATTATATTATCCCACATTAATGGGAAGTAATAGTTATTTAGGTTAGACTTAATATATAAGTACATGTTGAGGCCAATGAAGGCATCCATGAATTTTTTGTATTGAGCTTGCTCAAAGGAGGTTGCCCCCTCGAAGTGGCCTGAGATCAATAAATTCCTTCTGTATTTCTACTATTTATATATTTTTGTTATTTTGTGCAATTTTTATTATATTGTTGTAGGAGGTTCCTCTCATTTGGTATCAGAGCTCTTTCTTGGGCTCGCTGGGTGGAATTTCTACCAAATTTTTTTTGCAGTGGCCTCCAAGTGTTGTGATTATTGTAGTAGTTCTTTCTTTTTTGCATTTGTATTGTTCATTTCAATTGCAGGTTTGGATCAGGGAATAACCCTCTCCGCTTAACTGTGGGAAGTGCCTGGACATAGCCCTAAAACTCATTGTAAGGAGTACCACAGGAACCCCGAAGTAGCTGGCCCTTTGAGAGGACCTACCAGAGAAAAGGGCAACGGCCCCTACCAGATTGACTAGTTTCCATCTGTGAGGTAAACCAAGAGCTGTTGTTTCTGGCAAAGCAGTTATTAGTTTTACTTGAGTTGTGGAGTGAGGGGTACTACCCTAATACACAAGTCATTTGATAGCATTGGTGGCTGAGTGACTCCCCTAAACCTTTAGGTAGCTGAACATACATGGGGCCCATATCTATTGACAACTAGCAAATCATAGATTGAATCTATCCAGTCATTTGCAGATCGTTTCCAAAAAAAAATCTATTTTTTTGCCATATCTTCCTTGCTTTAGCTCTATTTCCTCTCAAAATTCACTGGAACCCCTAAAATTCCATTCTGCATATTTCCTTCCTTGAGGACCCGATCCCAAATTCCACTCATTAAAGCTAGAAATCCCACATTTGTCTATTTTTAGGGTTTTCCATAACTTCTTCGATTCTCACCCAATAGCCTTCAAATTTTGCCACAGTGTTCATTTCATATTTCTACTCCTTTGTCCCTCTTTGACAAATTTTCCCATTCTTTCACCCTACTTCTGAAATCCCCATTTTCTTCTCCCCTTTCCCTTAGAAAGTGTCCAAAACCTAGTCAAACCCTAATTACCCACCAGAGTTTTTCCCAAATCCAAATTTTCCTTTAATAAAAAAGTTTCTATTTTTATTTTTCTACCCATTCCCAAAATCTCCTGGTTATGGTTGTCACCCGCGTAGGAGCAAAAGACATGGAGGATGAATTTGCAACCCTCAAGGCCAAACTCCAAGATCTAGATGAAAAAATTCTCGAGCTCAATCTTTAGCATTCAGCCATGAACAATAGATGGCAGCCAGAGTCTTCTGCAGTCACAGGGTTTTCTTCTTCCAACAATTTTCGTGTGCCAAAGCTTGATTTTCCTCACTTCAATGTTGATGATCCGACTGGATGGATATACCGGGCAGAACAATATTTCAGTCTACATAATACTTTTGATGTCAACAAAGTACTACTTGCATCCTTTCATTTAGAACATGAAGCCCTTCAATGGTTCTATTGGTACATTAAGGCTCATGATGAGCCAAAATGGATAGATTTTTGCAAACTCATTTTGCAACGATTTGGCCCTAGTGCTTTTGATGACTTCACAGGAGCACTCACGAAACTGCACCAAATAGGAATTGTGAGAGAATATCAAATAGAATTTGAAAAACTAGCCAATCACATAGAGGGCTTGTCTAATGAATTCTTCAGGAGTTATTTTGTCAGTGGTCTGAAGGATGCAATTTGCTCTGAGGTTAAAATGTTCCATCCAAGCACAATGATGGATAGGGATAACTTTAAGAACTCCCCCTTGGAGAAGGTGTATAAACCTGGCGAATCATGTATACTTCCCGACACAAATATTAATTTTATTGGCAATTTTTTTCATTTTTCCAGGAAACAAAATCTTATTTGGCAAATCTTTTGTAATCGCTAGAGGTCTATGGAAAATCCTCACAAATTGTAATTTTTTTAAACTAATAAAATATTTTCATTGGCGATTAAAACATATTTTTAAACCAATTAAATATTTTCGTTGGCGAATTAAAACCTATTTTCAAACTAGTAAATATTTCTATGGGCGAATTAATCCTGTCTTCTAAATAAGAAAATATTTTTGCTGGCGATTAAAATCTAATTTCAAACCAGAAAATATATTTACATTGGCGAATTAAACCAATTTTCAAAGCAATAAAAAATCATTGGCAAATTTAAATATAGTTTCAAACCAATAAAAATTAATTGGCAAAATAAACTATTATGCCAATAAAAATTCATATAGTGTGAATGGCATCAGACTTTAGTTGAAGTTCCATTCCGGGCTGCAGTTCTGACACACCCATCTTTCTGCATAAAGTCTTTAGAATAGAGACAAGTGTCAAGTAACAACATTAACGAAAATTAATGGATAATTATTTAATTGAGTTGCATAAATTGCCTTCTCAAAAATGTGTAATTGTGCTTTTCACGACATTCCTTATTTATTACAAAAGGACAGAGGTTACTTCTAACATGGATGTCATTAAATAGAAAATATTCTAATAGATTTTGGTTGTCAGATGATCGCAAATCAATGGCATAAGTTCTATTTCGGACAAAAGTACTGACACCCAATTTTCCAAATTTGTAGTTGTATAATCGAAGACTTACACTCTGTCGTACTGCCACCTTAAACTTTGCACTGTTGGGAATTAACATGTCTCAACCTTGGTAATTCCTTACATTATTAATGTTTGTATTTATTATTTAATTGCCTATGTTGTAAATATTTGTAAATTCCATATTGTCATATTGTGGGATGTGGCACGGTGATGTGTCAATCCTACATGGAATATGACAACTTGTACTTTTGTCCTCACATGAGGAAATAGGCGTCCCACTTTGTGGTAGGATCATTTTAGCATGTGTTGGCATCTTTCATGTTGTGTAAGGGAATGTTTGACCGAAATGGTTATGACGGATTCCTATGACAAATTTATGACATGTAAGAGTCAGAAATAGAAGCATGTAAGACAGGTGAAGACATGTGTCATGAAACATCTTTGAATAAGGCATATTTGGGCTCCCCAAGGTGGACTATGACATTTTGTAAGAGAATATGCTATTTATAGCCTATGTATGACAGATTCTCTTACAACTGTATGTTGTAACCGCTATGACAAATTCTATGACGGTCGTAAGTGTCGTAAGAGCATCTATCATAGCCCATTTTGGAAATAGGTGACCTCTTTAGGATGGGAGCTATGGACAAGTGTCAGGTACATTCTACAATGTTGACCAAGTTTCCTTAGGCATGGGTTTTTGGCCATGAGGCCAAGTTGGACGCCCATCCCAAGATAGGTCCAATATTGCCTTGTATATTCTATATAAACAGGTGCTTGGAGATGGAGTTGTATCACAGGTTTACAAGTACTGTTATGCTATTGGATTGACTCCAGATATGAGTGTTGAAGACCATTGAAGTTTACATTGCAAGTGTATTGTAAACAACTTTCAGATTTGTTAATACATTGTGTAGGTTTCTAAGTGTGGGGTTTTTTCACCTGATAAGGGTTTTCCCAACTGTAAATCTTTGTCTCTCTTCTTCCATCTTCTTTCTGGTTCTTGTGTATTTCTGTAATATCTTATTTAGATGATCTATGTTTCTGTAGTTGTAAGAATTAATTTGAATTTGCATAGCCCTCTCCTCATTAGATTAGTGTAGGAAGCAATTTTCGCACACCTAGCTTGCTTTCAGTTGGTATCAGAGCCTAGCTAGTTTTGGTCTTAGCTGTTGGGTAGGGGTTTTTTGAGCTGATCTTAAGTTGAGTGGGAGTCTGTGCAAAGTAATCTGATTTCTATTACAGCAAAGAGATGGCAAGTACATCTAGAAGAATGGAAGTGGAGAATTCAATGGCACTAATTTTGAGCTGTGGAAGCTCAAGATGGAAGACATTCTTGTTGACCGAGACCTTTGGGAAACTGTTACTAGAACTAAACTAGATGCAATGCAACAAGATGATTAGGCTCTCAAGGATCGAAAGGCTAAAGGTCTCATAAGACTTAGTCTTGCTGATTCTGTGTTGTTAAATGTCCATGAGGAGAAAACTACAACCTTGCTTTGGAAGAAGTTGGGAGATGTGTATCAAGCCAAATCCCTAGTTAATAAACATTTTCTAAGAAAGAAGATGTATTCTCTTCGAATAGAGGATAGAGGATCCATTTTTGAACATATGAATTCTTTTAACATGCTGGTTGTACAGTTGACATTTGTGGGTGTGAAAATGGAGGAGGAGGATCGATGCATGACCCTACTTTGTTCTTTGCCAGATTTGTGGGATCATCTTGTCATGGCTATCAGAAGCACCGCTACCACCTTCAAGATGGAAGATGTGGTATCTGTACTATTATCTGAAGAGATGCGGAGAAAGTCTTCTGATGCAGCCAAAGAAGCTCTTGCGGTTCGTGGAATACCCAAAGAGAAAGGGAAGAAGGACAAGAAAGGTGAAAAGGGTAGATCCAAATTTCATGGGGGATCCAAATCTCCTAGAAAGTCCAAGGCTCTTTGTTGGAACTATGGTAAAACTAGGCATTTTTTAAAGGAATGCAAAGAGGAGGAGAAGAAGAAGAAAGCTCCTGATTCAGATTCTGACAAATCACAAGATGATGGTGATGCTTTCATCACAACCTTAGAAACCCATGCATCTGATGATGTGTGGTTGATTGACTCTGGTGCATCATTCCACATGACCTCACATCGAGATTGGTTTACTAACTATGAGGAGTTCGATGGTGGAAAGGTGTACTTGGGTAAAAACTCTCATCTGAAGATTGTTGGTTGTGGAAGAGTCTCTATCCGATTCACTGATGGTTGAGTGAAGGGGATCCCTAGGGTTATGCATATCCCAGGCTTAGCATGGAACTTACTTTCTGTAAGTAGTTTGAATGATGCAGGTGTGCAGGTTGTCTTTTCAAAAGAAGGATGCAAGATGATTAGAGGAGCTATGGTGCTTGCTATGGGTACTAGGAGAGGTACTCTATTTTAGTTGGATGCATACATTTCACAATGCAATAGTTCTTCTGATTTAAAGAAGAGGGCAGCAGTCACTTCATCCCCACCATCTAAATGAGCAATTAAGAGATCTGTTGTTTCTAGTTCTGATGTTTGTAATCATGCCTTGGAAGTTAAACTTCTTGCTGAAAAGACAATGTTATGGCATAAGAGATTTGGCCACATTGGTGAGAAGGGTCTGCATACCCTAAAAAATACAAAACATCATTGAAGGTTAGAAGATTGTAATCTTGAGTTTGACTTTTGTGAACATTGCATTTATGGAAAGCAAAACCGTGTTCAGTTTTAGTCGAGTTCTCACGAGTCTTCTGGTGTGTTGGACCTTGTTCATTCTGATGTATTTGGTCCTATTAATGTTCGTTCATTATCAAAATCTATATATTTTGTATCTTTCATAGATGACTATAGTAGAAGGACATAGATTTATTTTCTCAGAAGCAAATCTGAAGTCTATAGTAAGTTTAAAGAGTTTAAGGCCTTTTCTAAAAATTAGACTTGTAAAAAGATTAAGTGTTTGAGAACTGAAATGGTGGTGAGTTCTGTTCTACAAATTTGATAAATACTGCAAGGAACTTGGGATTGAAAGACATAAGACAACTCCATACACCCCGCAGCAAAATAGAGTTGCAAAAAGGATGAACAGGACACTAGTGGAAAAGGCTAGGAGTATGCTTAGTGGAGCTGGCCTAGAACAAAAGTTTTGGGTTGAAGCTATTGCCACTACTTGCTATCTTGTTAATAAATCTCCTACATTAGCTCTTGTTGGAAAGACACCGATGGAGGTGTGGTCTGGTAGAAAGCCTTCAATAAGACATCTTCGTGTTTTTGGTTGTGAGCCATATGCACATGCGCCTAGGGAGAAGCGGTCAAAATTAGAGAACAAGGTTGTTAAGTGTATCTTCATTGGCTATGGTGTCAATGTGAAAGGATACAAGCTTTGGGATCCTGTGGTTGAAAATGTGTTGTATAGCAGAAGTGTCATCTTCAGAGAGCTTACACCTTCTTCCACTATTTTACAGCCAGAAGAAAAAGAAAAGAAAGAGGATGTTGTTCAGTTTCCTGCTAGCCCTGAGAAGACTGAACAAAAAGATAATGTTGGGCCTGATGATGAGGAGAGCTCTTGCAAATCTAAAAGTTTGGATGAAGAAGTTGAACCTCAACCTTAGCTCTTGAGGAGGTCTACATGGATAAGAAAGCAACCTGAAAGGTTTGGTTTTACATTGCTTGATTCTAGTTATGCTTTTGCTTTGCTTACTAACAGTGATGAACCTAGAACTATATCAGAGGCTATGGACATGAAAGATGCAGGTTCCTGGAAGGAGGCCATGGAGGATGAAATAGCTTCTTTGGAAAAAAATCAAACTTGGGACTTGGTGCCTTTGCCTCCTGGATAGAAACTCGTTGGATGTAAATGGGTGTTCCAGAAGAAATTTGGTGTAGATGGCAGTGTTGAGAAGTATAAGGCCAGATTGGTTATGAAGGGGTATTCACAAGTGGAGGGTACAGATTATGGTGAGATCTTATCTCTCATTACAAAGCTGACATCCATTCGATTCCTATTGTCTCTTGCAGTAGCTTATGACTTAGAGGTAGAACAGATAGATGTGAAGACAACTTTCCTTCATGGTGACTTGGAGGAAGAAATCTACATGTCACAGCCAGAGCATTACATGGTGAAAGGTAAAGAAAATTTGGTTTGCAAACTTAAGAAGTCTTTGTATGGTTTGAATCAATCCCCTAGGAGATGGTACTTGAATTTTGATGCCTTTGTGTTGTCAATTGGATTTGCAAGATCAAAATCAAATCACTATGTGGGTAAGAATATGATTTCTGATTTTAAATTTTAGTTGTCAGCATAGTTTGAAATGAAAGATTTAGGGGCAGCCAGGTACATTCTAGGAATAGAAATCAGAAGAGATAGAACCAACAGAAAACTTTGGTTAAGCCAAAGTAAGTATGTGAAGACCATGTTGGATAGGTTCAGCATGGCAGATTGTAGACCATTGTGTGTTCCCGTTTCTTTGGGGACAAAGTTGTCTATTGAGGATTGTCCAAAATCTCCTAGTGAGGTTGACAACATGAGCAGAGTACCTTATGCTAGTGTTGTTGGCAGTTTGATGTATGCTATGGTCTGCACAAGACCAGACATTGCCCAAGCAGTGGGAGTCCTTAGTTGATTTAAAGCTAATCCTAGACAGGTTCATTGGGATGTAGTTAAGTGAGTGTTTAGATATTTGAGGGGTACTTTCGAGTATTCCATATGCTATCATGGTAATGTTATAGGACCTCCAAATTCTATAGATATTCATGGATTTGTGGATTTAGATTGGGCAGGTGACATTGACAGTAGGAGATCCACCAGTGCTTATGTGTTTACACTGTTTGGTGGTGCTATTAGTTGGATGAGTAAGTGACAACCTGTTGTTTCTTTGTCCATGACAAAAGCTAAGTATATGGAAGAAACTCATGCTTGTAAGGAAGCCATTTTGATTAAGAGATTATGTCTAGATATTGGTGTTGATGCAGGTTAGATCATGATCAGTTGTGACAGTCACAGTGCAATTTGCCTTGTGAAGAATCCAACTTTCCATGCTAGAACAAAGCACATTGCTGTTCAATTTCACTTCATGCGAGACATGGTTGAGGATGGAAAGGTAAATTTAGAGAAGGTAGATACTTTGAAGAATGTTGCAGATGCATTGACGAAGCCAGTGGGCATAGAGAAGTTCAGATGATGTTTAGAGTCTATGCACCTCTCGGCCTATAGCAGTTAAATCCTATTTTTCTATTGGCTCTTACAAGGTGTTCGACAAGTGGGAGAATGTTGGGAATTAAGGTGTCTCAACCTTGGTAATTCCTTACATTATTAATGTTTGTAGTTATTATTTAATTGCCTATGTTGTAAATATTTGTAAATTCCATATTGTCATATTGTGGGATGTGGCACGGTGATGTGTCAATCCTACATGGAATATGACAACTTGTAATTTTGTCCTCACATGAGGAGATAGGCATCCCACTTTGTGGTAGGAGCATTTTTCCATGTGTCGGCATCTTTCATATTGTGTAAGGGAATGTTTGACCGAAATGGTTATGACGGATTCCTATGATGGATTTATGACATGTAAGAGTTAGAAATAGAAGCATGTAAGACAGGTGAAGACATGTGTCATGAAGCATCTGTGAATAAGGCATATTTGGGCACCCCAAGGTGGACTATGATATCTTGTATGAGAATATGCTATTTATAGCCTATGTATGACATATTCTCTTACAGCTGTATGTTGTAACTGCTATGACAGATTCTATGATGGTCATAAGTGTTGTAAGAGCATCTGTCATAGCCCATTTTGGAAATAGGTGACCTCTTTGGGATGGGAGATGTGGACAAGTGTCAGGAACATTCTACAATGTTGATCAAGTGTCCTTAGGTGTGAGTTTTGGGCCATGAGGCCAAGTTGGACGCCCATCCCAAGATAGGTCCAATATTGCCTTATATATTCTATATAAACAGGTGCTTGGAGAGGGAGTTGTATCATAGGTTTACATGTACTATTATGCTGCTAGATTGACTCTAGATATGACTGTCAAAGACCATTGAATCTTGCATTACAAGTGTATTGTAAACAACTTTCAGATTTGTTAATACATTGTGCAAGTTTCTGACTGTGGGGTTTTTCCACCTGATCAGGGTTTTCCCCACCGTAAATCTTTGTCTCTCTTCTTCTATCTTCTTTCTGGTTCTTGTGTATTGCTGCAATATCTCATTTAGATGATCTATGTTGCTATAGTTGTAAGAATTAATTTGAATTTGCATAGTCCTCTCCTCATTAGATTAGTGTAGGAAGTGATTTTTGCACACCTAGGTTCCTTTCATGCACAATAATCAATAAAATATATTATATATTTTATATATCTATCAACCATTGATCTAATAATATCTAACGGCTACTAGTTGATTCTAGAGGGTTTTGTTAGCAATGTGTAGCGTTGGAGATCTACCTTCTGGAATTGAACTACAACCTTTCATCTTTCGTTCTAGGGTTCATCAAATGGTGAGTGGTGATATGATTGATTTGATTGAATGCACTTAACCACATAGATTAGCTAATGCTATTATTTCTCAATTAAGTTCATTAATGGCAAGTGAGTACTGAGTCAAGACAAACCACATAGATTAGCCACTACGAATTTCCATGGTATAGCAGAGGCAATTAAATAGAGTTGCTTGTTATTTATTACCCATTTGTCATGGAAGTACATGTAATGTATATATGATAGTCTTTATTGTTTCAACCTTATATTGCATTACTAAGTTTCAAATAGGTCAAGAATCAATAGACTGTAAAAGTTCAAAGTAATGGCTTTCATTACAGTAGTTGTGTGAAGAAAGTAAGTTACCAAGTATTTATTTTGTGATCTTTCATGATTTTGAATTTAACTGTGTGATAGAGTTCTCAGTTCATAGATGTAGAATAGTAATAAGATGATGGAAAATTTTGTTGGTGTGTGGCTATGCAGGATGTTATTGCTTTGCATGTCTTGGAATGAAGAAATACGAGCATTTGTCAATTGGAATAAATCATGTTAAGAATCGACACTTTTAACATTTGCAAATGATGCATTCTATTCTGGGTGGTGGGTTGAATCTCCCACACATGCATGCATGTATGAGAAACTGGAAATTTGAATTGACGAATGGAATTGGTATTGCAACTCAATTGCCAATGACCTCAATAAAATCAATTTAATTCTCCTTTACTGTCCTTATTGTTACCCATGCCTAGTGGTTTCTTGTACATATAAAGCAAGGTTCTATAGTGAATCATTGACTGTCATTGTGAATGAGGACATAATTAAATTTGTAATGGACCCATTGCCTGTTAATAGGATAATTATGGACTACAATGAAATATTCATTACGCGTCATCGAAAAGAGGAATCAAAAAGATTTTGGAGGATCAAAGCAAGGTTTGAAGATTGAAGGATAGGAGTTTTGTTAGGAACTGTGAGGTTGGTTAGAGGTTCATGTACAATATAATTCCCCAATCTTTTTGAAGGGTGATAAATTTTACTAAATAATATAGAAGTAATTATGGTTTGAAATTGACATGAGTTCAATGGCAAATTGCAATGTATAAAAATCATAGATGTTTCAAAGAATGAAATTTTCAATATTAAATAACATTGCAGATGTTTTTGTCTAAGATGTTTAGGGTTTATCCTTCTAATTCATCGTTGACCTGTGTAGCCGGTTTCCCCAACTTAAGTTGTTCTTTTATCCCCTTGGTTGTTGTCGAGTTACTGGCCCCTTTGCTCTAAGTTACCGGCCCTGAGCCCCTTTATTTTATTCTAAGTCTGACTATATAATAATAATAATAATTACATTATACGATTAACATCATATATTATATTATTATCAGATAATAATATAATATATGATAATAATTATTTAATATATCATATTACATATTATAATATATATAATTATTATATTATATTATATTATATATGATAATAATAATATAATAATAAATTATAACTATATTATATAAAATATGATATTATTATAAATTTATATATTGATATCGATTTCATTTGGTGGCCTACAAAATACTTTTCCTAGGCATTAATTTTTAATTTATTAAATAGTTCTAACAAGTTATTAAATAGTTGTTGGTCAATCCTTACATGAGCCAAAGATTGATGCTATAAAAAATTTGGACAACAAATAAATGCATGTGTTAGTTGAAGCGTGTGTTCATTAACGATCTTCCTTTAAATCTTGGAGGTCTCTAGCAAAACAACACTCAACTGGCTTGCTCAAAATATAGCATGGAGACTCCCATAAGGCCCCGCTGCAATAAGCGCCAGGTCACCTTTCTGGGCCATATCAAAGATGGCAGACTAATGAACATTTATAACCAGGAAAATCTATTCTTCCTTGAAGCAATGAAGATGGTCCTTGGCAAAGACTTCTTGGTCTCTGAGGATAGATATAGGGTAAATTCAGATATTTCCTCATGCTTTCTAGCTTCTATGTTGGACCTAGGAGAGGCAAAGGTGGATGCACTGATGATTCTACAGGGGTATTCACTCCAGATATTCTTTTGGATGACGTAGATGTGTTGATTGATGCAAAATTGGGGGTCGGTATCCCATGGCCGAGAGACCTAGAGAAGCTACGAGAGGGACAGGAGGGCGTAGCTAGGCAGCCATTCCTGCTAAACATGAATGAGAAACAACTAGGAAGGCACATGTTTTTGGTGGCTCATGGGAGACACTTTCTTCGATGAGCAATTGGAATGGACACAAACGAGACTCTGATATGGCTTCAATACTTTGTAGCCATTGTGAATGTGGGGGGATTCTACTCGCAGTGGTCGTAGGGGTGGTCAGGCTCCCAAGGCCACTTTTTTTGGTGATTTCTATGCTGGGGTGGTAGGGTGGCAAGTTTTCTAGGAGTCGATTAGTGAAAGGGCTAGGGATTACTATGGTACTATGGTAGCCTCTCTGGTTCTATGTGTTATTGGAGCCTAGGCTGGCTGCTGAAGTGGTTTTTGTATTAATATAATTTCTCTAGTGTAAATCTTTTTGTATTAATATAATTACCCAAGTGCAAATCTTTTTGTATTAATATAATTACGCAAGTGTAAATATTTTTTTATTAATATAATTTCTACTTTTTGTATTAATATAATTTGGTCTCTATTATGGTTACAAGTTTCTAATGTTGCTTCTCATATGTTTGCTTTAATTTATATATGTTGATATGGATTTGGTCTCTGTTATGGTTAGAGGCTTCTAATGTTGCTTGGCATTTGTTTGGTTTTTGACTCTTGAGATAGTTAAGAGAGCTATAATATATGTGAACTCTCAATCTTTTTGGATTTAATTTAATTTCAATTTGGTTGTTTTTAGATAGAATTAATCATGAAATTTTATATGTAGAAGTAAAATTACACTTTCTATTGATAGTGTAGTTTGTCTGCTTGCATGATGCTTGAAATATTTGCATAATTAGGTTTTGACGGCTGTAGTTGCATTCCGGAAGAAAATGTCTGAAACACTAGACCGGTGACTTCAAGCCTCCGGAATAACACTTGAACCGTTAGATTCCTAGATGTCTATGGTTGACATTTCATATGATAAACCCTTTGTGTAATCTTATGTTCACTTGCCACCTCCAGTTTTCAGTTGTCTAAGTTGAAACCTGAGCCATCAAAACCATGTTGTTTACTGGCCCCTTATACCTAATCTTGTTGGTCATCGCTTGGTGGGGAACGGGTTAACCTAACAGGCTATCAGGGTCCACTTTTTAAATACTTTAGCAAATATTTTGAAGTAGCCCTAAGAGACTTAAAGGGTGAGCTATTAGCCTATTACATATTTAATTAAGACACATGGGAAATTCCTCGACAAGATGTTTTAATCTTAGCCATCCAATGTTGAAGAATTTAAGTAGACATCAGATGTCTTAAGAAGTTAATATATGTGAGCAGGTTGTCGGTCAATTAAGTCATGACTTCATATCCTAATATTCGTAAGTTGATCGGCCCCTTAATCAAGGATTCTAGAGGTTACCCACTATTGTTAGTTGCAGGAAGGGCAAAATCTAATGGTCATGCAAGGGCACATGAGGAATCTGTCAGGAGACAATATTCACTGTGTGACTGCAATAGAACGACACATGTCAAAAAATCTAAGTTGGCATCCTATCCCACTAAAGACTTGATCCAACGGTTGTAGGAAGGGCAAAATATAATAGTCGTGCAAGGGTAGATAAGGAATATGTCAGGAGAGAATATTCGTTGCACAGCTGTGATAGAACGACACATGTCAAAAAATCTAAGCTGGCAAAAGACTTGACCCAACGGTTGCACATTGTCATAAGGAGAATCTCACAGGATGGAATATGTGCTATGCGGTCATGACATGGAAACCCATGGCATTCTCTCTTGTTTGAGAAGTGAGGCGCGCCGGCATGGAGTAGGTAAGAGGTGGGCAATCACAGGCTGTTACACTGTGAGGTGCTACCATGTATCTAACCCGTACATAGTCTAAATGGCAACGAAGATTGTCAAATCTAGTCAGCCAATCGAGACCGTGGATTTCAGAATGTAAGGAAAAGATCAATGGCCCAAATTCAAAGTTTCAAAAGAGAAAGATTTTGAAGTGCTTGTGGCATGAAGTTCATTAATACAGAGAATTAATACGGATTTCTTATGACCTCTGGACAGGACTCCCCACCTTGGAATTGATCACAATTATGGTGATTGGTTCTATCATGAGCATACTACTTGCATAAGGGTCTATGGTTTCTAGACTGCACCTCACATACTACCCAAATATGTACCAAATAGGGTGGCATTTTTAGAAGTTATAAGGTAGTTAAATGATTCTGACAAGGAGCACTTTAAGAACTGCAAGAAATGTTCATTCTTCCCTTCTTCCATCAAATTTTGTGATTTCTTGATCCCTAATAAGAGTGGGTTGGACCAAATTTATTCAGTTATGCAATGTTTTGGAATGTATTTGGAACAACCAAGGTATTTTGACCCTGAGGGCTTCATCAGCAAAACCGGAGTCAGCAAGGGAAGGCTCAAGTACTTTCATCTGATGGATTAAGATGAGGACATTGCTAGGAATTGTTTTGCAATGAATGATGTCTACCACTTGAGGATCAAGTGGGATACTACCATGGCTAGTGAGAAGATGAAGAAAACCATGAATCCTGCATATCTGGGTGCATTTGCAGAAGTGCAAGACCCAATCAAGAGAATTGAGAAAATACTGGATAATGTAGAACAGTTGATTGCCTCTTCCCTTGCAGGAGAATAGAGATATGCTTATGAGCCTTGCAGCTCAAGTGGAGAGTATGATGTAAAGAGGGAATCAGTTGGCCCCTCCCCTACCAAAAGGGCCAAGATTATTGGTTTGGAGAACTCAGAGTAGATAGAGGTGATTGACCTAGAGGGGGAGGAGGAACATGCACAAGAAACTAGCCCTCATTCACCCAATAGACTGAGACCTTATTCATCCCCAAAGAATAGGGTAGTGAGAGTAATGAGAAACCCTACTATTGATATTGAAGATGCTAGGGTGATGGCCTATGACAAGTTTATGGAGGATGATGAATTTGTCAACACTCCTGAATTTAGGAGCTATGTTTTGAAAGTGAGGAGTGAGGAATTTCAGAAGAAAATTGAAGATGCCAAGGCTAGAATAGACCCAAATGAGTATGATGTTATTACTCAGGGGGTCCTAAAAGAAGTACAATAGTATATAAGTGCAATGACTCCAGAGGAAGGGAGAGCACTGGTGGCAAAAAGTAATATTCTGCTTCTACCTCACTAGACTCTATCAAATGCCATTGCATTTGATACAATCACCAAATATGATTCAAATGTGACAGGGGAACAGATTGAAAAGGCCCTATCTAGTACAACCTTCAACCCTAAATTCAAAACATTGGCAATATGGGCTCTAGCCCCAAACAACAAAAGGCCTAGGGTTCAATTAGGAGAGATGATAGGGGATGTAATAATAAAAAGAGTATCTAATACCCCTGCTCCTCAGGCTGCAAGCCTAAATATACAGACTACATAATTTGCAGAAGCAACTACTAAAAATTTGCAAAAGGATTACAATCAGCTACATCTTGATTATTCTCAGGCAGTTGCAGAGATAAACATGTTGAAGTAGCAGTTGTCATTGGTAGCTAGTACTTCAGCCCCTCCTCCAGTGATCCCAACTACAGAATCTCTTCCAGTGGATACAGAGCCTCTCCTTGCAGAGATTAGAGAGTTGAAGGAGGATAACAGGAGATTGAAGGAGGAAAAGGATAACAAGGTTAAAGAGGTGGTCACCAACTTGATCAAGAATAGGGTGACAAACATTTTGACCAGAGTTGATGAGACTTGGAAATCCTACTCACAATTGAGACTAGCCTATGAAAAGCATGAGTCTAAAAAATAGAGACTATTGAGCTTGAAAACAAAGTGGTTACATAGAACTAAACAAGTCAAAGAATTTATGAGGTGTGCTAGGTATGATTCTAATGCACCTCCTGACATACACAAGGTGTTTAACATGTTGAAGTATTTTCAGGATGTGGCCAATTTCCAGTTGAAATTTGATTTAGTTGTGAAAGAGAGGTTGTGGGGTTTTGAAAGGTTGGACACTAAGTGGTCACCTCCCATCTTGGAGGGTGATGACAAAACAAAAGACTTGGACAAGTGGAGAAAGGAGATTGTAGACAATATTTATTGATTAATTCCCGCTTGTTGTGATGTAATTGCAAGTGATCCAACTATGCAAGTACTGAGCTTAACGTTGGACAATTTGAACACTCTTGAAAGGAATTTTTCTATGTTCTGTAACCAAGAAAAATGTATCCTGGATGCCAAGTATGTTAGCCATAATGGCAAGATTGCAAAATACTTTCATTCCCTTGGCCGATAGAGGAGACATACGGTGTGTGGAATGACAGATATGGAACTAAGGATTGACAAGCTTTTGTTTTCTATATCTGTAACAATTTGAAGTACAATGTATTTAATGCTGAGAGCACGTTCTTGATCTATAAAGGAACTATCTTTTCTCATTTCATAGGGTTGGTTGTTGAAGACTTGGCAAATTTTGAAGGAATAATAAGATATAGTCTTGCTGGGTGGCATAAATTTACCAATTTCATGTTGTTTTTAAATGAATAATACTTTGTTTCATGTATATGGTTATATGTCTCCAAGTTATGTGTGTTTTTCTTTTGAATCTAAATAGCTAAGGGTTATCCAGGATTCTGGAACATGGGCTCTCTATGTTGAATGTTTAATTTTGATGTAATATATTATATTATCATGGGAAAGAATATGTATGGGAATTTTTTGTAACATAATGATATGCTATGGGCGTAGCTATTCCCTAGCTATAACAATTTTTTGAATTAATATCAGTGAATGAATGAATGAAAGTTGACATCCATGAGACCAAAAAATCTATGAACAATTTTTTTTATTAATATTAAATAGAATGTAATTAAATGACAAGTGTGACTATAATTAAATGAATGAAGAAACATAGATTATGTTTATTATTTATATCATAAAATACTTGACCATTCGATGAACATTTGATGGATGGTTCCAGTTGCATTTTGGAATGAAATGCACAGAATACTAGGCTTGTGAACTTAAATCTCTGGAATCACCCTAAACCCTTAGATTTACAAAGATCAACAATTTAGAGATTGTTGTGAGCTATCAATATAGGACAGCTGTTAGACATGTACTAATAGTGATGAGCGTAGTCTGGAAGTGACATGTTGAAACTTCACTTGACGTTTCATTCACTAAAAAATTTACTTTATAAAAAAAAGCAAACTTTCTAGTTTCTACTTTTTATTGCTATGTGATTTTATTTTTAAGTGAGAGCTGAGAGGGTCAGCACACGGGGCATCGGGGAGATTTCATATTGCTCATTGCAGTGCACCAGGGAGATTTCAGATTGCTCAGTGCAATGCCATTTCCAACAAAGCTGGTAAGACAAAACATAGAATCCCTAGGTTACGTTTCATCGTTTATTAAAATCTTATTTTGTTGAACTTTGCATTTAGGGTTGAGACACTTAAGAAACATTTCACATTGTATAAGCATGTCTACCACCACTAGCAGACTAGACAAAATTTTTGGGAAAGGCAAAGCAAGTATAGATAAAAAAATAGATTATTTTGAATTGCTTAAAATCTCACGTTTGACTAATGAATACCATGATATTTATGATCCTAACATGTATGGTAGATTTACCTCAGAACTCAGATTTTCATGTGAGAATAAGGTTGTCAAGAAAAAGAAAGTTGATAGTATCAATGCACCATGGGTAATTGGATTAGGGCACATGATGTTACATGAGGTTTTCCCTTGCCCAGAATTTATCATGGTCTGTGCCCTTAATTATGATGGTAAAAAAAGAGCAATTGTAAATAAGGATACCAAAGAATAAATTTTATCCATTAATGTAGAAGAATTTGGAAAATTGTTGGGGTTTACAACCCAAGAATTTGGAGACGTCCACATTGACCTAGAAAATATTGCTAGTGATTATGAAGCAACAGATGAAAGGAGAAAAAATTCTTTCCTAAATTAAATAGTTGAAGAAAAAAACATCTTGAAAGATAACCATAAGCCTCCTTATCCTTTAAAAATTTTTGAATCATGGGCTCAGGATACTATATCCATGTTGGCATTTTGCCTTGGACTGGATATCAATTA